>SMDT01002976.1:0-318247 GCA_005392925.1 Aquilaria sinensis | reverse complement strand
CGAACTCTCGAATGAGCTTCGTCACCAGTTCGTGGTATTTTGCCAAAATTGGGTCTTTCGCGCCGTAGTCCCCTGCCGTTTGCCGAACTACCAGCTGGGAGTCACTGTGAGCCTTCAAGTTTCTTACTCCAATTTTTCTGGCCAGGCACAACCCTGCTATCAGAGCTTCATACTCAGCCACATTATTAGTGGCACTGAAGTTGAACTTGATGGCCTTTATCACCTCTAGACCTTCGGGTCCTCTGATGATTACTCCGGCTCCTTGGTGTTCGGAACCTGAGGCTCCATCCACATGCAGCGTCCATTCTGGCTCACCTTCGCCAAGATCCGGGTGGCTATCTTCGGTGGTAGGTACTTCGGCGATGAAGTCAGCTAGTGCTTGAGCTTTTATGGCTTTCCGAGGTTCATAAACAATGTCGTGTTCGCCGAGCTCTATACACCATTTGGAAAGCCTTCCCGAATGATCAACTCTTTTCATAACATCCCGTAGAGGCAGACTACTTCGGACGATGATGGGGTGAGCCTGAAAGTATGGCCGCAATCTTCTTCCTGCCAGCACCAAGGCATATATGGCTTTTTGGAGCAATGGGTACCTGACCTCGACGCCGTGCAGGGATTTGCTTACGTAATAAACTGGCCATTGTCTCGGCCCTTCCTCTTTCACAAGGACCGAGCTCACTGCTTTTTCTGAAACAGCGAGGTACAGGATGAGGGGCTCTCCTTCAAGAGGTTGTCGCAGAGTAGGCAGTCGAGACAAATAGATTTTAAGTTCTTCCCAGGCTTTTTGGCAATCCTCATTCCAAGGATGGTCACCATCCCCGAGGTCATTTTCTCTTTTTGCTGCCTTAGTAAGGACTTTGAAGAATGCCCGACACCGATCTCCGTACCTGGAGATGAACCTGCTAAGAGAGGTTATCCTTCCAGTGAGTCTCTGCACGTCTTTCACTGTGACAGGAGTTCAGAATTCGAGCAGAGCCTTAATTTTTTCTGGGTTAGCATCAATGCCCCTTTCTGATACCATGTAGCCCAGAAATTTTCCCGAGGTCACGCCGAAGACGCATTTTTCGGGGTTAAGTCGAATTCTGAATATTCTGAGTTGCTGGAAGGTTTCCTCTAGGTCTGTGACATGGTCTTTAGGCATCTTACTTTTGACTATCATGTCATCAACGTAGACTTCCATGTTCCTCCCTATTTGGTTATGAAAGACTTTGCTCATCAGCCTTTGGTAGGTGGCTCCTGCATTTTTGAGCCCGAAGGGCATCCTAGTGTAACAATATGTTCCACCTTCGGTGATGAACGCAGTTTTTTCTTCATCTTCGGGATCCATCCTTATTTGATGATACCCACTGAAGGCGTCGAGGAAGCTTAGGAGCCCATATTCGGCAGTTGAGTCGACCAACTGGTCTATCGGTGGGAGAGGATAGGAATCTTTCGGGCAGGCATCGTTCAAGTTTCTGAAGTCGATGCACATCCGGAGCTTACTACTCTCTTCTTTTGTAGCAATAACCACATTGCTTAGCCATTCGGGGTACTTGACCTCCCTAATTACATTTGCGTCCATCAAGCGCTGTACTTCGGTTTTGACGAATTTAATTTTGTGGACCGAGATACCTCGCTTCTTTTGCCAGACAGGTTTTGCTTTCGGACTTACTTTAAGGCTATGTTGTATTATGCGAGGGTCTACCCCTGGCATATCCTTTGGCGAGTAGGCGAACAGTCCTTTATTCATCAGTAGAAAGGATACAAGGTTTTTCTTGTCACCTTCGGCCAAGTTTTTCCCTATTCGGGTATTTTGGCCGGGGACAAGTTCTACTTCTTCCGTTTCTACTTCTGCAAGCTTTTCCGCCCCGCCCATTTTTGGTTCTTCGGTGGGTAGTGTCCCTCCTGCTAAGGTTTGTGCGAAGTTGGCTACTGGGGCCTTTCGGGCTTTGACAAACACCTTTCTGACCTCGGCTTGGTCGATGAAAATTTCGGCGTCTCCGTCCTTGGTGGCGAAGGTGATTGTTAAGTACTTCACATCTGGGCGAATGTGCAAATTCCCTTGTGTTTGCCTTCCAAGGATGGCGTTGTACGACGAAGGGACATCCATGACAATGAACCTCGTCATTGTGGAGGCAAAAATTTCTCCTTTTCCGTTGATCGAACTCCCTCTCATCATCAGGGGAAGGTCGATCCAGCCGAGGACGGGCAGCTCTGAGGGTCCTATTCCAAAGGTTGGTGAAGTAACAGGCTTGAGGTCGATGCTGGATATTCCCAAGCTTGGGAGCAGATGCGAGAATAGGACGTCGGCGTTTGATCCATCATCAAGCAATACCCTTTTGACGTCCCAATTCCCTATTCTTGCCATGACCAACAATGGGTCGTCATGAGGGAAAATGACAGAGGAACCATCTCTTCGGGTGAGCTTTTTCGATGGGCTTTGGTACTCCATCGTTGCTATTTCCCTGGCTTTCCTCTTTCTCCCCGAGGATTGCAGTCCAGTGGTGATGGTTTGTATTACCCCCGCCGAAGGTGGGAGGCGCCTTTTTGGACTTCGGTTCCTCCTTCTGTCGGAGTCATACTCATCTTCATCAGCCTTTCCTTCCTCCTCTCTCCTTGCCTTCGGCGAAGGCATTCGCAGATAGCGCCGCAGTTGACCTTGCTTAATCAGCGACTTGATGTACTTCTTCAACTGGAAGCAGTCTTCGGTGTCGTGACCGTGGTCGCGATGAAACTGACAGAACTTCTTCATATTCTTTTTGTTGTCAGCGGTCATTGCCTTCGGTCGCTGAATCTGGGACCCCTGTTTCTCCATTGTCATGAGGATGTTGGTCCTTGTGGTGTTCAGGGGTGTAAAGTTCAGAGGAGGCTTCCTTCCCCTGATCCTCCGAGGTCGTCCTGTTTGCTCTGTCGGATACTTGGCTTGCTGGCTTGATCCTTCGGGACGGGAATGGTCGTTCTTTGGCCCCCCCATTCTTAGCTCTTCGGCTGTCATATGCTGCTCGGCTCTTCGGAAAAATTCACCGAGCGTGTCCGGGGGGTCTTTGGAAAATTCATAAAATAGCTGCGAGTCCCTCCGAAGGCCCCGTATCATGGCGAGGATGCGTATTTCTGGCCAGAAGTCTGGAACACTTAGGGCCTCTCGGTTAAATCTTTCGACATAGTCACGGATGGTTTCCCCGTTCCTCTGTGCTATGTCGAACATCTGCACCGGCATCTTCGCCGTAGGACGACTTCCAATAAACTGCTGGGTGAAGGCAGTGGACAGCTCCTGGAACTCTCTGATGGTTCCTGGGGCCAGAGAGTTGTACCATGCTGTAGCGGGGCCGGCAAGGGTGACCTCGAAACATTTACATAGAGTGGCATCATTAGCCCCGTGCAACACCATGCTCCATTTGTACTTCGTCAGATGGGCCTGTGGATCTGTTCGGCCATCATATGTCTCTAGCCGAGGTACCCGGAAATCACTGGGCATGGCCGCTTCGACTATTGTTCGGGTGAATGGTGATTCATCGCCACAAAAAGTTTCAGATAGTCTGGCCCAGACAGGTCTGCGGGCTACCTGTTTTTCCACCCTTTCCAACCTCGTCAATATTTTCTCCATAAGGAGTGTGGCGCTAGGCTCTTCTTCGGGGAAAGGGGATCGTCGGCATCTCTTCGGGGATGGGGACCTCGCCTCAGGTGATGAACTCCTTTGGTGCGGGATTTTGGGTCGCTTGGACTCCATCCCTCCCACAAGCCGTGCCCCGAGGGGCGTGTTTTCGGTTGAAGATTCCTCTCGTCTGTCTCCACTTCCCGAAGTATGATGAGCTGATTTAGAACTTCTCTCGCGAGGGCACGCTGGCGAAGGAGGCCTCTGGGCCTGAGTTTGTTGTGGCCACCTTTTGTCTATCTGCTGTGCCATTTCGGCCACAACAGAATGCTGGAAGTCGCGCAGAAAACTCATAGTGATGACCAGAGGACGTTCTTCCTCAAACAAGGAAGTCCCTGGAAGAGTTTGCTCAGTAGCCGGTTGGACTTCAGGCGCGGAAGGGGACCTCGGAAGTCCCTTGTCCTTAGAACGCCGAGTTTCAACAACGGCAACCTGAGGGTGGGTTCCCACAGACGGCGCCAAATGATGCCCTTCAGCATCTTTGTCTTGTCACATGGTGAATTTCGAGGGAGCTTCCGAGGAGGGGGAACGTCTGATGGAAATGTTCCCCAGGTGGGAAAGTACCTGAAAGACTCCGAAAAAGGGGTTAGGAGGTCCCCGGGATGAATTTCCGGGGAGGAGCCTCTAACGCCCAAGTTAGTGTCCTGATAGTGAGTGAAGTAGGAACACTTAAATAGATAAGGGGCCTGGCCTGTGTATGTTTTCTGCTGTGCGAGAGTGCCGATGGCGAGAGAGAGCCCCCCTTGCCAAGTCCTGTCTCCCAGTATTTATAGAAATACCTGGCCCGTTTGGATCCTGACACGTGTTCGGTCGGATTCTTTCTGTGCTCTTTGGGCATAGGGAACAGGTAGCCGTTTGTAGGCTCCTAGTTTTGTGGCTGAGATGGGACTTGGATGATGCCTGGGTGTCAGTCCGCCGTTTCAGGAAGCGTGTGGGTGACCTGTCAGAGGCTCCTTAAATGCTTTTTAAATGCTCCTTCCGTACTCCCGAGGTCCTTTGGGCGAGGTCGCCCTCTAGTACGGACGCCCTCCTTCGGGAATCACGCTAGTGGCTCAGGGAGTTCTCTAGCTCGGGAGTTCTGCCTTCGGGGGAGAATCTCTCCTGCTTTCAGTAGCTGGCTCTTTTCTCCCGAAGGCGGTATGTTCGGTTCCCCGAGAGAGTCAACGACATATTTAGATAACCTGACGTCTCAGCCGATGTGCTTACTTCATCATGCTCGATCTCACTTCTGCCGAGGTCTGTGGTAATGCTTCTTTCCGAGCTACGTCAGGTGCCCCGGTCAAATCTTCAGGGGAATTGATGCTGAGGCAGGCGATAGCCTTTTGGCTATCACCACTCATTTAAGTGTACAATTTGATCCCCTTTCTCTGTTTTCTGTCTGTCTTTCCATAGTCTAGTTTCTATGTGCAGTTAAGCCCTGAAAATTTCCAGCTTTACACATAGACCACTGTACTAGACTCTATAGTTCTCCTTATCCTTCCTTTTTGTTTTCTCTTGTTTTCCTTTGTTTTTCTTGGCCTAAGCCAAGCTCTTAGGAGGTACCTAACACATACCAGTTGTCAATATGTTCCCAGAAGTTTTTCCCACTGACTTATTAGGGTTACCACCAAAGAGAGAGACAAAGTTCTCTATTCACTTATTACCCAGGACTCGGCCCATATCAATTCCTCCATACAGGATGTATGCGCTTAAGATAGATGAATTGAAGGAACAACTAGAAAAGCTCTTAAGGAAGGGCTTCATTAGGCCTAATGTATTGCCATGGGGTGCCCGATGTTATTTCTGAAAAGAAAGATGGCACTTTTAGGTTGGCGACTAATTACTGAAAGCTAAATCAAGGAATGGTAAAGAACAAGTAACTTATTCCAAGAATTGATGAACTCCTTAATAGGCTCGAAGGAGCCAAGATATTCTCAAAGATTGATCTAGGAAGTGGTTACTTTCAAATTAGGGTCAAGGAGGAGAATATACACAAAATTGCTTTTTGAACGCAGTATAGGCATTTTGAGCATATGGTGATGCCATTTGGAGTAAGCAATGCCCCTGTGGTGTTTATGGAGGCCATGAATATGATATTCATGCCTTATTTGGATAAATTTGTGAAAGTTTTCATTGAAGATATACTCATATACTCCTAAACTCCTACTCAGCATGATCAACATCTAAAGATGGTCTTGCATGTGCTAAAGGATAATTAGTACTATGTGATAGCTGAAGGGCTATCATCCACAAAACCTTCCCATTGGTAGACCTGACAACTCCATCGAGAATTTGTAAGACGAACCTTGGGAGAATTCTCCATATCACCCTCAGAAGCATATACGACCAACTCTGGTAAAAAGGTTCCTTACCGTCCTTGGGAACGTACATTACCAATCTTGGGAACATACATCTATTATCCTCGACAAAGGAAATGACTCCCAAAGATAGGTTTGCCCTTTCAAAGGGCCTTCTTTAGTTGCCCTTAGTTGAGATTCCTATCCGAAGGGGTCTCAGATCCCCGAAGGGGTTTTATGGAGAAACAACAAATACAGTTAAAGGATCTCTGACAAGCAGCCTTGCACATGCCCCTACCCCTTGGCCGAAACTACCTACGTCCAGCTGGAGATACCTTTCTCTGAAGGTACCGACCAGATCCTATTGAACACGTGTCCTGATCTCTTCAGCCTAGGCATAACGACCTTATTCTCCTGTCATTCTATAAATTCTTAGGAGGCTCATAGGTAAACACACAGGATTCTCTCCATCCTACTCTTTGCTCTTAGCAGCTTTTCTCCTGCATATTGACTTGGGGGTCAGAGATTCCTCCCCCGGAAACACACTTCAGGGAGCTACTAACCCACATTCTTCAAGGTTTTACAAATATATTGCCAAAAGTCTCCCTCTCAGGCCCAACATGTCATACAACGAAGATGTCACTGGGCATTATTTGGCACATTTTGTGGGAACTCATCCCCAAGTCACTGTCATAAAGACTTGGCGTTCAAAAGGACAAGAGATTCCTAAGGTCTCAGTCTACGCCAGAGACTCAGGCAGCGACTAAACAGCATGCAACGAAGGCTTCCCTCCCAGAGGATGAGTGTCTTTTGACGGTCATGATGGGTTTTCTACATGACTTTTTGTGCTCTATCGCGCTGAAATGAGACAACAACTAGACCAAAGGTGGTCACAAGCACCTCCAAAAGGAAGGGCACCTTTCCAAGATGCCCGTCCAGAGAAAAGCCATAAGTCACCTCGCTGGAGCTCCAGCAGTGGGAGCCCTCAATAGAGAGCATACCATCCTGGGGATGTCGCATTGCAGGATGGGGGTTGAAAAGGCCTAGGAACTCCCGTTGGCAAAGTCCGTCCCCAGAGGAGAAGTCACTATCCCCTTGGTAATGAAGTTACTTGTTGAGAAAAAGACATCATTCTCCCTTGCCTGTGCCTGCTAGGCAATGAGGAGAGGACGGTACAACTGTCCTGATGGAGAAAATCCTAGAAAGGTTGGAAAATATGAAAAAACATTTCTCTCAAAAGCCTATCTAGCCAAGGCTATCAGGGACCTTCACCAGAGATGAGTCCCCTTTTATCCATACAATAGTAAAGGCACCAATGCCCAGTGACTTTCAAGTACTACACCTGAAGAGATACTACGGGCATAGCGACCCCCAAGGCCACCCGATGAAGTATAGGAGGAGCATGGTATTGCGTGGTGCTAATGATGCCACCCTTTACAAATGTTTCGAAGTCACGTTGTCAAGGCTGGCAACCGCGTGATACAACTCCCTGGCACCTAGAACTATAGTGGGTTTCCAAGAGTTGTCCATTGCCTTCACGTAGTAGTTCATCGAAAGTAGACCAACGGCAAAAATGCTAGTCCAGATGTTCGACATGGCCTAAAAGAGTAAGGAGACCATCTAGGACTACGTTGAAAGGTTTAATCGAGAAGCCGTCAGTGTGCCGAACTTCCACCCTGAGATTCGAATCCTCACTATGACTAGAGGACTAAGGAGGGACTCACAACTCTTCTAAAAGTTCTCCAAAGATCCTTTTGACACCCTTGCAGAGTTATACCAAAGGGCCGACCAACACAAGGCAGCCGAGGAGCTAAGGATGGGCGGGCCAAAGTTTGACCATGATCATTCCAATGGTCAGGGTCACCAACCTCAGTATTCCACCAAGGGAGAGGGTAGACCTCAGAAAGCAAGGGAGAGGAGGCCAATATCATTCACCCTCCTAAACACTATAAGAATGAACATCCCATGACAGCACGAAGTAACTTACCTCTTCGAGATGTCATGAGGAAGGTAGACCGCTCAGAGTGATTATCAAAGTGGTGCATTGAGCTCAGTGAGTACGATATCACTTATGAAACAATGAGGGCAATAAAAGCCTAAGTGCTGGTAGATTTCATTGCTAAGGTACCTAAAACCGAAGGTACTTCAGGGGACCTCAGAAATCACAAACCTAAGTGGACATTATTCATCGATGGCGCCTTAGGATTTGAACACGAGGGAGCTGGAGTAATTCTCCGTGGACCTGAAGGTATGGAAACTTTGAAGGCCATCAAATTTGGTTTCAATGTTACCAATAACGTTGCTAAATACGAAGCCCTTATAGCAGGCTTACAATTGGCAAAAAGAGTTGGTGTGAGAAATCTGAAGGCCCATAGTAACTCCCAACTCGTTTTCCGATAGATGACAGGGGACTATGGGGCAAAAGATCCAAACTTGGCAAAGTACCATAATCTCATAAAATGACTTATCCAAGAGTTTGACAGGGTACAAATAGAAAAGGTACCCCAATGAGATAATGTGGAAGTGGATACTTTGGCCAAATCAAAACAGTCCACTGAAGTGTTTGACTACCTGAGCATAGCAATAATGGCTATCGTAATATTAGGCAAAGGGTGGAAGGATCCTGTAACAAATTATCTCATGACTTCAAAATTACCCGAATACCCTCTAGAAGCTGCGAAGGTGCGAAAGCACTCGAGTAGATACTTCCTCATCAGGGAAGAATTGTGTTAGCAAGGGTATGCCAATCCACTACAAAGATGTATCCGTGAGGAGGACATCAAGGCAATCCTCATAGAAGTCCAGGAAGGAGCCTGTGGATATCACTTTGGGATTGACACCCTTGTTGGGGTACTACTTCAGCAAGGGTATTTCTGGCCTCCTTTAAGGAATGACTTAAGGCAATTTGTCAAAAAAAGCAATAAGTGCCAGCGACATGCACCCATCCAAAGAGTACCCTCAGAGGCGATAATGTCAGCTAACTATCCTTGCCCATTTGCTGTTTGGGGTATTGGCCTCATTGGCCCTTTCTCGATGACTCCTGGAGGAGTGAAGTTCTACATAGTTACAGTGGATTATTTCACTAAGTGGATTAAGCCAGAGCCTCTGGCAATAATTTTAGCAGATGACATCTAGAAGTTCATCTGGAAGAACATCATATGTAGATTCGGTGTGCCGAGAGTGATAGTAGCAGATAATGGTTCCCAATTCATTGATAGAGGATTTCAGGAATTTGCAACCAACCTCGGAGCAAAGTTACACTTCGCCAGAGTTACCCATCCTCAAAAGAATGGACAAGTGGAGGTGTCCAATAGGACAATAAAAGATGGTTTCAAGAAGAGGTTAAAAGAAGCCAAGGAAAATGGCCAAGAGAACTCTTAAGTGTACTATGGAGTTATCAAACAACTCCTAGAATAGCTACTGGCAAAATAACTTTTTCACTCGTATTTGGCACTGAGGCTATTATCCCTGTCAAAATTGTACAACTGTCTATCAAAATGCAGGTGTTCGATGAAGAAGGGAACAACGTCGGTTTAAGAACCAAGTTAGATATGATTGACGAACATAGGGAGATTGACGAACTCAGAAGAAAAGCTTTCCAGTAAATGGTAGCCATTGCTGTGAACTTGCGTGCCAAACCTAAAGGGATCAAGAAAGGAGACCTGATTCTCCGAAGGGCTGAACTGAATCTCGAAGACCATCTCATGGCGTACTTCAAGCAAATTGGGAAGGACCATATTTTGTACTCGAAGAAGTTTGGCTAGGAGTTTATAAACTTGGAAATATTGATGGGGAAAAGTTGAAAAATACATTGCATTCATACTCTTTGAAGAAATTCTACACTTAGAAATTTCCAAGGAATGAGCTTAGTCATGAGAAGCCTCCACAAGGAAATCAACCAAATATGGTGATTTTTTGAGCGAGGCTAACTGAATACGGTTGCTTCCGAAAGAATCTTAGTGATATTGTACTAGTTTTGTTGGAGGAGGCTAGCCCTATATGGTTGCTTTCAAAAGTATCTTGGAGATATTGTACTAGTTTTATCGAAGGAAGATAGCCAAATATGGTTGATCCCGAAAGGACCTAAATGTTCTTGTAACATAGCAAGTTTCCCAAAAATGTTGTTTGGATTATATTATTAAACACTTAGAAAGATGTTCCTAACTATGACTGTGAATCCTTGGTAGTATTTTTAGCAAGGATAGTGCACAACCGAAGATGCTGAAGACTTACAGTACCGAATATGTTTAAACAAAAAAGGTTAGAATAACATCAGAGTTCGTACCCATTGTGGGCTTAGCAAAATTTTTAGAAATAAAAAGTTATCCCATTAAGAAAGGGAGCAAAAAAAAAAGGCCTAAATTGCTCCAACAGGATCTTCACCATCTTTGGAAACTTCTTGCTTTTCTTCATCTTCACCATCCACCTCTTTAGCTAGTGGAGAATGCTTGGTTAGGTTGAGGTACTCAATCTTGGACCATGGCAAAGAAGGCCCCTTAAGAATGTCTAATGCCCAAAGAAATGAAAGATGGGGGTCAAGATATCAAGAAAGGACTTGGTGGCGGGCAAGATAGAAACCGTCTTGAAAAAATGATTTCTTCTGACTTAGACTGTTCTACCATCAAAAGTTCCATCTCCTTCTTCAGTACTTCGACATCCTTCTTCCCCTCTCTCTCATCTTTCTTCTTCTTCTTCTTTTTCCACTTCTTCAAATCACTCACCTAGGCCTCAAGATCAGTATTCAGGCCAAGGCCTTGGTCAGATTAGTAGCTACCTCCTTCCTTCTCGATATGAAGTGCTTCAGCCAAAGAAGTCTGCTCCGCCAACCTCACCCCGAAGTCTGAAATTGTTAAGGAACACTCCTAATAAAATTTCCTCTGTATCTCTGAAACTTCCTAGCGAAGTTGGGCAAGCTCTTTCTTGGCGATCTTGCTCGGTTCGCCAAACTTCAGGTAGGAGCTTGCGTCGCCTTCACCAGATTCTTCATCACCCAGGCTCGAAGATAGCTTGCATAAGCCAGTAACTGCAAAGAAAGGATTCTGTGAGATGGGATAGCAAGTTTGAAAAGATGTTTCTAACTTGGAACCATGAATTACCTGGGCTGCATGCTTAGAAATCCTAGCATCCAAGATCTTCTCGTTTGGGTAGGAGTCCGTAAAAGCCTGGAAGCTCACATTTGTAATAACGCCCCTGGCCATCTAGGGCGCCATCTTCTGGGAGTCCTTGGAGAACAGGTCTATGTATTCTGTAAAGGTCTAGAATGGCTCCAAGTAGCCTACTTTCTAGCATGGTCAAGCACTCAATCAAGTGATTCGGTCTCCTCTGCAAGGTCACGCCGAAGTTCCATCACCACTTTGTCCCTTAACCAATCATCTATAAAATCAAGAATTCCAAAAATACCATAGCTCATAGATGAAAGGTTAAAAGACAAACCTGGGGGAACTTCAGGATTCAGTCTGTCCTAATCGCTCACTTTAAGCACCTCGACAGGGATTTCCTTGCCTTTCCTCCTTCTCTTTGCAACTTCCTCAACTAAAAGCACTCCTAAAGTGGTTCCCAAGGCTTCAGTTGTAGAGGTAGGACTCAATGCAAGTGACTAGATGGCCAATTCTGAAGAAGGAACTATGACATCGGTAGCGAGGTCTACTACGTCAGCAACAACTTCGGGGGGAGGGGGAAGTACATCACCCTTTGACTTATTTGCCCTCAAGGAGCCCGAAGACCGCCCAGCCCTTCTTTCTCTTTAGGGCTTTCTGCTGCTCCCCCTTCTCAGCCTGGCCAAGGAACAGACTCTTGTAGAATGCTGTAGACTTGTCACCCATCTCTGCAAAGGATAAAATATCAGTGTAAGTATAAAAAATTCTAGCACTACAGTTGGAAGAATAGCTCACTTTCTACAAGGTCAAAATAACAGAGTTCACCTTGAAGAAGACGAACGAGCCATGCCTTCTTTCTATCCACTAATGGCTTTGGCATGTCCTTGTTAGTAACCTGCTCGATAATAACCCCAAGTTCCTGAAGAAACTCCTCGATCATGAAGCTCCATCTAATGGGGAACGAGTAGAAAGAGCGTGAAGGCCCATGAACATTCTAATCCACGATAGCTCAAATATGGCTGTTCAAACTAAGACTCCAGTTCTAGAGTTAGCAACTTCCTTGGATCCATTACATTGTTCACCAGAGTACCCGAAGCCCACTGAGTCGAAGGGCCTTTTAACTTTTCATCAATCTCTATAAAAAAGTACTTATTCTGCCACCCTCTCCGACTATCCTTAATGTCAATGATAAACGTAAATCTTCTGCTTCCGAAACCCTGAGGAAGCACAAAGTAAAACCCCCCTTCAAGATAGGATGAAGTTTGTAGTATTGAAGAAAGAAAATGATGTGCGGAACAATTTTGAAAACCCCACACATGCATAAGAAAGCGTTAAAATAAGCATAAGAGTTCGAGGGCATTTGATTGATGTCTATCCCATAGAAGTAGCAAAAGCCAAAAACCACCTTCGGGGGTAGATAATGAAGACTAGCCTTTAGTTGCACTTTGAAAACAGTAATCTCCTTCCCCTGAGGAAGGTAGGTTGGTTCATTGTGACTGGGCAGCCTAATTTTTGCATAAAAGGGAAGAAAGAATTTTAGCCTTCACTTCTCTAGCTTCTCTGAGGTCACACAATTCATATGAGAGTTGAGAGGGATCCAACTCTCAAGAAAAGAGGAGACCTTGACATTTTCAACCAACATCCTCGATACCCAAGATCCTAACCTTAGAAATGTAGAGGAAAGAAGGGAAAAAACAACTTCATACTAAAACCCACCTATTTGGGAAATGAAGGAAACCTCATAGGACACCACAAGACTTGCTGAAAATCACTCTACCACTACAACTGTCGTAGAAATAGAGAAGAACCAAAGGAAAGGAAGAAGCTCAAAAAGGGAGAAAGAAGTGTAAATGGGAGAGGTAGAACTTCTAATGAGGAGTGATGCTTATATAGCCTGAGGAGGCAAGCAAAATGGCATCATAATGACTGATTCCAGTTGAAGAGACATGCCCAATGTAACTCACAATAAAGTTGGCCCATGATCCGGTGACACGTGTTACCAACCGTGAGAAATGAAGGCACGCCGCTCTAGATGCCAAGTCTAGGTGGCGCACAAAACAAGGCAACAGGCCTATCGACCATTCACCCACGGGAAACAAAAACCCCTGGGAGGTAAAAATTCACCGCTTTAAGCACCATATGTATGACCTTGGAAGATCTTGGCCTGACACGATAAACCTAGTCCAAAGGTGTAACTTCGACAAAACTGGACAGACCCTATTATAGGATAATTAATACTACACAACATGATGGAACCAAGAAGTAACTTCACTTCTTTCGGATGGGGAATGTGATAGGCGAAGGGCTATCACCCACAAAACCTTCCCACTGGCAGACCTGACACCACCTTCGGCAATTCATATGACCAACCTTAGGAGAATTCTTCATACCACCCTTGGAAGCATATTGATAGCCGAAGGGCTATCACCTCTCTCAGTACATACTTCCTGTCAAAAGTGTGGTCGGGGAGCCTGACGTCATCCGAAAGAGGCGTTATCACTGACCTCGGAAGGAGCGAAGTCAAACACCTCAAACTTGGGACTTCAGCTAGTACGTCAGGAATTTCAAGGATGTTACCGGCTCCCTCAGGGGACCAAATGGATCGCCTTCGGGGCTGAAGAACCAGCTATTTCAAGCTGGAGAGAATCTCCCCGAAGGTGAAACCCCCGAACCAGGGAACTCCCCAAACTACGGGCATAGTTCCCAAAGAGAGGCGTCCGTACCAAAGGACGGCCTCGCCCAGAGAACCTTGGGAGTACGGCATGAGCATTTAAGGAGTCTCTGACATGTCGCCCACATGCGCTACACACCACCTCAAAAAGCATGCGCCGATGCCGTCCAAGTCTTGTCACGACCTGTCTCAGTCCCAGACCCAAGGAGCCTACAAACGGCTACCTGTCCCCTACGCTCGGAAGTACAGATCGCATCCGACCGAACACATGTCGTGATCTGAACGGGCTGGGCACCCCTATAAATACCAAGAAATAGGCCCTGGCAAAGGATCAGACCCCCTCTCCTTGAGAAAACACGAACAGGCAAGGCCACCTAGCCTCTTAGTGCTCTTCCTCTATCTCCCCTTAGAACACTGACTTGGGCGTCGGAGGCTCCTCCCCGGAAAAATACTCTGAGGACCTCCTAACCTTTTCTTTTCTGAGCATTTCAGGCACGCTCCTCTGGGAAATCTTTGCTCCAGACGTCCTCCCACTCAGGAAGTCCCTCCCGAAGTCATAATGTCAACCGACGAAGATGCTGCTGGGCATCATTTGGCGCCATCTGTAGGAACTCACCCTCAGGTCGCCGTTGTTGAAACTCGGCGTTCAAAGGACAAGGGACTTCCAAAGTCCTCGTCCGTGCCTAAAGCTCAACCGGCTACTGAGCAAACCCTTCCAGGGACTTCCTCGCCTGAGGAAGAACGTCCTCTAGTCATAACTATGAGTTTTCTATGCGACTTTCAGAGCTCTATTGGCTTAAATGACACAACAAATAGACCGAAGGTGGCCGCAACCTACTCAGGCCCAAAGGCCTTCCTCGCCAGTACGCCATCGGGAGAAAAGCCTTAAATCAACCTATCGCAGTTCAAAAAGTGGGGATCTGTGTGATGAGTCTTCGACGGAAAATATACCGCTCGGGGCATGACCTACGGGACAAACAGGGTCCAAGCGACCTAAAATCCCACGCCAAAGGAGCTCATCACCTGAGGCGAAGTCCCCATCCCCTCGGCGCCGGAGTCACTCCCCGAAGAGACGCCGACAATCTCCCTTCCCAGAAGCCTACAAGCACTAGGAAGAAGAGCCCAGTACCCCGCTCCTTATGGAGAAAATATTAGCGAGGTTGGAGAAAGTGGAAAAACAGGTAGCTCGCAAACCAGTCTATGCCAGGCTGTCTGAAACTTTTTGTGGGGGTGAATCACTGTTCATCCGAGCAGTAGTTGAGGCAGCCATGCCGGGTGACTTCTGGGTGCCTCGGCTGGAAACCTATGATGGCCGAACTGATCCACAGGCTCATTTAACCAAATACAAACGCAGCATGGTGCTACATAGTGCTGATGATGCTACCCTATGCAAATGTTTTGAGGTCACCATCACAGGACCAGCAACAGCGTGGTACAATTCGTTGGCTCCAGGAACCATCAGGGAGTTCCAGGAGTTATCTACAGCCTTTACGCAGCAATTCATTGGAAGCCAACCGACGGTGAAGATGCCTGTCCAGATGTTCGTCATAGCGCAGAAGAATGGAGAAACCATCCGCGACTATGTCAAAAGGTTTCACAGAGAAGCCTTAAGTGTTTCAGACTTTCACCCCGAAATATGCATTCTCGCCATGACACGGGGCCTTCGGAGGGACTCACAGCTGTTCTACGAGTTTTCCAAGGACCCCCCAGACACGCTAGGTGAATTCTACCGAAGGGCCGAGCAGAACATGACAGCCAAAGAGCTGAGGATGGGTGGACCGAAGTCCGACCACACCCGTGTCAAGTCCAACCAGCAAATGCGGTATCCAGCCGACCAGGCAGGACGACCTCGAAGGATTAGGGGAAGGAAACCCCCAACCTTCACACCCCTGAACACCATGAGGACCAACATCCTCATGACGATGGAAAGACAGGGGACCCAGATTCAGCGGCCAAGGGCCATGACCGCTGATAATAAAAAGAACATGAAGAAGTTTTGCCAGTTTCATCGCGACCATGGCCACGACACTGAAGACTGTTTTCGATTGAAAAAGTACATAGAGTAGCTGATAAAATAAGGCCAACTTCGGCGATATCTGCGAATGCCTTCCCTGAAAGGAAGGAAGAAGGAAGAAGGAAAAGCAGATGACGAGGACTACGACTCCGACAGACGGAGGAACCGAAGTCCGAAGAGGCATCCTCCACCTCCGGCGGGAATAATACAAACAATTATGACAGGACTTCCATCCTCGGAAAGAACGAGGAATGCCAAAGAAATATCAGTGATGGAATATCAGAGTCTGATGAAGAAACTGGCCCGCAAGGATGGTTCCACCATCATCTTTCCCCATGACGATCCACTGTTGGTCATGGTGAGGATAGGAAACTGGGACGTCAAGAGACTGTTGCTTGACGATGGATCAAACGCCGACGTCCTGTTTTCACATTTGCTGCCGAGCTTGGGTATATCCGACATCGATCTCAAGCCCGTCACTTCACCTACTTTCGGGGTAGGGCCATCCGAACTGCCCGTCTTCGGATGGATCGATCTTCCCCTAATGATGAAAGGAACTTCGGTGGACGGGACAAACGAATTATTTGCCTCCATAATGACAAGGTTCATTGTCATGGATGTTCCTTCGTCATATAACGCCATCCTTGGAAGGCAAACACAAGGAAATCTGCACATTCATCCTGATGTAAAGTACTTAACTGTCACTTTTGCCACCAAGGATGGAGACGCGGAAATCTTCATTGATCAGGGCGAAGTAAGGAAAGTGTTCGTCAAGGCGCGAAAAGCTCCAGCAACCAACTTCGCACAAACTGTAGAGGCAGAGGCTTTGCCAGATGGAAAGCCAAAAGAGGGAGAAGCAGAGGACCCCGCGAAGGTAGAAATGGAAGAAGTAGAACTTCTCCCAGGCCGAAGTACCCGAATAGGGAAAAATCTGGTCGAAGGCGACAAGAAAAAACTTGTATCCTTTCTAACAATGAATAAAGATCTGTTTGCCTACTCATCGAAAGATATGCCGGGGATAGACCCTCGCATAATACAACATAGCCTTAAAGTAAGTCCGGAAGCAAAACCTGTTCAGCAAAAAAAAACGGGGCATCTCAGTCCATAAAAATAACGATGAGCAAGGTCTTTAATGACCAAATATGGAGGAATATGGAAGTCTATGTCGATGACATGATAGTCAAGAGCAAGCTGCCTAACGACCACGTCGCAGATCTAAAGGAAACTTTCCACTAGCTCAGAACCTTCGGAATTCGCCTTAATCCCGAAAAATGCATCTTCGGCGTAACCTCGGGAAAGTTTCTTGGGTACATGGTATCAGAAAGAGGCATTGATGCTAACCCAGAAAAAATTAAGGCCCTGCTTGAATTCCGAACTCCCGTCACAATAAAAGATGTGCAGAGACTCACCGGAAGGATAACATCTCTTAGCAGGTTTATTTCCAGGTATGGAGACCGGTGTCGAGCATTCTTCAAAGTCCTCACTAAGGCAGCAAAAAAGGAGGGCAACCTCGGATGTGATGATCATCCTTGGAATGAGGACTGCCAAAGGGCTTGGGAAGAACTCAAAATCTACTTAGCCCGTCTGCCCACTCTTCGACAACCTCGCGAGGGAGAGCCCCTCGTGTTGTACCTTGCCGTCATAGAAAAGCCAGTAAGCTCGGTCCTTGTGAAAGAGGAAGGGCCGAAGAAATGGCCGGTTTATTATGTAAGCAAGTCCCTGCACGGCGCCGAAGTCAGGTATCCCTTGCTACAAAAAGCTATATATGCCCCGGTACTGGCAAGAAGAAGACTACGGCCATATTTTCAGGCTCACCCAATCATCGTCCGAAGTAATCTACCTCTACGGGATGTCATGAGGAGAGTTGATCATTCGGGAAGGCTTTCCAAATGGTGTATAGAGCTTGGTGAGCACGACATTACTTATGAACCTCGGAAAGCCATAAAAGCTCAAGCCCTGGCAGACTTCATTGCCGAAGTACACATCACCGAGGACAGCCATTCGGATCCTGGCGAAGGTGAGCTAGAATGGACTTTGTATGTAGACGGAGCCTCAAGGTCCGAACACCAGGGAGCTGGGGTATTTATCAGAGGCCCCGAAGGTCTAGAAGTAATGAAGGCCATCAAGTTCAGCTTTAACGTCACCAACAATATAGCTGAATACGAAGCTCTCATAGCAGGGTTACGCCTAGCCAGAAAAATTGGTGTAAAAAACTTGAAAGCCCACAGCGATTCCCAGCTGGTAGTTCGACAAACAACAGAGGACTATGGGGCGAAGGACCCGACCTTAGCAAAATACCATGAACTGGTAGCAAAGCTTATCCGAGAGTTCGACACCGTATGAATCAAAAATGTGCCTCGTCGAGATAATGCCGAGGCAGATTGCTTGGCAAAGTCGAAAACATGCACCGAGGTGCTAAACCACCCGAGCATAGCAGTGCTGAGCATAGTAACTTCGGGAAAAGGCTGGAAAGATCCGATAAAAAGATATCTTGCAACCAGTGAGCTCCCCGAAGACCCCATTGAAGCCGCAAAAGTGCGAAGACGCTCTGGGCGATTCTTCCTAATAGGCGAAAAACTATATCGGCAGGGATATACAAATCCTTTACAGAGGTGTGTTGGTGAAGAGGATACTGAAATGATCCTCGAAGAAGTCCACGAAGGCCCTTGTGGTTCACATATTGGAACTGACGCCCTCTCCGCAATAGTACTCCACCAAGGATATTTTTGGCCTACCCTAAGAAAGGATGCACGACATTTCGTCCGAAAATGTGAGAGCTGCCAAAAACACGCAAAAATCCAGAGGACACCCTCGGAAATGGTGACTTCGGCTGACTATCCCTGGCCCTTCGCAGTTTGGGGCATAGACCTCATTGGGCCACTCCCAACAGCCCCCGGAGGCGTGAAATTCTGCGTGGTCGCAGTAGACTACTTCTCTAAATGGGTCGAGGCAGAACCATTAGCAACTATCTCAGCTAAAGAAGTGCAGAAGTTCGTATGGAAGAACATTGTATGCAGATTTGGCATACCGAGGATACTGGTAGCCGACAATGGATCCCAGTTTACAGACAAAGGGTTCCAGGACTTTGTCAACAACCTCGGAATAAAGATGCACTTCGCCCCAGTAGCCCATCCTCAAAGCAATGGCCAAGTAGAGGTATCTAATAGGACCATAAAAGATGGTCTGAAAAAGAGGCTGGGGGAAGCAAAAGGGAAATGGCCAGGCGAACTCCAGAGTGTACTGTGGAGCTACCGAACAACACCCCGAAGAGCCACGGGGGAAACGCCTTTTTCACTCATTTTCGGTACAGAAGCCATCATCCCAATCGAGGTAGTGCAACCATCAATTTGAGTACAAGTTTTTGATGAAAATGGAAATGACCTCGGCCTAAGAACCAAGCTTGACCTCGTCGACGAGCACAAAGAAATAGCCGAACTAAGAAGAAAAGCTTTTCAGCAAAGAGTGGCCGCGGCCATAAACTTGCGCGCAAGGCCAAAAGGAATAAAGAGAGGGGACCTCGTTCTCCGAAAGAATGAATTCACACCTCGAAAGCCATCCCACGGAGTATTTCGCGCCAACTGGGAAGGCCCTTACCTGGTTCTTGCCGAAGTACGAAAAGGGGCCTACAAGCTCGGCGATTCCGAAGGCGTAGAATTGAAAAATACGTGGCATTCGGACGCCTTGAGAAAATTTTACGCTTAGGATCTCGGCAAAAGAGACCGTGCTGTACAAAGAAAGGAAAATTTTCTCTAAAGTATAAAAAGTTTCTTAGCCAAAAAGTTTCTTAGCATGAGTGGTGCGAGTTCCGCAAAGGTGGCCGGCTAAAATAAGCGAAGGTATTGTTTTCCGAAGTCTCTAGAGCAAACGTGTTCGGGACAACAGAGAAAATCTGGCGAAAGACTTAGCCAAAATTTTTGGGCATAAGTTGAACAAGTCAGGATTTCGCGAAAGAGGTCACCATGATAAGCACAGGCAAAGTCTTCCGAAGTCTCTTGAACGAATAAAGTTCGGGACAAAAGAAAACAAAAAATCTAAGGATAAGACTTAGCCGAATTTTCAAGGTCTTTATTGAGATAAGTGTGCTTACAAAAAAGATAGACAAAAGAAGAAGTACAAAAAAGAAGAAAAAAAAGGACAATGACCCTAGAACAAACTAAGGCTTCTTGGCGTCCCGGGAGTCTTCGGCTCCTGCGTCCTTTTGCACCACCTTCGGCGCTAGAAGACAAGGAGGCGGGTTCAGATGGTCAATCTTAGACCAGGTCCACCGAGGTCCCTCGGGAATGTCCAGGGCCGCCAGAAAAGAGAGATCCAGATCTGGAAACCTCTGAAGGACTTGGTGGCGAACAAGACAGAATCCGTCCTGAAAACCAACCTTGGTCATCTAGTCAGACTTGTCTTTCTCAACCTCAAGCTCCTCGAAGTCCTTCTTCAAATCTGAGACCTTCTTCTTCAGCTCCTTCACTTTCTTCTTTTCCGGCTCCTTCTTCATAGCATCGACCTCGGCTTGAAGCGCAGCCTTCTCAACAAGCGCCTTCGCCAGAAGACCTTCGACTTCTGACTTTTCCTTCAGATGCGCCTCATTTGCCGAGATCAGCTCCGCCACCTTGGGAGCCGAGGTCAGAAATTTTCTGGGAGGAGTCCCTCAAAAGTTCATCTTTTTCTTTCTGGAACTCCTCCCGAAGGGCGGCAACTTCCTTCTCCGCAGCTTGGGCCAGCTGCAGGTTCTTGACAGCCAGTTCCGAGCACATGGCCTTTGTTTTTTCTATGGCTTCTAGGGCCTTGGCCCGGAACTCAGTCTCTGCCTCGCCACCCGAACTCTCGGAGAAAGCCAGCGTACCCCAGAAGCTGCAAAGGATAAAGGCGAGGTCGTTAAGACAAAAGAAAACCAAACACTTAGAAAAAATTCAAAGGAGGAAGATAGACAAAGGCGTGAAGTGTACCTGAGCGGCGTGCTCGGAAAGCTTCGCGGCAAGAGAATCGTCGCCCGGGCACGGCTCGCAGCAATGGCCTTGAAGGAGGCATCGGTGAGGACCCCTTTCGAGATCTCCGTAGCCATTTGCTGGCAGTCTCCGGAGTACAAATTCATGTCCTCCGTAAACGTCCAGAAAGGCTCCTTCGGGATTTTTCCCCTTCGGGATACGGGCGTCCCGAAGGGCTCTCCTCTTGGCATGCTCAGCTACCCAACCCGGAGTGAGCAACTCCTTCTACACAAATAAAACAAAAGTTGGTCAAGAAAAGAAAATCTCAAAGATCATCAAAAAAGAGAAGTGCACCACAGTTTGTTAGAAGAACAAACCTGCTGGCACCTCGACGACCGTCCTCGTCGGAAGTCCCGGAGCCTCTTCGGCAGAAATCCCCTTGCCTTTTTATTCGGGGCTCCCGCTCTTCGGCAGAAGGCGCCTCTACCACGGCGTCCTAGGAGAGCCTGCGAAGGAAGTAGGACTTTGAGGAAGGGACCTCAGCAGCAACCTCGGGCTGAGGGGTAGTAGCAGCCTCGGGCTCCTCGCCCACCTCTTCGGAAATCTCCTTGGAAGGGGAGGGGGCACATCCTTCTTCGCCCGTTTAGAAACCAGACGGCCCAGCCCCGGACGTTTCAAGTATGGTTGAGAAGAGGAAGCCAGCTCTCTGGGATGGGGGAAACAGTCATAAGAGGAGTCGGCGAAGACATTTTCCAAGAAAAAAGGACTTCGGGGGATGAAAAACTGACTCCAGGAAAGTTTTCAGAAAAGCAAAAGAGCACAGAAAATCAAAGAATTTTGAAAGTCAAAACCCACCAAACGTTTTGCCAAAGTCTGGGTTTGGAGTCGCCGTCATAAAAGGTGGCCGGAAATCGCCTAAGAAAAAACACCGCCGCGAAAAACACAAAAACAGTTGTGAGCAGGGGAAGAGCAAAAGCAGAACAAAAGGAGCTTATGATGGAACAGGCCATATATAGGCCGAGGGAGGATAGGCGAACCGGCATCATAAGTACCCCACGAAGGCAGACAGTCGCCATAACTGCTCTCTGTGCATAAAAAGGTGCGCCTGCCATAACTGATACAGTCCCCTCCAATAACAAGCATGCCACGTGTCAGCTGTCGCGCCAAAAGAGAGACACGCCTTCTGACACCCCTAAACCTTGGGCACGCCACTCCAAACTGACATGCCTGGTTGCGAGATGCGACGTTGCGCAGACCTGCAAAAGGAAAGAAGTGGGTTACCTCGAAGACACCAAAAGACAGGCTATGGTTGAATAGCCTATGTCTTCAGACAAAAGGTACATCTTCGGCACAGGTATTACACCCAAGGCCCCGAAGGACGCCCTCTGAAAGCCTACAAACTTCGGCTTTCCGAATGGGGGCCTGTGATAGCCAAAGGGCTATCACCTATCTCAGTACATACTTCCTGCTAAAAGTGTGGTCGGGGAGCCTGACGTCATCCAAAAGAGGCACTATCACTGACCTCGGAAGGAGTGAAGTCAAACACCTCGAACTTAGGACTTCAGCTAGTACGTCAGGAATTTCAAGGATGTTACTGGCTCCCTTGAGGGACCAAACGGATCGCCTTCGGGGATGAAGAACCAGCTATTTCAAGCAGGAGAGAATCTCCCTGAAGGCGGAACCCCTGAACCAGGGAACTCCCCGAACTACGGGCATAGTTCCCGAAGAGGGACGTCCGTACCAAAGGACGGCCTCGCCCAGAGAACCTCGGGAGTACGGCATGAGCATTTAAGGAGTCTCTGACATGTCGCCCACATTCACTACATGCCACCTTGAAAAGCGGTCTGATGCGCCGATGCCGTCCAAGTCTTGTCACGACCTGTCTCGGTCCCAGACCCAAGGAGCCTACAAACGGCTACCTGTCCCCTACGCCCGGAAGTACAGATCGCATCCGACCGAACACGTGTCGCGATCTGAACAGGCTAGGCACCCCTATAAATACTAGGAAACAGGCCCTGACAAAGGATCCGACACCCTCTCCCTGAGAAAACACGAACAGGCAAAGCCACCTAGCCTCTTAGTGCTCTTCATCTATCTCCCCTCAGAACACTGACTTGGGCGTCAGAGGCTCCTCCCCGGAAAAATACTCCGGGGACCTCCTAACCTTTTCTTTTCTAAGCATTTCAGGCATACTCCTTTGGGAAATCTTTGCTCCAGACGTCCTCCCTCTCAGGAAGTCCCTCCCGAAGTCATAATGTCAACCGACGAAGATGCTGCTGGGCATCACATATACAACCAACTTTGGTAAAAATGTTCCTTACCATCCTCAGGAATGTACATTACCAACCTCGAGAAGATACATTTATCATCCTCGACAAAGGAAATGACTCCTGAAGATAGATCTGTCCTTCCGGAAGGCCTTCTCTAGTCACCCTCGGTTAAGATTCCTATCCGAAGGGGTATCAGATCCCCGAAGGGATTTTATGGAGAAACAAAAAATACAGTTGAGGGATCTTTGACAAAGAGCCTCGCACATGCCCCAACCTCTGGCCAAAACTACCTACGTCCAGCTGGAGATACCTCTCTCTGAAGGTATGGACCAAATCCAGCTGAACACATGTCCTGATCTCTTCAGCCTAGGCATAACAACCTTATTCTTCTGTCCTCCTATAAATTCTTGGAAGGCTCCCAGGTAAACACACGAGACTCTCTCCTTCCTACTCTTTCCTCTTAGTAGCTTATCTCCCGCATACTGACTTGGGCATCGGAGATTTCTCCCCCGAAAACACACTCCATGGAGCTCCTAACCCACATTCTTCAAGGTCTTACAGATATCTTGCTGGAAGTCTCCCTCTCAGGCCCAGCATGTCATACAATGAAGATGTCACCAGGCATCACTATGCAAAATTATCTAAGTGTCAGTTTTGGGGAAAGAAGATACCCTTCCTTGGTCATGTAATTAGTGACAAAAGGGTAAGTGTGGACCAAAGGATGGTACAGGTAATGATGGACTGGAAACAACCCAACAACCCTACTGAGGTGAGGAGTTTTTTTGGTCTAGTGGGCTATTACCAAAGATTCATTAAGGGATTCTCCTAAATAGCTAAGCCATTAACTACCTTAACTAAAAAGGAACAAGAATTTGTTTGGACAGAAAAGTGTGAGGTAGCCTTCCAAGAGCTCAAACGGAGGCTAACCATAGTGCCAATCTTAACAGTGCCAGACCCAGGCAAAACCTATGGTATCTATATAGATGCATCAGGATCAGGCTTGGGTTGTGTACTAATTGCAAGATAGGCAAGTAGTTGCCTATGGTTTGAAGGCAACTAAGGTCAAATGAGCTAAATTAGTCCACACATGATCTAGAACTAGGATTTGTAGTCTTTGCTTTAAAACTCTGAAGGCATTATCTATTAGGATGATCTTTTTAGATATATACTGATCATAAGAGCCTTAAGTACCTATTCACCCAGAAGGATTTGAACGTGAAGCAAATGAGGTGGATAAAGTACATTAAGGATTATGATTGTGCTATTGAGCACATAGCTGGGAAAGGCAATATTATGGTTGACGCCTTCAGCCAGAAGTAACTACAGTTGTAGTCTCCAAGGGTGAAGTGAGAGATCCTAATGCCGAAAGCTTTATGGCCATATATGGGTGTTGGTCCAGATGGGAAAGTGACCAAATCTTTGAGTTGTGAATTCAGTTAGGATGGCTGGATAGAGTCCGAGAGGCCTAGAGGTTGAACCCTGAAATGCGACAGGTTTCAGGGGAGACCAAGCATGGAACCATCCAATAAGGGTATGAGTATCAGAATGGTTTACTTTTCCTTAGGAAAAGACTCTATTTGGCCAGTGTAAATGGGTTGAGAGAGCAAGAGCTCCAAGAAGCACATAATAGTCCCCCTAGTATCTACCCTGAGGTCACCAAAATGTACCATGACTTGAGAACACATTTTTATGGCCTAGGTTCAAGGTTGATATTAAGAATCATGTGGCTAAATGCCTTACCTATCAACTGGTAAAAGAAGAACACCAAAAGCCACGTGGTACCTCACAAAGCCTACCCATTCCAGACGGGAAATATGGGGCAATCACTATTGATTTCTTGGTAGATTTGCCAAGTACAAGGAAATAAAATGATGCTATATGGGTCACAATTTATAGGTTGATTAAGGGTGCCCATTTCTTACCAATTAAGACCATATATCCATTAGAAAAGTTAGCAAACCTATATATCAAAGAGATTGTTTGACTTCATAGTGTGCCAAATTTGATCATATCAGATCAAAATCCACAGTTTTTCTCTAGGTTTTGGAATGCCTATCCACAAGCAGTGGAGTAAAAGGTAAACTTGAGTACCACATATCACCCCCAGATAGATGGGCAGTCAGAAAAGACTATCCAGACCCTAGAGGACATGATGCAGAGTAGTGCCTTAGATTTCAGAGAAGATTGGGATGATCATGATCTACTTATTGAATTTTCCTATAACAATAGTTATCAAGCATCAATTCAAATGGATCTATATGAGGCCTTGTATGGTTAGTGATGCGTGACACCGTATTACTGGGCTGATAAGGCAGATGTGGACCAAGTAGGGCCACAAGTTGTGGAGGAGAGCACGATTAAGATTAAGCAGATTCAAGCTTGATTAAGGGTAACTATTGGCAGGCAGTAGGCACATGCCAATGTCAAGCGGTGTGAAGTGAACCTTGAAGTAAGGGACAAGGTGCTCCTTAAGGTCTCACCAATGAAAGGAGTGGTACGATTTGGCCAAAGGGGCAAGTTGGCTCCTAGGTACATTGGACGCTATAAGATTCTGGAGTGGGTTGGCAAAGTTGCATATAGATTGGCACTTCCACTGAGCCTGACTCACATAAATAATTGTTCCATGTAAGTGTATTAAAGAGGTGTAATGCACTTGACGGGCAATCGGTGATATCCCTTCCTATCGAGCCAGTAAGTGAGGACTTGATGTATGCGGAACATGCAATTAGATTCCTTGACTAACAAGTCAGGAAGCTAAGGCTAAGTGGATACGCATGGTCAAGGTCAAGTGGTCTAATCATTCAAAGAACAAGGCCACATGGGAGACAAAGCAGGATATGGAGACTTAATATCCCAGCCTATTCCTAGAGTTAAATAGTTAATTGGATGACCGATTCTCTAAAAAAGTGGAAGGATGTGAAAACCCTCATTTTATTAGGTAATTAACTTATTTTATTTACATGATCTTTGATTAGATTACATTTTTAAGCTAGGTTTAAGTCAAGTCATTGAGTCAAATATCCTTAGAGTTTTTAGGGTTAAATATCTAAAGTAAATTGACCATAAGAGCAAATAGGGGTAAAATGGTAATTTAGAAAGTCAAAGGTCAAAATATAGCCAAGAGAGATACAATTGAGCTTCTATAGGTGCAATGAGCATCTCAATGAAATTTGAACTCAATTTAACCAAAGATTAGCCTTTTTTTACCAAGGCAGCAACAAAGGGCAAAATGGTAATTTCTAGGTCAAATATGGTCACAATGGGTCTGTGAAGGTGAGAAATGGTATTTTAAACCATTTGGTGAAATTTTGTGAAGTTAAGAGTTAAATTTACCAAGTTTGAGACTTTTCTTACAAGAGAAGCTAAGAAGGGATTTTGGTAATTTTGATTGGTCAAACTTGGTAAACCAGATTCAACCTTGGTTAAGAGTAGGAAAACACATGGTTGGAAGTGGAGGGTAGAAAATCTAAAATTTTAAGTTCAAATGGGGACATATTTGAGAATTTTGTAACGGTGACATCTTTTTAACCAAGGGTTATAAGGCTCAAAAGGCTCTTTCACCTACAGCATCTCTTGGAAAATTTAGGGAATGAAGCAAGGCCTAATTGGAGCAGATTTTTCAGCCTAAAAAATGTGGAGGCAGCCCCATAACCCTTAGATAAGTGTCCTAAAGCACTACAGACCATGTAAAGCCTTTAACCATACCACTTTAGTTCTCCCCATCCTTTTTTCATCCATTTTCACCCCACAAACATCCCTAACCCAAGAAAATCACTCTTTTCTCTACTTCATTTCATCCTCTCGTGCAAAACACTTCCAAATCATTCAGCCCTCACAAAAAAAATCCAAGGAAAATAAAGAAAAAGTGAACACTTGAGTGGTAAGCCAAAGGAAAGATAAGTATATTGCAAGGGAGAGCTTAAGAGCCTTCATTTAGCTTCATGGGAGTACATTTTTTGGCTGTTTTTGAGGTGAGGAACTTTATTTTACTATACCTATGTTTCCTATTCTTTAAACAACAACCTTTTGCTCACAAACCCCTTGGTTGTTAAAGTTAAGCTTAGTAAGAGGAAGGAGAACCATGGAGCTTTGAAAAGGAGTTTTGGTTTAACAATTTATACCAAGGTGAGGTGGTCATTTTAGTTTGTTTATGTGTAGTAAAAATGTTGCCCCTAGGCTAAAAAATGTTGATTGTTCAATTGGTTATTTTACTAAGTAGTTAAGGGACTCCAATGAGGATAGGAAAGGACTCATGGTACTTGAAACTTGAGCTTGCAAGGTGATAATCTACGCAAGGCTATGGTGTTCTAGATCTTCTCTCTTTGAGAAGCTCTAGCCATGTTTTAGCATGATTAAAGCTAGGGAAAATGGTTGGGCAAAAAGGGCATGGGGTGACTAATAAAGCCAAAGAGAACTCGGGTGGCACTAAGGCTCGATCTAGTTCTTAGTTTAGGAAATAGGTGGTTTCCTTGGTGCATGGGATGTAAAATGGTGTATGGACCAAGCCTTGGATGCTTGGTAGATAAGTGTGGCTGAGCCTTCAAGGTTTGGCAAGCACGAGAAATGTGTGCCTCGGTATGGGTGTGTATATATTGTGACCAAGTTCATGGGCCCAGTGTATGTGTGTGTGTGTGTGCGATAAGGTCTCCTAGGTGCATAAATATTTTGGGGTGCCTAGGAGCATGGAAAGTTCGGTGTGTTGAGATGCACACAGATGTGCCCAAGTAGTCATGCAACCATGTATTCCCAAGGGGCACCCAAGGTTACGCCCTCAGGCTTGTGGCTGTGCTTAGCTAATGGGCCGCATGGGCACATCCCAGGGGCCTTCATTTTTTGTGGGCCTTGGGTTGCACTTTGGGCATGACACACAAGTGGGAGCCCAAGGCAAAGCTCTATGGCCCAAATGACACTTAGGCCCAATAAATAATTTAGGCCATACGTAAGCATACAAATAGGCCTATCCGACTAAAAGGCCCTTAAAAGGGGCAAGACACATCCATGGTCACTATGACCCACACAAATTATGGTCAAACCATGTTGCATAAAATAAGGGAGTTTTTTAGCTAGTGAAAGCTAGCAAGCTCAAAGGCAAATGCAAGGATGCATGATCAAAGGAAAAAAGGGACCAATGGGTGTTTTGGTTATTTGTTTGTTTGTTTCCTGGTGTGTAAAGTATGAGATTCATGTACTAAAAATGGCATGATATGATGATCATTATATAATACCCCACGCCATAAGAGCTTGCGGCAAGCTCATATAATTTATGGGCAAGGTTCATGCATGCATGGAAAGGTGTGCATATGGTCAATTATGTGTAATGTTATTATGTATTTTCTATTTTAAGATGCCTTAATAAGTATTTTATATACTTACCCTTATTGTTAATGTGTAGATAATGTTGTGCAAGAGCCAAATAATCCACAATGATTATTTGATACTTGTTTGTTAATTTGTCATAGGTATATTTTGCTTACACTACATGTTCATTTTTTATATGTTGCATGCATTTATGGTAAAATTCTAACTCCAAAATTATTTACCATGTACAGCAAGGTAGTTGAACAAGGACTTCTTAGGTCACTCCTTGTTTGGGTTTCTCTCTGCCGGGCAAAAAAGGGCTTATCGACCATTTGGGTCATGAATATTTTGTAGCACGATGATAGTAGCTAGTAGGAGGTCTATTGGTATTGACTTTGATTTAGCATAACCATGGCATATATTATTATTAATTCAGGTTAGGCTTATCAACCTATGACATTGCTTGCTTAGGTTGACAAGCAAAACACTTAAATACTGTGTTACCATAGTATTTACTTGCTATGGGTATAGTTTTCATCCATGGTTTGGCATGACATATTACTTGTGCATCCATGAGCATTAAAACATTTTCTTATGCCTCCACACATATTTTATTAACATTTTCTTTAAATCCTACCAAACCACTATCCTAATTTAATAAACTTAAGTGTTTTATTGGAACTAAGTAAATGTTTTTCTTAACTCTTAAGTAAATACTAAATGCTCGGTGATGCCCGATGGCATCCTCATTGTATGACATGTTGGCTTGAAGGAAAGACTTCCGGTATGAAGGTGCCTGAAACACTCAGAAGAACAAAGATTAAGAGCTCCCCAGAGTGTGTTTCCGGGGGAGGAGCCTCCGACGCCCAAGTTAGTGTTTGTGAGAGTAGTGGTTGTAAGGAATAGAGAGTAGGAAAAATAGCAAGAGTCATGTGGCTTGTGCTTACCAAGGTCCTTCCTAAGTATTTATAGGAGGGTGGAAGGAGGAGGTCGTTCGACACAGCCTGTTCAGATCGTGACACGTGTTTGGTCAGATCCGATCTGTACCTTTAGAGACAGGTATCTCCAGCTGGTCATAGGCCGTTCTGGCCAGAGGGCAGGGGTGTGTGCGAGGTCTCTTTGTTAGAGGCTCCTTAACCATTTTTGTCGTATCTTCGTGAGACCTTTTCGGGGCCTGAGACCCCTTTGGGCAGAGATTTTCCCCGAGGGCTATTGGGGAAGGCCCTTCCGCAGAGTGGGGCTCCTTTAGGAGATGTTTTCCTCCCTTGAGGGTGGTGGATCAACTTTCCCGAAGTCGGTAGGTTCATAGATCCAAGGGTGGTGAAAGGCACCTTTTCCCAAAGTTGGTCATGTTGCCTTGCTGAGGGTGGCATATGAGTGTTCCCCGAGGTCGGGGCTAGGCTCTCACCGAGGGTGGTTTCTAATCAGGAGACCTCGGGGGCCATTGCCTTTCGGCTATCAAGTAGTGTTCCTCCGAGGACAGTGAAGGCACCCCCACTCCGAAGTTCTTCGCACATACTTACCGAGGGTAGTGCTCAACAAGCCAATTGGGAGTTCTTTAAGGGTAATAGCCTTTTGGCTATCACATGCCCCCTTCGGGAAGCCAAAGTTGTGTCTTTGGCATTAAGCCATTGCGAGAGTGATGTGAAAATTTTTGTTGGAGGTGGCAGACGTCCGAGTCAGTATAGCCGAATTCTGGCCGAGGTTACCTTCTTCGGAATGGCCATTATTTTTGGTTTAAGATGCCTCCTTTGGCCAAAGGAGGTTTTTTAATCAAACTCTCAACGTTTCTGAAGTAGCGTCTTCCCCTTCTACATTTTTAGATTCTTGCTATTGAATCATCACATCTTTCGACCAGGTAAACGCATCACTTTGAGGTAGACTGGCGTAGGTCTTCCAGCTGTCAGAAGGCATGTCCTTGTTTCTCGCATCAGGTGACATGTGTCACCAGGTGACTGGCGAACGGTCGCGTCCGTTACATCAGTTACATCCCTTTGCCTGCAAAGGGTCATTATGGCGATGCTTCACCAGCCTCCTTCAGTCTATGTAAACCCTTCTCCCTTCAGATTTCTCCATACTTCTCAACTTTCACTCTCTTTTGCTCTCTGATTTCCTCTTGTCTTTTTCCCTCTTTGGCGGTGGTGCGAGCAGTGAAGCAAGTTCTAGCAAGCTTGTGGTGGTTTTCGAGGTTACTATCTTCGATCTGAACTATATGGGTCTCCTTCTGAAGTGCTTTTTCTTTATTTTGATTCTTTCCCCTTGTTCTTTCCAAGGTTAGGGTTTAGTTTCCGAACATGTCTTCTTCCCAAGTTAAAGGTCGTCCCATTCCTGAGAGTTGGCTCCTACTCAACTCTCATTCGAGCTGTGCCACTTCGGAGAAAGTGATGAAATGGTTGACTAAATTCTTTCTTCCTTCTTATGCCATCACCAAGGTACACAGCCCTGGTACGCCTAGCTATGCTTCCCATTCGGACGAGGTCACCATCTTCAGGGCCCAATTGAAGGCCAGACTTCGGTATCCTCCTCCGAAGACGGTTTGTGACTTTTGCCAATTCCATGGCATAGCCGTGAACCAACTTCCCCCAAACTCCTACTCCTACTTCAACACTTTTCTTTGTATGTGTGGGGTCTTTAATATAGAGCCCCACTTCATTCTTTTCATGCAATACTACAAACTCCACCCCATTTCAAAGGGCGGGTTCTACTTCTTACTTCCTTGGGGATCTGGGAGCAAGAAATATACGTTCATCTTTGGGATGAAGGACAGTTGGCGAAGGTGGCAAAAGAAGTTCTTCTTTCTGAATGTGGATGAGAAGTGGAAGGATGTGCCAACCAAATGGGCTTCGGGGACTCTAGATATTGATGTAGTGGATCCAAGGAAGCTGCTAACCTTAGAGCTTGAGTCCCAGTTTGAGGAATTTGACAGCCGTATTCGGGCTGTCGTAGATTGGAATCCCGAGGTCCCTCCGCGTTCTCTATACCCCTTCCCGATCAGATGGAGCTTCATGACCGAAGAGGTACTTCAGGAACTCGGAGTAATTAAAGAACAACTTACCAACAAGGGTATGCCGAAGCCCTTATTTGATGGCAAAAAGGCATGGTTGGTGATGCTCCTTCGGGGAGAACTCACGTATTTAGCCCTTCAAGAGAATAAGCTTCTTCCCAGATTTTGTCATATGTACCATTCTGTACTTACATTAATGTTCTTCTGTTTGTAGAGATGGGTAACAAGTCTGCTTCTTTTTACAAAAGCCCCTAAGAGGAAGAAGGCACCAGGTGGTCCCTTTTCGGCGTCGAAGTCAAAGAAAGCCAAGGAGGACTCCCTTCCCCCTCCGCTTGATGGGGAAGTGGAGGTGGTGAATTAGACCCCCGTTCATGCCAACCCATCTTCAGAACCGGCCAGCAGTTATACCCCTTTGAGTCCCAATGAGGCTGCTGAGGTGTTGGGGACTTCGGTTGGGGAACTTTTGGCCGAAGAGAAAAAGGCAAAGGTATTCCTACCGAGGTCCTTGACGTCAGCGGCTCCAAGGGAGATGACGCCGAACTTACCCCAGGTTTGTCCTTTAGTCATTCTTCTATGAGTTTAGGAATTTTTGGTATTTTAGACCTTATAGACGAATGGCTAAGGAATAACGTCCTGATGGAACTTCAGCGTGACTTTGCAGACAAAGGAGTGCAGGCTCCATGGGTAGAGGACTATGCTCGGAAGAGGGCACTTCGGGACTCCAAAATCCTGAGCGACAAGATCCCGAGGGAGCCCTTCTGGACTTTTACAGAAGACATGGACTTGTTCTCTGAGGATAACCAGAAGATGGCCCCTTAGATGGCGAGGGGCATTATGACGAATGCAACCTTTCAGTCCCTAACAAAGGAATGCCCAAATGAGGAGGTCCTCACCACGAGGATGAGTGAACAAGCTACCCAGGTAGACTTCAACCCTTTAGGACTTAGAGAATTTCTGAGCCTTTGTTGCCTTTTGACCCTTATTCGAAATCTTCCCTTTTTACAACTGTTGGTGTACAGTGGGTACCTTCGGGCTTGGGCAGCTAAGCAGTATTCAGTTCGAAGTCGGTCGAAGGAGAGCTTGGCCAAGGCCAAGGAATTTTGTCCAGCTTGGTCGTCAAATACGGTGAGCTTAATAAAATCGCCAAAGAGGAGTTGGCCAACCTTCGGCAAGAAGTACTGAAGAACCAAGGTGAACTTATGGAGGATTTTTCCTTCAAGGTGTCGGACCCTGGTGCGAAGGTGATATCGCTGACCTTGTCGAACAAGGCTTTTCAGAAAGAGAAAGAGGAAGCTGTTGCTGACCTTCTGAAGACATTGGGGCTTAACGCCAAACTCCAAGCCAAGGTCGATAGGCTGAAGAAGGAGAAGAAGAAGAATAAGAAGCTAGAGAAGGAGGTCGAGGTCCTTAAGAAAGAGTTGGAGGACATGAAGGTGGTGAAGGTTATGTCCGATGAGGTGACTAAGTCCTCTTATCAGGACGGTTTTTGCCTTGCTCGCCACCAGGTTTTGTCCAACTACCTCGACCTCGACCTCGACCTTTCTTTCCTGGTGGCTCTGGACATTCCCAAAGGAGAATCTTTAGAATGGTTGAGGGTAGAGTTTCTCAACCTTGCCATTCCTCCTCCTTCAGCTACCGAAGTCGGTGCAGATGAAGAGGCCCTCTCAGAAGATGACCTAGCCGAAGAGGCTAAAGACCTCGAAGATCGGCAAGACCAGCAATAGGTGCCTCCTTTTCCTTGCCCTTGTTCTTTTTGTAATGAAATAAAATGTTAATGAAATGGAAATTTTCTATTCTTCAAAATTTTGGCTAAGTCCCTGATTAATAGGACCTCGGACACCGTCTTCATCCTTCGGTGTTTAACCATCTTCGGTGATGAGTCATACTATTCTTGTAAAGACTTGGAAAGTTAGTCCCTTTGAAGGTTTGATGACCATCTTTGGTCAACCTTCTTTGGAAAACTTGGCCTTTAAGAATAATTAAGTACCTTTGACACCAACCGCATTCGGTCGAGCACCCTCAGTTAAAATCAATTTGTGCAAAAAATAGTTAAGCACCTTCAGAATCAACCATGTTCGGGAAAAACCATATTCTTCTTTCCACCTTCGGCACAAACCATGTTTAGTTGACTACCTTTGATAAAAATTGTACAATTTTACTCATGCACTTTCGGAAACAACCACATTTGGTTTTTTCCCCCTTCGGCGCCAACCATGTTCGGTAAGTACCTTCGGTAGAAGCAATACAATTTTTCCTTTGAAAATTTTTCTAAGTGTAGAATTTTTTCAAAGAGTTTGAGTGCCATGTATTTTTCAGTTCTCTACCTTCGGTATAACCGAGCTTGTAGACTCCTAGCCGAACTTCCTCAAGGACCAAATAAGGTCCAACCCAATTTGCCCGAAGTACTCTGTGAGATGGTTTTTAGGCTTCAAATTCAGCCTTTCGGAGAATGAGGTCCACTTTCTTGATTCCTTTACACTTGACATGCAGGTTCGTAGCAACGACTACTCTTTGCTGAAAAGCTTTTCTTCTAAGTTCGGCCATCTCTCTATGTTCGTCAACCATGTCCAACTTGGTTCGTAATCTGAGGTGGCTCCTTTCTTCGTTGAACACCTGTATTCTAACAGATGGTTGTACATCCTCAACAGGGATAATGGCCTCTGTGCTGAAGATGAGTGAGAAGGGTGTCTCACCCGTGGCCCTTTTAGGAGTGGTGTGGTGGCTCCACAATGCTCTCGGAAGCTCTCCTGTCCATTTTCCCTTTGCTTTTTTCAACCTCTTTTTCAGACCATCTTTTATCATTTTGTTGGACACTTCAACTTGTCCATTGCTCTGATGGTGGGCGACCGAGGTGAAATTCAATTTTATCCCGAGGTCAGTAGCAAATTCCTGGAAACCTTTATCGGTAAACTATGAACCATTGTCAGCTACTACCACCCTTGGCACGCCAAATCTGCATATGATGTTCTTCCAAACAAATCTTTGTATGTCCTTCACCGTTATAGCTGCTAAGAGCTCTGCTCCGATCCACTTGGTGAAATAGCCTACTACGACTACGCAGAACTTCCCTCTTCTTGGAGCTGTTAGAAGAGGCCCAACGAGATCAATACCCCAAACAGCGAAGGGGCAAGGATAATTTGCCGAAGTTATGACTTCCGAGGGTAGTCTCTAGATGGGAGCGTGTCTCTGGAAGTTGTCGCATCTCTGGATGAACTGCCTTGCGTCCTTCCTTAAGGTAGGCCAGAAATATCCTTAGTGAAGTAGTACCCTGACAAGGGCGTCAATTCCAATGTGAGAACCGTAGACTCCTTCATGGATTTCTTTGAGAACCATCTCAGCCTCCTCTTCTTGTCGGTACAACCCTTCTCTGATCATAAAGTATCTTCTTGAGCGCTTTCACACCCTTGTAGCTTTAAGAGGGTCTTCGGGAAGTCCAAAGTTGTTAGGTACTTCTTGATGGCATCTTTCCACTCTTTCCCCGAGGTTGCTATGCATATTACTGTTATGCTTGGTTGATATAGCACTTCGGTGGATTCCTTTGATTTGGCCAGAGTATCTGCCTCCATATTATCTCATTGTGGTACAATTTCTATATGTACCAAATCAAACTCCTAGATGAGCTTTTTTATGAGGTCATGGTATTTTGCCAAGTTTGGGTCTTTCGCGCCGTAGTCCCCCGCCATCTGTCGGACCACTAATTGAGAATCACTATGGGCCTTCAGATTCCTCACACGTACTCTTTTTGCCAACCGCAAGCCTGCTATAAGGGCTTCATATTTGGCAACATTGTTGGTGACATTGAATCCAAATTTGATGGCCTTCATTGCTTCCATACCCTCGGGCCCGTGGAGGATTACTCCAACTCCTTGATGTTCGGAGCCAGAGGCTCCATCAACAAAGAGTGTCCACTCTAGTTCATCATTTCTGAGGTCCTCCGAGGTATCTTTGGTTTTTGGTACTTCGGCGATGAAGTCTTCCAATGCTTGGGCCTTTATTGCCCTTCTCGACTCATATGTGATATCATGTTCACTAAGTTCAATGCACCACTTTGATAACCTTCCCGAGTGGTCTACCTTTCTCATGACATCTTGAAGAGGTAGGTTACTTCAGACAATGATAGGGTGTCCTTGCAAGTAAGGCCACAGCCTCCTGCTTGCCAGTACTAAAGCGTAGATGGCCTTTTGCAAGAGAGGGTACCTAACTTTGGAATCGTGCAAGGACTTACTTATATAGTATACTGGCCACTGTTTTCCTCCATCCTCCCTTACCAAGACCGAACTTACGGCCTTTTTAGTAACGGCAAGGTAGAGGATGAGGGGTTCTCCTCCCAGCGGCTACCGAAGTGTCGATAAGCGGGCTAGGTAGCTCTTGAGTTCGGCCAAGGCCTTCTGGCAGTCTTCATTCCAAAGATGTTCCTCAGAGCCAAGGTTGCCTTCATTCTTTGTTGCTTTGGTGAGAATTTTGAAAAATGGTTGGCACCGGTCCCCATACCTGAAGATGAACCTACTAAGGGCCATGATTCTCTCAGTAAGCCTTTACACATCCTTGGTCATCGTGGGAGTTTAGAATGCTAGCAGGGCCTTAACCTTTTTTGGGTTGGCATCGATACCTCTCTCAGATACCATAAACCCAAGGAATTTGCTAGCCGTCACTCCAAACACACATTTTTCGAGGTTAAGACGAATCCCAAAATTTTGAAGTTGGTTGAATGTTTCCCCCAAGTCTACAATATGACTGCCAGGTTGTTTGCTCTTGACTACCATGTCATCTATGTATACTTATACATTTCTCCCTATTTGGGAGTTGAATACCTTGTTCATCAGTCTTTGGTATGTTACTCCTGCATTTTTAAGACCGAAGGGCATTCTCACGTAGCAGTAAGTTCCGACCTCGATTATGAAGGCATTTTTTCCTCATCTTCAGGATTCATCTGAATTTGGTGATACCCGCTGAAGGCGTTGAGGAAGCTAAGCATACCATATTCGGTAGTAGAGTCCACCAATTGGTCTATTGGTGGCAGAGGGTAGAAGTCCTTCGGGCAAGTGTCATTTATGTTTCGGAAGTCGATACACATCCAGAGCTCATCACTCCCTTCCTTGGTGGTAACAACGACGTTGCTAAGCCATTCGGGGTACTTGACCTCCCTTATTGCGCCCGCCTCCGTTAATCGTTGGACTTCAATTTTAATAAAGTTGTTCTTATGCACTGAGAGGCTACGTTTTTTCTACCGAACAAGCTTCACCTCCGAACGCACTTTATGACAATGTTGGATTATACCCGGATCCACCCCAGGCATATCACTTTGAGAGTAAGCAAACAGATCATTATTGATTAATAGAAGGGATACAAGCTTTTCCTTGTCACCTTCGGCTAGTTTTTTCCCAACTCGGGTACTTCGGCCTGGGACAAGCTCTACATCCTCGGTTTCTATTTTTTCAGAGTCATTTTTTTCTCCTCCCATTGCATCTTCTCCAGCCATGGTCTTTTCTTTCGAAGTATATGTGTGAACTTTCGCTGAGCTCTATCTTGACTTCACAAAAACTTTCCTTACTTCGGCCTGATCAATGAATATTTCTACGTCCCCCTCCTTCGTGCCGAACGTGACCATTAGGTACTTCACGTCTGGACAAACGTGAAGATTTCCTTGCGTCTACCTTTCGAGGATGGCGTTGTATGAAAAAGGAACATTTATGACAACGAACCTCGTCATTGTGGAGCCAAAGAGCACTTTCTTGTCCTGAGCCGAAGTTCTCTTTAGCATCAAGGGCAGATCAATCCACCCGAGCACAGGGAGTTTGGACGGACCTACTCTGAAGATAGAGGAGGTAACAGGTTTGAGATCTTCTTTTGAGATGCCCAAGTTTGGCAACAAGTGGGAGAATAGAACGTCGGCGTTAGAGCCGTCATCGATGAGCACTTTTTTGACGTCCTAGGTCCCTATCCTTGCCATGATCAGGAGAGGTCGTCATGAGAGAACTTCACAATGGACCCATCTTTCCCAACAAGCATGTTCGCTGGGTTTCCGAACTCCATCATCGATATTTCCTAGACTTTCCTTTTCCTCTCGGCCGAGGTATCACAGTGGTGATTGTTGTTAGTGTTATGCCCAAAAGCCAATCATGAGATGATTGTATTTTTCCACATTGAGTCATGATATTTTATTAAGGCATTAATCCAACAATTATGTTTGTTGTTTTGTTTCTGTGTAACTTAACAAACATAATTGTAACCCTAGAATAATGATATTCGTAAACGTCCCTAGTCTAGTATTATTGTGGAGCGGGTTGCAATAATACATAACGACTAGCAAATGTGGAGACTAATATGAGATATGTAGTCTACATATGGGTACAAGTTGGAGAACTTGTGTACTGGACCTACCCACAATGAGAACACTACATGGATCGTTATATGAGTGTCATAAATGATTCTCATAGTGATCATGGTATATGTAGTCCTTCGACCTAAGATCATCAAGGTTCCCTATATGTGAGTCACATACTTTGATACTTTCCTTTGTTGCTCGTAACTAAGTGAACTTGAAGGAGGTCATTGGGTATGTCACATATCATGTGGAGGGATTTGTATGATCAAGATGGGATTTGTCCCTCCTATGTAACAGGAGTGATATCTTCGGGCCCCTTGATAGAGTGAGACTTAGAAAAATGCATGGCCATGCTCGGATGAGTTGATATATGATATCAATGTCATCAGTTTAAGTTGGTCTACTCGGTAATCAAGAAACCAAAGATTGGGCTATACGAGAGTGACACATTCCATGTCTCGTGCTTAGTCTTGATATCTTGGACAAAGGGACAATGGCATATATCGGTGATGATCATAAAGGTTTAGTCGATTCACCGACAATCTTGTCACTTGGGTAGCAATGATGTGTTGCTAGACACCGCTCATTGCTTATGATCATAAATGTGATTTATGATCATTGCCAACATGGAAAGAGCCTATTGGGTCGCACACATAGAGCTATTTGGATCATTAGAGTACATGGGCTAATTATTTGGTTTCACTTTAATTTCGTATTAGTAATGGGCCCAAGAGTTAAGCCATTATTAAGCCTGAAATTAAATCCTAATTGGATTAGGGCTTTGAAACCCATTAGGCCTGGAAGTTGAGTCTCACTATAAATACAACTTTTAAGTGAGAAATTTGCAGGTCTCCTTGCCCTAGCCTCCAAAAAGGACAGCCACACTCTTCTCTTGCAATTCCTTGGAGGACGCAAGCTAGCACTTTGAGCGCAAGAGAAACGCATCTACGGGGACGTGGTGGAAGCGTGGTGATCCCGAGAGGCTCGTGTGGATAACATAGAGAGCCTGAACACGTCAACTGTTCAGGTTTTGTGATTCGACTCTACAGTTGAGTGAGAGATCTCAACCGAAAATTAGGTATGAAAATTTTTGAACACCCGGTTTACCCCGTTTCACTTGGATCCTTGAGGGTTTCGGTTAAATTCCGTTGCGCTGTTTGGCTCCCGAAATCCATCAATTGTTTGGATCCCTCCCGCCAGAGGTGGTGGATGCTTTCTGGGACTTCGGTCCTGATGTCGGTCCAAGTCATAGTCCTCATCTTCGCCTTTCCTTTCTTCTTCCCTCCTTCCTTTCAGGGACAGCATTCGCAAGTAGCGCTTGAGCTGTCCCTGCTTAATTAAAGATTCAATGTACTTTCTCAGCTGAAAGCAATCCTTGGTATCATGCTTGTGGTCCCGATGGAACTGATAGAACTTCTTCATGTTCTTTTTGTTCTCCGAGGTCATGGCCTTCAGACGCTGGATAATGGTTCCTTGTCTTTCCATAGCCATGAGTATGTTCGTCCATGTAGTGTTCAAGGGAGTGAAAGTCATCGGTTTATTCCTACTTGGTTTTTTAGGTCTGCCCCCGCCCTCGATTGGGTACCGAGGTTGGTGACTCTGACCCTTGGAGTGATTATGATCAGACTTCGGCCCTCCCATCCTCAATTCTTCGGCCATTATATGCTATTCAACCCTTCGATAGAATTCTCCAAGGGTGTTAGGGGGATCTTTGGAGAACTCATAGAAGAGTTGTGAATCTCTCATAAGTCCCCTGATCATGGCGAGGATGTAGATTTCGGGGTGAAATTCGGGTACGCTCAGGGCTTCTCGGTTGAACCTCTAGACATAGTCCCGAATGGTCTCCCTATTCTTTTGGGCTATGTCAAACATTTGGACTGGCATCTTCACCGTCGGTCTACTTCCAATGAACTACTGGGTGAATGCAGCGGATAACTCCTGGAAACCCATTATGGTTCCAGGAGCCAGGGAGTTATACCACGCAATTGCCGGCCTTGAAAAGGTGACCTCAAAGCACTTGTAGAGGGTGGCGTCATCAGCGCCGTGCAACACCATGCTGCGCCTATACTTCGTCAGGTGAGCTTAGGGATTGCTACGCCCATCATACGTTTCCAAGTGTGGTACTTGGAAGTCACTTGGCATAGGTGCCTCTACTACTGCACGGATGAAGGGTGACTCTTCTCCGATGAAGGTCTTCGACAACCTTGACCAAACAGGCTTCCAAGAAATCTGTTTTTCCACCTTCTCCAACCTCTCTAGGATCTTCTCTATGAGGGTGGTAGTACTGTCTTCTCCCCATTACCTGGCAGTCAGCCTCAACGAAGAGCAGCGTCTTCTTTCTGGAGAGTAACTTTGTCGGCATGGTGCTTAGGACTTCACGTCCAAGGATAGACTTTGCAGGTGGGAAGTTTTGGGCCCCTTTGACACCGCTTCTCCAGCACGACGTCCTCTAAGGGGTAAGTTCTCCGTTGAGGACTCCTCATGGAAATCCCTACTTCCTAAACTCCGGTGTGGTGGCTTAGGACTTTTCTCCCGGCGGGTAGCTAGGGAAGAGGCCCTTACCCCAAAGGGTGGTTGAGACCACCTTCGGTCAAGCTGTTGGGTCATCTCAGCCACAACAAAGCGCTGAAAGTCTCATAGAAAGCTCATTATGACCGTCATAGGACGCTTGTCCTCAGGCAATGAAGTCTCTACTGCAGGTTGTTCAGTCGTCGTTTAAGCTTCCGGCACGGACGAGGACCTCGAAAATCCCTTATCCTTAGAACGTCGAGTCTCAACGACGTTGACCTGAGAATGAGTTCCCACAGATAATGCCAAATGATGCCCGGTGGCATCCTCATTGTATGACATGTTGGTCTGAAGGGAAGACTTCTGATATGAAGGTGCCTGAAACACTGAGAAGAACAAGGGTTAGGAGCTCCCCAGAGTTTGTTTCTGGGGGAGGAGCCTCCAACGCCCAAGTCAGTGTTTGTGAGAGTAGTGGTAGTAAGGAACAGAGAGTAGGAAAAATAGCAAGAGTCCTGTGTCCTGTGCTTACTAAGGTCATTCTTAAGTATTTATAGGAGGGTGGAGGGAGGAGGCCATTTGACACAGCCTGTTCAGATCATGACATGTGCTTGGTCATATCTGATCCATACCTTAGGAGATAGGTATCTCTAGCTGGCCATAGACCATTCCGGCCAGAGGGCAGGGGTGTGTGCGAGGTCTCTTTGTCAGAGGCTCCTTAACCGCTTTTGTCGTATCTTCGTGAGACCCCTTCGGGCAGAGATTTTCCCCGAGGGCTGTTGGGGAAAGCCCTTCAACAGAGTAGGGCACCTTCGGGAGACATTTTCCTCCCTCGAGGGTGGTGGATCAACTTTCCCAAGGTTGGTAGGTTCGTAGATCCGAGGGTGGTGGAAGGCACCTTTTCCTGAAGTTGGTCATGTTGCCTTGCCGAGGGTGGTATATGAGTGTTCCTCGAGGTCGGGACTAGGCTCTCACCAAGGGTGGTTTCCAATCAGGAGACCTCGAGGGCCATCACCCTTCAGCTATCAAGCAGTGTTCCTCCAAGGACAGTGAAGGCACCCCTACTCTGAAGTTGTTCGCACATACTTACCGAGGTTAGTGCTCAACAAGCCAATTGGGAGTTCTTTAAGGGTAATAGCCCTTTCACTATCACTAGGCAAGTGGCTAGGATTTACATAATAAATCTTGCCAAAAGATCCTGGAAATGAGGAATGATTCTAGCCTAATTAATAGTTTGGATTAGGCAACAAAGTGATCTAGCCTAATTAAAGTACTAAATAGGCATTTATTGGGACGGTTCCTCACAGGAAGCCATTTCATGCGTGATTGGTAAGCTTTAAAGGCCTCCCAAGGTGCTGTGAGCACAAGTTGGTGATGTTAGAAATGAAGGGTTAGGGATGCATTACTAAGCCCTCAAAATTACATCTGAGGTTTGTTTATTGTGGGGATGCATCATCAAGCTTTAGGATGCATCGCCCAGGCATAACCAGCAGTATACCCAACTTTTCCTAGAGGGTTCGAGGGGAGGGCCAAGGGGTTACCTGGGGTACCTAAGGGTCGAGGTGTCTCAATGGTACTCCAAGACTTCTGGAACTCCTCCGGGTCCTAGGAGTTTTCTTGAGTTTTTTTTGTTACATGTACCACAATCAAGGAAGTTGGGTTAAAAATGGGCCACAATGGAGCATTACTAGCTTGGGTGTGTGGTTTAGTACCATTAAGGACTTAGCCGTACCTTCTAGTGTGAAGTTTCATTATAGGAACCCTAGCACACTTAGTTGGGTTCCATGGAACCTAGTGAATATAAGTTCATCCATGACAAGTGCCATTCCACTTGAGTGAATGAAGTAATGGTGGATAGGTAAGCACCATGAATAAAGGTTTAGTGTACTTGTAGCCTAGGCAAGTTTACTTGAGGCACAAGTGAGAAGCTAGTACACTCTTGGTAGGGTTTTAAGGAGCAAGCTTAATACATGAGTTATCTAGGAAAACTTAATAGCTTGAGGCACTATGTGGATACTTAGTACATATAGTGAGTTCCTTGGATCTCAAGCAAGACGCATTCCCCTTGTTCACTTGTACATTAAAAGGGAGGTTGAAACTAGTGATGAACTTTACTAGTTAGTCTAGTAAACAATGCTTTCAGTAGGCGAGGCTTTGCGTTGTAGTTAAAGACTAGGTAAAAGACAAGTCCCAAGGTACTGAAATGCTATGCACACAGGTTTAGCCTCACACTATATGAGCTCATAGTTGATTACATATACATATATATGTGTTATACTTAGTGTTTTCTTTGTAAGTTGAAGATCTTTTATTAAGAATCAAGTATTCTCTCTGTCTTAGTTTCATGCTATGCAGATACTGAGATTATTGAACCCGATAATCATTGTGTGTTGTTAAGGTAGTTATTATTGCAAGGACACTATTATGAGAATCTTTGAGATTATAGCTTAATGGGTTACTTATTGGTTAAGCTATATTACTAACTACAATCTTCTTAGCCACAGTGGCTAATGAGCATGTGGAGGACTTTTGAGGCTTGCCATCAAGATTTCCCATCTAAGGTAGGAGCTAGTTGATTGGATCTCAGTAGTACTAGTCTTGTGTATGTATGACGTATGCTAGTAGCCTCTAATGTGTATGGATAGAGCAATGGACTCTAGGGTTGCCTTTAGGTGTAGGCATAGCCTTCTTTTGTTTAAGATGCTGACACATGGCTAATTATATGTAGGATTTTCATTGACACTATGATGGTTTAATGTGCTTTAACTCTTTGAATGTCGGATTTATGAAAAATGCATAGGCCATATAAATGTTTTATGGATTTTTACTTACATGCATACTTGCATTTATAGGTTAAATAACTTGTAGCATGAAGTTTTAACAAAGGTGCACATACTGAACCTAACAATCATTGAGGGTTGTCGAGGTAGTTATTATTGCAGGTACACTATTATTAGAATCTTTGAGATTCTATCTTAATGGGTTACTTGTTGCTTAAGCTATATTACTAACTACAATCTTCTTGGCCACAAAGGCTAGTAAGCACGTGGAGGACTTTTTAGGCTTGCCACTGGGATTTTCCATCTAAAGTGCGAGCTAGTTGATTGGATCTTAGTAGTACTAGTCCTATGTACATATGATGTAAATTAGAGGCCTCAAATGTGTATGGATAAAAAAATAGACTCTAAGGTTGCCTTTGGGTGTAGGCATAGCCTTCTTTTGTTTAAGATGCACACACATGGTTAATTATGTGTAGGATTGTCATTGACACTATGATGGTTTAATGTGCTTTGACTCTTTGAATGTTGGATTTATGAAAAATGCCTAGGCCATGTAAATTTTTATGGATTTTTACTTGTCCAAGTCAAAGCAACATTTGCGTGCATACTTGCATTTATAGGTTAAACAACTAGTAACATGAAGTTTTAACAAGGGTGCACATAATTAATTAGCCAATCACAACTAGTATGAGACTAGTTCTTATAATCTTCTTGGGCAGGACCAAAAGGGGCTGTGCAAAGAGATGGTGATTAAAATATTATATCCACAAACTTTAGACGCGTTAGGAGTAGAAAGGGAAGTACAGAGGCTAGAGTTGGCATTTTATGCTAAAATCCCATCAAATTGAATGGTTAAAGTGATGACTGTGACTGGTTTCCACTGACTTAGAAATGTTAGTGGGTTATTTGGCCTATAAAAATATTTATCTGGTAAATCAGGCTAATTCAAAAAATGTTTGTCGTTTATTTGTATTTTGACAATATTAATTAAGAACAATTGTGTTGCCACGTCATTACCATGGGGCCTACAAATGGTTATGGAATGCACAAAACACTTGTCTCTAGATCACGTACCCTGTTGTCAATTTTACTACAACGAACAATATGTGGCAACCTCACAGAGAGAAGGTAATGGCGAAGGGTTGTAGGATTCCTCTTATCGTTATGGCCTTATTTGATTTTAACTGTTATTGATTCATGTTAGGATTTAAAAAAAATTATTTAAGAGTGACTTTTGGCATTTAGTTTTAATGGTTTGATCTTTATTTTTATTAAATTATACAAAATTCTAATGGAAATTGTAAAAGTCGTTTCTAAGTGGAGTCTATATATACGAAGTGTGTAAAGCATGACACTGTTCTTGTAAATAGTGCCAGTTTGTTAAAGCATTTTTTTTCTTGGTCATTTTTTTAAAAATGCTTTTTTGAGCTTTTTTTTTCCAAAAAATAAGGTAACTATGGTACTTTTTTCTCCAGACATTGGTTTTGGCCGAAAACGCCTTTTTCTAAAAATGGTAAATTACACAATTTGTACTTTATTTGTCTGCTATGATGTCTTCTAGCCCTTAAACTTTGAAAATATGCATTTTTACAACTAGGTCTTAAAGCTTTTGGTTTTTAGGTTTTAGGGCCCAAACTTTCATAAGTAACACTTAAGCCTTGATTTCTCCTAAAATGCCAAATTCACAACATTAGTCTTATGATATATATTTTTTACTTAATAATTTTGTTGCCAATACCTCTCAAACATTGGAATTTTTTTAGCTCTTTTAAATTGACCATAACTGAGTTCATAACCTTTTTAATACTATTACCCACTCCGGGTTAACCTAGGTATGGTGCCAAAACTGTGCATTTAAACTCTCAGGATTGGTGTGTCCCGTAGGTCATCAGAACAACAACCCTAGTGTACATACTCAAATGACCATCTTGAGCACTATGTAAATACATGCATATTGGTCTAACCATGACACACATATTTATATTTATGCATACTATGGAAGCTAAGAAGGAAAACACTAGCACAAGTCCTAGTTTTGGCTTCCACACATTAGACAATCTTGTTAAGTTATAGTAACTAGCCACTGCACCTGTAACTTCCACTAACAAACTATATCAATCTAGCCACATAACCCCCTATTTTATTTTCTCCATTATCAATTAGAGGTTTAGATCAAACCAAAGAATTTTTTTTTACATCAATAGCGCACCTATGGACCAAGTTATGAATTTTTTAAATTCGTTACAAAATTCTGACCAAATGAACAGTAACTTAGCCAATTTTGCAATGTCATATCTTTGGGTACAGAGCTCCAAATTCCAAAATTTAAATTTCAGTTCAACTTATAGATGGGATCTAGGTGTGGTAAAAATTTCATACCAAGATTCCTTCTACACAGGGAGTTATAGAAATTTAAGTGTAGAGTCAAAATTCTGGTCACTTTATGACCATTTTGCCCATACAAAATTTCATAAGTGTGCAAACACTTCATTCACAAAGGGAAAGCCCTCCAAGGCTATCCCATACATGTTCAATACACATGGGAAATACATGCTCTTACATCTAGCAACTTTATGTGGCCAAAACAGAATTTACAAGTAAGCAGCCTATCATTCACACTTAGGCAGCTTTGCACCACATCGCATACATAGCCAAAACACTACACAAGTGTTCACATACTTGTCTCATTTTACATACACTACATGTACATGCATACATACACTACACAATGGTCATAACTCAGCTAAATATGCACCCTAAGTTACAGGAGTGCCTAAGACACAATGGACTCTAGAATAGGATGCTGGGCAGCTGCTGCATACCACAATAAGCACCATCACTAAAAATTTCAAATGTGCTCCTAAAATCACCAAACTTTATAGATCACAACTAAACATATGGAAGTTTAAGTACCTGAAAATTCAGGGCAAAAATCAAACGAAAAAGGTTAGTTTGAAGGTAATCTTTCAGCCAGACCTGAAATGACAGAATTGAGGGGACTAAGTTTCATTAGAAACTTAGTAAGGGTAGTACTTGGATTCAATAGGCAATGTAACCATCATCAAAACCTACATTCGAAGACACTAAAATGCAAAATCACAATATATATATACAAGATATAGCAACCATATGCAGCAGCTATTCACAACCAACAAACACATGAAATGCAGCAGCAACATAAACCATAGGTTATTCCATAAAACATACAATAAACTTAAGTAAATCACTATGGCAGCCCTCCTCAAGCTAATACTTCATCTTAAGAGGATTTTAACACTAGTTAGTACTAACTTTGGGCTCTAGAAACCATCATTTCACTACCATCTTTGTGTTCTTCACACTAGGTCACAAAACCTTTAATAAGTGCACTCCCCTCACTAAGCTTAGTTCATCAAGCTCATGGCTCTCTTCCAAGCTTAGCCCTAGCTCTATGGTTGCTTGAAAATACAAAAAAAAAAACAACCCATGAGAGCAAGAGAACCCTTACTGTTAGTGTTGTGCCCAAAAGCCAATCATGAGATGATTGTATTTTTGCACATTGAGTCATAATATTTTATTAAATTAATCCAGCAATTATGTTTGTTGTTTTGTTTCTGCGTAACTTAACAAACATAATCGTAACCCTAGAATAATGATATTCTTAAACGTCCCTAGTCTAGTATTATTGTGGAGCGGGTTGCAATAATACATAATGACTAGCATATGTGGAGACTAATATGAGATATGTAATCTACATATGGGTACAAGTTGGAGAACTTGTGTACTGGACCGACCCACCATGAGAACACTACATGGATCATTATATGAGTGTCATAAGTGATTCTCAAAGTGATCATGGTATATGTAGTCCTTCGACCTAAGATCATCAAGGTTCCCTACATGTGAGTCACATACTTTGATACTTCCCTTTGTTGCTCGTAACTGAGTGAACTTGAAGGAGGTCATTGGGTATGTCACATATCATGCGGAGGGATTTGTATGATCAAGATGGGATTTGTCCCTCCTATGTAACGGGAGTGATATCTTCGGGCCCCTTGATAGAGTGAGACTTAGAAAAATGCATGGCCATGCTCGGATGAGTTGATATACGATATCAATGTCATCAGTTTAAGTTAGTCTACTCGGTAATCAAGAAACCAAAGATTGGGCTATACGAGAGTGACACATTCCATGTCTCGTGCTTAGTCTTGATATCTTGGACAAAGGGACAATGGCATATATCGGTGATGATCATAAAGGTTTAGTTGAATCATCGACAATCTTGTCACTTGGGTAGCAATGATGTGTTGCTAGACACCGCTCATTGCTTATGATCATAAATGTGATTTATGATCATTGCCAACGTGGCAAGAGCCTATTGGGTCGCACACATAGAGCTATTTGGATTATTAGAGTGCATGGGCTAATTATTTGGGTTATGGTTTCACTTTAATTTCGTATTAATAATGGGCCCAAGAGTTGAGCCATTATTAAGCCCGAAATTAAATCCTAATTGGATTAGGGCTTTGAAACCCATTAGGCCTGGAAGTTGAGTCTCACTATAAATACAACTTTTAAGTGAGAAATTCGCAAGTCTCCTTACCCTAGCCTCCAAAAAGGACAGCCACACTCTTCTCTTGCAATTCCTTGGAGGACGCAAGCTAGCACTACGAGCGCAAGAGAAACCCATCTACCTGGACATGGTGGAAGCGTGGTGATCCCGAGAGGCTCGTGTGGATACCATAGAGAGCCTGAACACATCAACTGTTCAGGTTTTGTGATTCGACTCTACAGTTGAGTGAGAGATCTCAATCGAAAATTAGGTATGAAAATTTTCGAACACCCGGTTTACCCCATTTCACTTGGATGCTGGAGGGTTTCGGTTAAATTCTGCTGCACTATCTGGCTCCCGAAACCCATCACTTACCAAAGTGGGTAGGCCGAAAATCAAGCTTGATCCTTGAAGTACTCAAGCAATAGCTCTAGTTTGCTTCCAATTGCTTCCTTTTGCCTTCAATTTCAATGTTCAAGGTATGGTGGCTATAGAGGAGCTATGGAAGAAGTTTGGAGGAGGGTGGTGGCTGTGTGGGTCAAATATGGGAGAAGAAAATTCAAGTTAGGCTTCTTAAATTAGCTTTAGGGAACTAAACACCCTCATTAGCCTTAATCATGCTTTATGTCATTTTCTTTGCCCATAAGCATGGTTTCTTTGTCTTAAATTTATTGGTACACATGTGACCAATATTTTTTACCCATTTTTCAAGCCTTGGCTACCTCCCCCTTGGTGGGATAACCCCACTATTCCACCCCTTGACTTAAGTCAAAAGCTTGAACACCTTAAGGTTTACACTAGGACATTTAGGTCCTTGATGCCTTTAGTGTTTCCTTTGTCCAAACTTGTCTTCCATGAGCAATTTGGTCCTCCAATAGCACTTTTATACCATTCATATCCTTCCCATAACTTTCAAAAGCTCTTTCTTGAGAGTTTTACAATTTTCCCGAATTTCTAAAGCCTTACAAAAAAATCCATAGGTTGCTTGACAAACAAGCAATCCTTAAGGCTTTTCTTGGGGCCAAGTTACCAACATGGAACACTTTTAAGGAGGTGTTCACATACCTTTTACCCCTCACACTTCAATCACTATGAAGAGAATTACACAATATAATGGTTTTTAGCCATTATGTCACACTTGTAATTCTCCCATTTTTGTGAGGTGGTAACAAATACTTTTTTCTCTATAAATATAACTAACATAAAAAATTTATATCTTCATATGTCAACCTAAAACAAAGTATGGATTTCACCGTACAACAAACAATTGAATTGATCAATCATGTTGTTCGAGCGAGTGACGACTAATTCAAAAGGGTCACATGTATGAACCTTGATCTGATAATAGACTCATAGGACTAGGGCTAAAATACACCTGGCCCCTGCTTTACTCCCACACTTTACTATTTTTTACAAGTTTGCTACCGCACCCTTTTCTCTCTACTCAATTATTGGTTGTAGTGTCTTACATCATCTCTCCACTACACCCCTGCTTGATGACTTTTCTCGATTATTCTCTATAAAAATGTTTTTTTTTAATATTTTCATTAGATTTCACTAATATATTTGTTATGTTTTTTTCAGTACAACATATATTTTCTTTTCCCAAAAACAGGGAAATGTTATTTGTCTTCTTAATGATTATTTAGCTACTCACTTACATATTTGTTATGTTTTTTTTTTGCACAGCTTATATTTTATCAAATTTGTTTATATATTTTAACAATAACTAAGAGAATAAGAAAGAAATTATACATACTTTATTTAAAATATTATTGTACTGTTCCATCTAGTAAGAAGTATTGTGTCATTCAGTAAGAAATATTATTTGTAAATTATGTTGTTCTGTTCAGCACGAAGTGCTATTCTATTTACATAATTGTGATATTCAATAATATGTTGTTTATTTTGTAAGAAATATTGTTCACAGATGAGTTGTTCTGTAATATGATGTTCATTTTGTAAGATGTATTATTTGTAAATAATGTTGTTTTGTTCAGTAAAACGTGATGTTCCATTCAAAAAATTATGTTATTTTGTAATATGTTGTTCCATTCAGTAAGAATCACTGTTCATTTTATAGAATGTGTTGTTCAAGAGCAGTGGCATTTTTATAATAATGTATTGTTTTGTAATATGTTGTTCGTTTTATAAGATATGCTATTTGTAAATTTTGCTATTCTTTTCAATAAAAAGTGTTGTTTTGTTAACACAAGTGTGCTATTCTATACAATAGTATTCATCTAGTAAGATCTGTTGTTTCATTTGTACAAATGTATTATTCTATTCACTTAAATATGTTGTTCCGTTTAGTAATAATTGTTGTTCCATTCAGACAAATGTGCTATTCTATAATATGTTGTTCATTTCATAAGATGTACTATTCATAATAAGTGTTATTCTGTTCAATTAGATGTGCTGTTTTAATCTATGATAAGTGTTGTTCTGTTTATATAAATGTATTATTATGTAATATATTATAGATAATCTGACAATAATAGCATGATTGCAATTTGAGAAAGTCATGCTACAAATTAATATTCAGTTTAATATAATAGTGTTGTTCAATATAATAGTGTTCAAATCGTAAGATATGTTGTTCAAGATGCAATGAATGTCTTGTAATAGCGCATTTTTAGTTTGAAAATATCGAGGTATAAATTAGTGTTCAGCTCAGTGTAATATAGTGTTCTTTTTACCTAAAGCTGTTATTCGATGTAGTTTTTTTCATTTTATAAGATATGATGTTCAAGATGAGCGGTATTCATTTATCTATTTCTACTGTTTAAGAAGTAGAAATAAAACATATTGATTGTTTTATAAATAATATGAAAGTATTGGTATAGTTCTTAGACCAAGTTTATCATATAGCTACTCGACTCTTAAAATGACAATTTATCTTCTTTGCATTTTTCTTAATTTTTAGGGCTGGAATATGTCCACCAACTATAACTTGGAATTATGTGTGTGTGTGTGTGTGTGTGTGTGTGTAGAGTATGTTTGTTTCTTGTTTTTTTTTTCCAAGTATCATCCTTTTTTAGGATGAGTAGAAAAAAAATAAAACTTTTTCGTTGAGAATGACTCGATCTACATATACTCTAATACGATTCTTCTAAAATGCTTAAGGACGTAGGAGATTTGTTAGGGAAAGAGAAAGATGGGGAAGAGATTGTGAGCAAAGAGAAGGAAAAAAGGAAAAACTTCTCTATTCATTCCATTTAGCCAAAATATAGCAACTAGTAACCAAAAACAATTAGCATCATTACACCTTAGCAGGAATATCCCTTAAATGAAATCTTTGAACCTAGCTAGTTCATGTATCTTTCTAGAACTTTTCCTTTGTAACGGTATTGATCCAATGGCACTAGGCCCATTGTTGCTTGTAGCCTGATTGTCTTTGGCCCTAAGTGTATCATTGCCCTCCTCCTCCACATCAACCTTGCCCTCAAGGTTGAAGCCTAGAAAATCCTTGAGAAATTCGGTTTGGTTTTCCCACGTGGCCTCTATAGGATTCTGCCCTTTCCATTGCACTAAGATCTAATCCATGAACTGTCCTTGTTGAAGGGTTTTTCAGAATCCCAGCATTTGTTAATGCTAGAGAAAGGGGTTAGATCTTATAAAATTAGAAAGAGAGTCAGTCTGCTGTGGTACTGGATCTCCTTGGCATTGCTTGAGAAAAGAGACATGGAAAACAGCATGAATTTTAGAGCTTGTGGGAAGACCTAAACAGTAGGCGACTGTTCCAATTTTGGCTATTATCTGAAAAAGACCATAATAACGCATTGCCAGTTTCTGGGAGTGCCTTCGAGCCATTGACCCTTGGTGGGAAGGCTGTAATTTAACTAACACCCAATCCCTTACTTCATAATGCTTCTCAGTTCTATGTGCCTCAGCCTTGTTCTTCATATGAAGCTGAGCTTGGCCAAGATTGATCTTCAGTTGGTTTATGGTTTCAGAGTGAACTACCAGCAAGTCATCAATGGAGGCAACCTGAAAGGAGCCTTGTACATGATCCATCAATGAAGGAGGAGGTCTTCCATATAAGGCCTCGAATGGCGCCATGCCAATGGAAGAATTTAAGGAAGTATTGTAGCAATATTCAGCCCATGGTAAAAATTTAGTCTAGTCTTGTGGTTGGTCAATAGTGAAACAACATAGGTACTCCTCCAAACAACAATTGACAACTTCAGTTTGGTCATCCATTTAAGGATGGTAAGCATTGCTGGCTGCTAAAACTGTTCCTTGTAATTGAAAAAGTTCATTCCAAAAAGAGCTCAAGAAGATGGGGTCATGGTCAGATACTATGTTGGAAAGAAAACCATGTAGGCAAGCAATCTCTTTGACAAAGACCTCAGCAAGTTGTGCCGCACTGACGTGGCTTCCCAACACACAAAAGTGTGCATACTTCATGAATTGATCGACAACAATCAAGATTGATGTCTTCCCAGCAGAAAAAGGTAGATGTGTTATAAAATCCATGGAAATATTATCCCATACCTTTTCTAAAACTGGTAAGGGCTATAAAAGCCTTGGGGATGCTACTATGAGAGCATTGTTGACAAATGTGGCACTTCTATACAAATTCCTTAACTTGCTTCCACATCTGTGGCCAAAAAAAATTGGTGGCTCTTCGAGCAAAGGTTCACTGGTACCCAGCATGGCCTCCTACTGGAGAATTATGATAATCAAGAATGATGAGGTGCTGAAGTGCAAATTTGAAAAGAACAAATAGTCATCCTCTAAAGAAAATCAGTCCATCCTTAATCGAGAAGTGAGGATGGTCTTTAGGATAGGGCTGAATTGACTGTAGGTGCTTGACTGATGGTTCATGTTGAGTAAGGAACATTTTCAGTGTGTTAAGCAGAATGGGAACTGGCTTGGACAAGGGCTGTGTTGCTTAAAAAGCACCCTTATAAGCTCGGGATAAAGCATTGGTAGGGCCATTCTCATGTCTTGGTTTGTAATGGATCTCGAAATCATACCCAATAAGCTTAAAGATCCACTGTTGTTGCTCAGGTGTGTGGATGGTTTGGGACAACATATTTCTCAAGCATTGGTGGTCTGTCTGAATTATGAAATGTTGCCCAACTAGGTATTTTCGCCACTTCTGAACTGCCTAAATGATAGCATACATTTTTCGTACATATGTGAAAGCTACTTGCAACCTGGGCTTAGCTGTTTGCTGAAATAAGCAACAGGCTACCCATCTTGTGAAAGTATGACTCCAACTCCCACCCTAGAAGCATCAATTTGAAGGATGAAGGGCTTGGAGAAATCAGGTAGTCGCAATACATGAGTGGTACCTAAAGCATCCTTTAGTCTGTCGAATGCTTCAGCGGCCTATGGTGACCAGATAAAGGCATCCTTCTACAACAATTGTGTTAGTGGAGCAACTTTGGAGGTGAAATTAGGGACAAATTTACGATAATAACTTGCTAGCCCCAGGAATCCCCGCAATTGTCTAACTGATTTAGGAATGGGCCACTTTTGAATCACAGCAATCTTTTCAGGATCCACTTGCACCCTAATTCTAAAATTATGTGGCCTAAATAGGAGACTATGGTTTGCCTAAAATAACATTTTGACCTTTTTGCATACAAAGAATGTTGTCTCACAATTTTGAACACCTATCTTAATTGGAGAATATGATCCTCCCAAGTCATGCTATAGACCAGAATATCATAAAAAAAAACCAAGACATGTTTCCACAACTTCAAGCAAAATATAGAATTCATCAGAGCTTGAAAAGAAGATAGGGCATTAGAGAGTCCAAATAGCATTACCAGAAACTCATAATGTCCTTCGTGTGTGCAGAAAGCTGTTTTCTCTATATCCTCGAAAAGAATTCAAAGTTGGTGGTAGCCTACTCATAAATCCATTTTGGTAAAAAAATTTTCTCCATGGAGTTCATCCAATAACTCATCCACAGTCAGGATTGGAAATTGATCCTCTATGGTTGCCGAATTGAGGGCTTGTTAATGTTACCACCTTCAAAAAATGGAAAAATTACAGCATAAGGACCTAAACTTGTATAATTTAATTTTCACCATAGTGTATGAATTGTGAAGTCTGAAATATTCAATATACACTTCCCTAAGTGACACACACAATGATAATTTGATCCTTAAGAAAGCATTGGCATATTGCCTAATTTTCAAGTAACGTATAGACTAAATTGTAATGTTACAAAAGTTGGGTACTCAATTGTAAAAATTTTCAAAGATGGCTATGAAAAGGACATGGATGGAATTATGAAGAAAGGACATGGATGTAATTAAGGATATTGTTGGAGACCAAAGAGCTCAAGGAGGCAAAGTTAGTCATTTAATGCTTAAGGACACTTAAGGGCTTAATTGTCCCAAACTTTTCTAAAGGTGAAAATAACCCTTGACCAAGCTTAAAGTAGGTCAAAAACTATCATTTTCTCATCCCAAATGACTGGTAAAAACATTGTTGAAGTGTGGCCTAAAGTTTACAAAATTTGCAAACATGCCATTACTAAAGACCAAGAAACAAATAATGCTAGAAAAAAAAAATCATTTTCTCCCCATTTTCTTCCAAAAATTTGACCTCCACCTACTAGGTTCTTCCTTGAACTCCTCCACATCCCACCATAGCCACCTTACTGCAAACAATCAAGAGAAGGCAAGAGAAGACAACCAAAGCATCAAGGAAGACCATAAACCCTAGTTTTCGGGTTTATCTAAGGTTTATTGGATTTCCAGCAAAAGGTAAGAAATTCTCTTGCTCTCATGGGATTTTTACTGTCTTTCCAAGCATCCATGGAGCTAGGGCTAAGCTTGGAAGAGAGCCATGAGTTTGATGAACCAAGCTTACTGAGGGGAGTGCACTTAGTGAAGGTTTTGTGACCTAGTGTGAAGTGCACAGTGATGGTAGCAAATTTAAGGGTTTCTAGAGCCCAAAGTTAGTACTAACTAATGTTAAAACTCTCCTAAGGCCAAGCTTATGCTTGAGGAAGGCTTTCATAGTGATCTACTTATGTTTATTACATGTTTTATGGACTAACCAATGAATGTTGTTGCTGCCGCATACATGTGTTTGTTATTTGTGTTTGCTTGCTGCATTTGGATGCTCTATATTGGATATTTGTATTGTATTTTCTTGTGTTTTAGTGCCTTTGGATGCAGGTGATTGATAAAGGTTACATTACCTTAGTGTTAAAGTGTTTTCTTTACTAAGTTTCTCCATGAAACTTACCTCCCTTCAAATCCGCCCATTTCAGGTCCAGCAGAAAGATCACATTCAAATTGACCCTTTTTAGTTTTGATCTGAAATTTCAGGTAGATGAACTTTCATATGTCAAGTTATGATCTGGAAATTTTGGTGATTTTAGAAGCACATGTGGTATTTTTAGTGATGATGCTTATTGTGTTACACAGCAGCCATCCAGCATCCGGTTTTGGAGTGCATTGTGTCTCAAGCATCTCCTGTGACTTGGGTGCATGTATTTAGCTAAGCTAAGGCCATGATGTAGTGCATGGATGTAGATAAATGTAATGCATGTAATGTTACCACTCTGAGAGCTTAAATATAGTGACAATATTTAATGTGTCAATCTCCAAGGAGCTATGCATGTTCTGTAGGCCATCAGAACAATGCTCACTATATTACCCAAGTGGCCCTCTTGGTCTTTATGCAAATATATGTATATTGGTCAAACCATAACACACATATTTACATTTATGTGTATTATGGCAGCTAAGAACGAAAACACTAGCACAATTCTTAGTTTTGGCTTCCACACATTAGGCAATCTTGTTAAGTTATAGTGACCAGTCACTGCACCTGTAACTTCCACTAATAAACTGTATCATTCTAGCCATGTAACACCCAGTTTTCTTCATTCCATTATTAAGTAGAGACTTAGAGCAAACCAATTGTTTTATATCAAAAGCCCACCTATGGATCAAGTTATGGATTTTTTAAGTTGGTTACCAAATTCTGACCAAATGGACAGAATCAAAAGCCAACTTTGGAATGTCATATATTTGGCTAAAGGGCTCCAAATTTATAAATTCCAAATTCCAGTTCAACCTCTATATGTGCTCTAGGTGTGGTCAAAATTTGAAACCTATATTCCTTCTAAACAGGGAGTTATGGAACTTTAAGTGCATAGTCAAAATTCTGGTCACTTTATGACCATTTTGCCCATACAAAATTTAATAAGATTCACACACTTCATTTCCAGGTGCAAAACCAACATGGGAAGGTTCTTACATGTCTTAAACACTTTTTAAATTCATTCCCATGAATTTAGAGGCATTCCATAAACAAAAAACACAATTTTCTTTGGAACAGCTAATGAGTTGCAAAATGGACAGAATTGAACATTCAACCTCAAACATCACTTTATTGCTTCATATATCATCCATACACCATCCATAGTGTATTTACATGTATAGATGCATCATACATATTTCCTATCTTAGTTGGGTATCTACACTAGCTTCTTGGAGAGCCTTACAACCACAATGCACTCCAGAAACTTCAAAAGACAGCTACTGCGTAAGGCAGAAAGTACCAACACTAAAATTATAAAATGTGCTCTAAAAATCATGAAACACTCCAGTTTAATACTAGACATATTTAATTTCATGTACCTAAAATTTCAATGGAAAATTCAAACTAGAACTATTAGTTTGAATGTTCTCTTTCAGGTGTTCCTAAAAATGGACAGAAAGGGGAGTAAGCTCTTTGTAAAGAACTTAGTAAGGGCTTTCAATGTAAGTCTTCCATAGCAACGTACCACCTGAAATCCAAAGAAATAAAAACATAAAAAAACAACACATACATACAAATATGGTAACCATATGTACCAAGAAACACAACAACAAACACATATAATGGTGGCAGCAATAACACATTAGGGTTAGTCCATAATCATTCAATAAAACAATAATATATCACTTTAATAACACTGTGGCAGCCCTCCTCAAGCTTTTGCTTGGTCTTAGGAGTCTTTTAGGTCTTAGTTAGTACTAACCTGGGCTCTAGAAACCCTTCTTTCTTGCTGTCATCTTTAGCATGGTAACACTAAGGCCGAAACCTTGTCATGCTTCTTTCCCCTTAACCCATACTTGGTTCCTTAAGCCTTTTGCTCTCTTCCAAGCATGGTCTTAGCTTCATGGATTTTTGAAAATACAGTAAACAATCCAAGAAGCTTTAGAAAACCCTTACCTTTGCTATGAAATCTGAAAACCCAAATAGAACCAAAATTAGGTTTTCTTGCACTCTTTGATGTCTTCTTTGCTTTCTCTTGCTTCCTCTTGTTTTCTTGAGGTATGGTGGCCATGGAGGATGATGGAAGATCTTAAGGAAGAGGTCTTAGCTGTTGTAGACTGAAATTTAAGGAAAATTCCAATGAAATGAAGATTTTTCTTCATTTATACATCATTTTGACCAAGGTGGCATATATGCAAATTTTTGAAACTTTGGCCAACACTTGGACAGATTATTTCCAGCCATTTTGGCTGGAAAAATGACAGATTTTGGCATCTTTTAACCTTGTCAAAAAATCATTTTGACTTTAGGCAAAAATCTGGACACTTGAGCACCTTAGTTGGCATTATGCCATAATTGGTAAACTTTGCCTATCTGAGCACTTTGGTCCCCAACAATGTCATTAATTCCCTCCATGCCCTTTCCTCACAATTCCATCCATGCCCTTTCCATAGCCATCTTTAGAGATTTATGCAATTGAGTACCCAACTATTGTAACCTTACAATTTAGTCCATAGGTTACTTGGAAGTTAGGTGATGTGCCAATGCTTTCTTAAGGACCAAGCTATCATTGTTTTTGCCACTTAAGGGGGTGTATATTGAATACTTTACACTTCACAAATCATGCACTATGGTGAAAATTAAAACATATAAGTTTAGGTCCTTATGCTATAATTTTCCCATTTTATGAAGGTGTAATATGTAAAGTTGGAACAAGTATGTGAACATTTGAGGATGGTTTTGCTATGTATGTGAAGGTGGTGCACAAGCTATCTAAGTATAAAGGATAGGCTGCTTGTTTATAAATTTTGTTTTGACCACATAAAGTTGCTATATGCAAGAGCATATAATTCCTGTATATTGGACAAGTATAGGATAGCCTTGGAGGGCTTACCCCTTATGAATGAAATGTTTGCACACTTATGAAATTTTGTATGGGCATAATGGTCATAAAGTGGACAGAATTTTGACTCTACACTCAAAGTTCTATATCTCCCTGTGTACAATGAATCTTGGTATAAAATTTTGACCACACCTAGAGCACGTCTAGAGGTTTAACTAGGATTTGGAATTTATGCATTTGGATCCCTGTAGCCAAAGTTATGATGTTGCAAATTTGACTAATTTACTGTTCATTTGGTCAAAAGTTTGTAACCAACTTAAAAAATCCATAACTTGATCCATGGGTGGGCTATTGATGTAAAATCAAATTCCTTGGTTTAGTCTAAGTTTCTAATTGATAATGGAGCAAATAAAATAGGGGTACATGGCTAGATTAATACAATTTTTCTTAGAGAAGTTCGGATGCAGTGGCTGGAAACATGAACTTACTGGGGTGGATTATGTCATCCTCCAACATCTGTTGAACCAGCTTCTCAATCTCACCTTTCTGGGAGTGAGGATATCTATAGGGTTTGACATTTATGGCCTCCGTGCCGAGTTTAAGAGGAATCTGATGGTCAATAGATGGCTCACGGTGTAATCTTTCTAGAATTGCAAAGACTACCGCATACTATTCAAGAAGTGCCTGAAGCTCCCTCGCAAGGGAAGGGATATCTGAATTCACTTCTAGCTGGGCTACTTCTGAGTTGAGAGTCAAGGTGAACAGGCGCACCACTAATTCATTCTTTAGCCCATGGACCAATCGGCTGTAAGATGTAGGAGAAAGGTCCACGTCTTTAATTCCCTGTAAGGTCACTTGTTCTTGCTTATGATTTAAGCTCATTGTTAGGTTTTGATAGTTAAAGAGCACTGGTCCAAGGCTTGCTAACCACTGGACCCCCAAGACTAAATCTGCCCCATAGATAGGTAATAGGTAAAAGTCTATAATGAAATAAGCCTGACCCAATTTTATTGGTACTTGCGTGCATTTGCCAGTACATTCAAGAGAGGCCCCATCACCCACTCTCACATTTAGCCAGCCGGCAATCTGTATGGGAAGGCCCAGGTGTTTGGCTAATTTGGTTTGAACAAAGTTATGAGTTGACCCATTGTCAATCAATATCCTGACACGTTTGCTTTTGATAGTCCCTTCAATTTTCAATGTAGTTATGGCGGTCCGTCCATCGATAGCATGAAGGGAAGCCGTCAGTTCCTCCATCTTACTAGTCACTGGTTGTGTTCCTTCAGTTTCTAGGAAGGGCTGAAGCTCCAATTCTTGGCATGGTTCATCTTCCCCATCATCCACAACAATGCATAGAAATTGCAAAGGCCGACACCAGTGTCCCGGTGTAAAACGTTCGCCGCAGTTGTAACATAGCCCTTTTTCTCGTCATGTAGCCATCTCTGCAGGAGTTAAGTGTATGATTGGTAAACGTAGCAGCCCAAGTGTCTTGGGAGCTTGGGAAGTTGGATTTAAGGGAGCTTGGACGAATCTCGGCGCTGTAAGGCAATCGATTAGCTGTCGCAAAGCCTTGACATTATCTTCCATGATCTTGGCCATCCCCATAGCCTGTGATAACGACGATGGCTGAAGTAAAAATAGCTCTCTCTGAATCTCATCATTTAAGCCTGACAGGAAGCAATTTAAGAAATTTTGATTTGTTAGCCCCCTGGTCTGTGTGGTCAAAAGCTCAAGCTCTGCCATATAGTTTGACACCGGGGAGGTTTGTTTAAGCTTATATAAGGCAGCCTCATGGTTAACATATGTAGAGGGTTCGAATTGCAGCTCCATGGCTCTGGAAAAGACTTCGCAAGTAGTGATCTGGTTGGTGGCGTGCATCCAATAGTACCACATTAACGTCGATCCTGTCATGTAGAAGGCGGCGATCTCTAGTTTCTGATTTGGGGGTGTGTAGTGGAATCAGAAGAACCTTTCAATCTAGAAAAGCCACTCTAATACATTCTCCCCTGTAAATAAAGGAATCTCCAGCTTTGGGAGGCGGGGTGGGGAAGGCTCAACCGAGATGGTGGAGCCATGGTGGTTCTGGTTAGGATAGGATGGGGAATCGACCATTATAGTAGGTGTATTTGGGGTTGGAAGTAGGGGAGAAAGAACTGGGTTTGAGTGGCCAGTGGAAATTAGAGGGGCAGAGGCCGGTTGTTTTTCCAGGCGAGCAAGCTTAAGTACTATATCAGAAAGAACAGTCTATTGGGTCGCAAGGGTTTTCTGGAAGGTTTCAGCCATGGAAAGGGTCTTCTCAATGGCTAGACCGTGGAACAAACAGCCTCTACATGCTGAAGAATGGCCGAGTGTTGCTGGAGCTGCTCCAAAATCTTACTGTTCTCCTCCAAAGCCTTGTTACGAGTTGTCATTCCTTCCCCCACGAGCAAACCGAATCTCAATGGGAGCACCAAATGATACGATTCTTCTAAAACGCTTAAGGACGTAGGAGCTTTGTTAGGGATAGAGAAAGATGGGGAAGAGAATGTGAGCAGAGAGGAAATGAGGAAAAACTTCTCTATCTCTGTTCATTCCATTCAGCCAAAATATAGCAACTAGTAACTGGAAACAGTTAGCATCATTACACCTCAGCAGGAATATCCCTTACATGAAATCTTTCAACCTAGCTGGTGCATGTATCTTTCTAGAACTTTTTCTCTGTAACGGTATTGATCCAATGGCACTAGGCCCATTGCTGCTTGTAGCCTGATTGTCTTCGGCCCTAAACGTGTCATACTCAATGTAAAAATAAGGAAGCTGTACATTAACTTCAATATGTTGCTTCCGAAGTTTCGGACATAAAACTTCCCTGCGCTGGAGGCCATCAAGAACAAATGTACCTTCCCTCACTACACCTTTCTTACTGAAGCCTGAAGATTTCCATTTACAACACATCTGAGCACCGGATACAAGGATAATCAATCAGCCTGCTTATAAGGCTTCCGGGCTCTGGGACAAGGGTAGCCGTCAAGCTGTTCCAGTAATGAATTGTCGTAGACTCATCTAGAATCTTCCTGAACAAAACATCTTGTTGTGCCTTCTCAGCCTCTGTTGCTGGTGCAACGAAATATCTGTTGGATCAAAATGTAAAAAGTAATGAGTTTGTTAGATTCTCCCGACTCTAGCCCTTCATAGTGCGGTTGGGATATAACAAGGAACTGTAAATGCAGAACCCAAATTTCTCCATCTTTCTAGTTGGTGATTACAAGACCAATGTCAACTCATGAGGGATCCTCACATGTCACAAATCATAACTTGTAATTGAGGTTCTGCATTAAAAATTCCTTCTCAAATCCCGAGCTTTATACTTTCACATATACATGTCTGAATCAACAAACAGAAAGCAGTATACAAGTTGTGCATCTAGAGGCTAGGTAAAGGAGTATAGAACAAAAGTTTTAGCAGTATGAGCAGCAAGATACGGCTACAGAATTCACAATCAGAGGAAGAAAGCGAAAAAGAAACGAGGAAAGAGAATAGAGTAGGGGTATGCATTTGTGTTCTCCAAATGGGTGGCACTAACTTACAAATAACATCTTATGCATCAAGAGGAAAGCAGAGAAGCACGCAAGATATGGTTCTTGAAATGTAACATTACCTGATGATGTGTTGAGAACTTATAGGGAAAAACATAAAAAAAGGCTGCACATTCAACTCCAGCTGCATGATGGGTTTAAGTTTTCCGCTATAAAACTTCCTGGCAACTCTTGTCAGAAGATCAGCACCATTCCATCTCAATCGGGTATCATCATATGTTAAATAAAACTCTTTCAGGCACTCCATTAGAAAGGCACTGTTCCAAAGGAGAAGCAACAAATATATGTGATAAATAAAGGCACCAAGTACATGTTCACATGCTTTCATTTGTTTGTTTGAATGCTAAAACTATCCAAGTTTAAGAAGACCATAAACACAGAAAATTAGAATAACAGAACTAAAAATAAGCTTCAGATTCCACATCTGTTAACAAATTATAAAATCTTTCAATATAATCAAATCATTTGAGTATTCATGTTGTGCAAAGCAGAGCAGACACACGCCCCAAGCAAGCAGCTCCAACTGTATGCAATCCTTAAACAAAGTGGAGAAGCACCTCAGCTAACAATCCTTGCAATTGCAATGAAGAAAGCTATAGAGCCTATAGGAAACCTTGGCATTATAAAGCAATAGAAAGCTCTCTCATTTGACTTATGGAAATCATAGGAAAAAAAAGCCAAAAAGGCGACAAAGGGCTCCCAATAGCTCCGTCCTACCAACAGCTGAAGTGAAAAATGAATGGGTGATGAACATAATTTGCTGCAACAGTTACCGACTTATAGAATAATTTACGCTGTTATTTAGTTTCTGAGCTTTAATCAATTCTAAATTTTTAGGTGGTAAAATCCCACATGGTTAGGTCAAGAGGTCAGCTGAGGTTTTTATATAATAAAGAGAATTTGTCTCAGACTACTGTTTTCTTAATCAACAGTCTCAAACTACTTGTTTGACACTTCTCTAGGTTTTCTCCAACATATTAACTATAATGGCTCATCATTGCCACTTCAGATAATGAAACCGGAAGTTCATACACAACCCTCTTTCTCAAATTCGTTCTTCTTCTTACATGAAAGTAATTCAACTCTGCTTACCTCAGAGTAGTCATCCCCAAGCCAAGATAAAAGAGGAGATTTGTGATAGATTAACACACGATGTGAAACTTGTCATATCCATGCACACTCACCATGTGCATACTCCAATCAATCCATTGGAGATGCACTAAATCATATTGCAAGAGTGGTGAAAAGCAGGCAAGGGTTAGCCAGGGCAAGTTTTTCTTCTTACATGAAGGTAATTCAACTCTGCTTACCTCAGTGAAGCCATCCCCAAGCCAAGATAAAAGAGGAGATTTGTGATAGATTAACATCCAATGTGAAACTTGTCGTATCCATGCACACTTGCCATGTGCATATTCCAATCAATACATTAGAGATGCACTGAATTGTATTGCAAGTGTGGTGAAGAGTGGGCATGGGTTAGCCAGGGCAAACCAAATCAATGTTCCATGCGGTGAAAAATACGTGAGGGTTCCTCCATTCATATAGAGGAATGGGGATCAAGAAGTAGTCCAACATAGGAAGGTGAGAGTTGGCTACTTCAGAAGTTGGATCTTTGACAAATAAAAGTGCAAATTAGTGCACACATTAAAAACAAGAGAATGTAAAGTGAAAAGAATGCAGAACAAATTAATACCAAATTAAGTTAGAGATGATAAAACAATGTTTTGCATCAAGTTCCATGATCAGCATGTTGATTTCACAATATCAATCTTGTAATGGAACATGACTACAATGACTATCTCAACTCATCACCATCTCATGACAATTTTCCAGGCAAGTGGGAAAAAAAAACCTATGATGATCACGTATTCGAAATCTCATCTCATTGTTCCCTCATAAGAAGGTTCCGATATAAAGGACATCTAGCGTAAAACTTTGACACTACAAAATTTGCACGAACTTGTAGTATTAAATGACATAGTTGGGATCAAGGTGTTGAGGATGATGATAAAAACAATGTTTAGATTCAAGGACTAATACAGTCAATAAGATAGAATAAAGATTCCTAAAGAATCTAAGCATATGGGACTACCAAGAAGAGAAACTTGGTGGTTAAATGAAAAGGTGTAGATGCCAATTAGGGCAATATGGGAATGCTACAGTAACCCACCGAAGTTTCAAAATGGTAGTCTTTGGAACGTATAAGATAGATGGAAAAAAAATGATAAAAGAACTAGTGCCTGAAGCCCCCTAAAGAACTAGGGAACCTTACTACTAGCAAAGAATGGGGAAAACTGAACTGCACTTGGGAGTTTGGGCATCAATATTGAGGGATGCAAATAATGCTATCAACAAAATGAATACACAAAAAGCAAAAGGACCGGATAGAATCCCAAATACCTATTATGTTGCCACCCGAAATTTGTAAGAAGAAGGTAGATCTAAAGAGCATGGTATCTATTCTATATAATACATTAAAGGACAAGGGAGGGAGGAGGAGCTGACAACTGTCCAAAGGGTTGGGGGGGGGTGTAATGTTCAGTTTGGTCCTCAAGGTTGTGTCATGTTGGTACTGTAGTTTGGGAGGTGGCAATTGCATCCGGATTAGAATGATGACACGTGTCTTGCTTCTGCTGTTCTAATTCAGATGGCAGTCCTACATATTTGGTTCTTTTGCAATTTAGGACATTAATTACTAATATATTGCAATTTTATCCCTGATGAAAATTGTAGTGTTGTGGGTTTTATTAAGGACTTCCTAGGTGTTTGTATTGTGGGCTAGAAATGTATGTTCACTGTAGGTTGCTCCTTATCATGTTCATTTGGGATTTGAGGTGGATTTATATGTTAGGGGAAAAATGTTGGGGGCGATGTGTGTAAAGAGTTGTATTTATTGGAATAATTGAAATCAACGTATTGAGAAGTTTATTTTCTTACAGTTGAGGTTTCCATTGTGGAAACTCAGCAGCTTAGTACAAAAATAACAATACAAAAAACATTTCACCTGGGTCATAGTGAAGCACGGGGCTTCTGCTAGTTAAGTTAATGAGTCAACCAATGAAGTTATGGCAAAGATTGATCATAGATTGAGGTGTAATGGATGTGTGGCAGGAAACCAATTTGGTTTTGTGCCAAAGAGATCAACCACGAAAGCCATCCATTCTTTGCAGAGATTGATGACAAAGCTTATAGAAAAATGGAAAGATGTTCAACTCCATATGGTTTTCCTAGATTTTGAAAAGCATACAATGAAGTACCCAGAGAGTATTTTTGTGTGGGTGTTAGCAGAAAAGACAAACTTCAGTTAGGCATATGAGTGCTACTAAGTACATGCATGAGGGAGCTGTTTGACTACTGAGTGCTAAACAAAGGAATTCCCAATCACTATATGTTTGTAGCGAGGATTTGCTTTGAACCTTTTCACCAAATGATAAATGAGCTTACTTCATGGTGTATGCTACAAGAAGATGACATGACATAGTCCTAACAAGGACATCTATCTAGGGATTAGGGTAGGTGATGGAATATCGTGGGCTGTGATGCTTATAGGGGAAATAACAAACTAAGAACTGAAAGCGATTTTTCAAATTTTAACTCTGCCTTGACAACAACAAAAGGAGACCTAAGGAAGATACTTCTGCTATATGTACAAGACATGAAGGTTTCAAAATGTAACAAACACTAGATAAATTTTTTAGAGAATGAAGCGATGGTGGAAATTTTTCTCAGGGAAATCTAATGCAGTAAAAGTAGACTATTATTTAGGATGTTTCTAATATTATGAGATAGGGACAATTTGTGTAATTTTGGGGAAGTTATGTAATTTTAGGAATTATATAATATTCTGTGTCTCTTAGGTTATTTACGACTATTTTTAGGTCTTACTGATAAATATTAGTTTTACTATTAATTATTCTAGGGATTAGTTTTAGGATTAAGGATGCCTATCTAAGGCTTCATATCTCATGTTAACTTTTAGCTTTTAATGAGATATGGGTGCTACTTACGAAAATCAAGATTCTACCTTGGCTTGATTGTACAATCTGTTTTTGTAGAAGTGTAAAGTAGAGTGATGGCATGTGGTAAATGCATTTCTTGAATTCTACACAGTCAAGAGGCCACCCACAGCCAAAGTCATGAATTTGTTTCTTTACACTGTATCATAGCTTAGGTTCCCATTGGCCCATTGGTCTATCAGTTCCGTTTTTTTCGAGTCACAAGGATAGGTCATTTTTCGCCTGCAGACAAAGGGAAAGTGGTATGATCTCACAGATCATGTTACAGGTTCCCTCAAATTTTGTATCACCATAACTCATTGTCCATTGTAATTGGTGCTCAGTTGGATGCTTGAACAAACTTTAGCTATCTACTAGTATCATATAAAAAATGGCTCGTAGGTGGCCACTCTCAAATTAGCTCAGTTAGTTGAGTCTTTCGAAACATTAGGACAAAGAGGGAAGTCGGAAGAGTAAGACAGAAAAGAACAAAGAGAACAAAGACAAATACATAAACAAACTAAGAGCTAGAAAAAGGTCTTTGCTACATTTCCCAAATAACCAACTGCATAAAAGGCTAGATGCTCTCTCTTTTAGACACAAGCAAATAAAGCCCATGGGGGAGCCAACTAGGGAGGTGCAAATGAAAGCACCATAATCTCCCCATCTACCTTTCATTACCCTAGAATCAGAGAGACAGAGATTGACCCTCCAACATCCATATACATCTCCCCTAAGCAAATATACATCCTTTCTAAATTTTGTTTTGGCTCTAACAACTACTCTACAAGCTATAAAGGTGGAACCAAAAAGAAGATATTGTAGTTGCAGAAAGCAAGTACGCCAAGAAAATAGCTGAAGTCCAATGATACTTCCATTAAATTAGTAAATGGCAAAATACTGGGTCTCTTTATTTTCTCATCCATACCAAACAGCAGAAACTAATAAATTACTGATCCACGTTAAAACATTGGACTAGGATTCCAAGATTTTACATGGTTTAGCTCTCAACTAGTCACAATCACAAAGGGCAGAGGATGCAAAAGGAACCTATGCATGGCACTCACCCTTAGCCTCTGAATCCTTTATATCTATTGTAAGCCCTGACACTAAATTTAAATCACACCAAACAAACTTCTCATGCTATAACCCCAAAGTTATATGCCTTTTTGATAGGCTTTTCTTGAAAGCCCTAAGCAATTCAGAACTCAAACATGCAGCCAACCAAGTCCTTGACTTTTATAATAAAATTAAAGCAGAAAAACATATGTAAAACCTCTGGGCCAGTCAACTAAAGATCTACATAAATTAAAAACATCACCAAAGTCAAACTAAAGAAGCATTCTCATGCGATTACTTATGCATGACTAGCCTTTGTCCTCTAAATTTTTCTGGTACCAATAATATTTTATCGACTGAATAATGATAAACAAGCAGAATCAGTAATGCTCATGAGATTAAGCAAGACAGCCAGCTAATTCTTTGTAAATCAGCATAAAACTCCCTTAGAGAACCCACCTTTGAAAACCCACAGAAAAGCTAGAAATTTGAACCAAAAGAGGAGAATATCCTAGTCCCTATGCAATTTTGAAATTTTCTTCATAACATTTTTCCCGCATTGCAAATGTTAACCTGTCTAACATCCTCCAATTAGAAGCTCCTTCTGTCCCTTCCAAAACCCTTAAACACGGTATAAACAACTTTGAATTGGCTTGGCCTATCTAATCCTCAGCCACATTGTAGGGTTTGTCCAACAAAACTCGACATGTTGACTTGTCTACAGATATCAGAGCATCTCAAAATCTACAAAATTATATACCAGTACAGTCGATGATTGCTTGATCTCAAGCCAGCTGGGCACACTATATTTTCAAAAATTGTTGCTCCCCTCAACCAAATTGGCTTGTTTCTATTGAAGAATTAAACTACAGAGAAAAAAAAATGCAAATTCATACCAGAACCCAGAGATTCGCAGCCAAAATCAATTCCAGTAACAAAATGAAGGAGCAGCTTTTACCTGTGCCTTCTAAATGCCATCACAGCGCCATTCAAAGAGCTGCCAGAAAACTTATCCTCCAGCCCAACAGAGTTATTGAGGGATGATAATGGTTTTAACACTATGACATCAAAATCAAGATAAGTACCACCATATCTGCAAAACACAGACAAAAGGAATAGGAATGAGGATACCCTGACTGCTAGAAGGGTAAAACACTGACCTGAATGAATGCAGTGTAATGAACAAGTAATCAAATGTTGAACCCAGAATGCCACACATAGTTCATCAATTTCAGTACAACTGCACCATATTTAAGTGAATTTTGAAACAACAAAAACAAACTACCACCAAGAGCTAATATCTCGCTTTTTTCAGAATAATCTGGTAGCACCAAGTAGTAGGACTTATTCTGATATAGCAACAGAAATAGTCTAGCATTCTACCTTCAGAAAGTCTAACGGTACAGATGGTTTTCTCTCAACTTCCAGAAAGAATAAATAGCAGTCACTTTAATACAGTTCTCAGCCTTATTGAGCATGCACAGCCTCCACTTTTTCAGATAACAATGTATGTTAAAAACCAAACAACAGAACACAAATAAAATTTCAACTTGCAATTTGTGGACGTAATCGCATCATGTTCCATAAGTTGCATGTTGATTTCATAATATCAATCTTGTAATGGAATATGACCATAGAAACTATCTCAATTCATCAGTCTCATGGTATTTTTCACAAGTGGAGAAAACCTATGATGATGATGGTAACAAGGTCATCTCATTAATTCCTCATTAGAGGATTGCAGCAGGATGGGCATCCAGCATAAACCGTTGCCACTATGAACTTTGCATGAACTTGTAGTGTTAAATAAATTTAACCTATGATGATGATGGCAACAAGGTCATCTCATTAATTCCTCATTAGAGGATTGCAGCAGGAAGGGCATCCAGCATAAACCGTTGCCACTATGAACTTTGTATGAACTTGTAGTGTTAAATAATTTTAAATAGTTACTTAACACTGTCACGCCACCAACCCCAACATAATTGGGATTAAAGTGCTGATGATGATGATGAATGTGAGGGATCAATGCCACTGCACCAAGATGCAATTCTCAAAGTATGTCAAATTTCCAATGAGCGCCCAATGTGAATAGGTTCAAAATACCCGATTTGTAAAAAAGGTTAATTCAGAATACCCAATCCATAGATTATAAATCAAGTCCATAAGCAAAATATCTTACTTGTAGAGAGCAGCAAGCCTCACAAGCTCACTATAATGGGTGGAATAAAACTCAGTTTTCCTCCATTTGAACCAGATAGAAGAAAATGCATGAGTGAGTGTTCCATTCAACAGTTCATCCAGGTTTGGCATTGCAACAGCAACTTTGAAACTGTGAAACAAGAACTTACTTAGACATAATAGAGCAGATACAAAGACAAATATTAGAATGAGCACAAAGTAGCACTTACCCATCTTTCACAAAACTGTTCTTGAAAAAGTCAAGGTCGACAGTTTCAGAGAACAAGACTATACAAGCATTCCGATGCTGAGCAAGAAGACTCTCAAGGCCCCTTTGATGCTTAACACTAAACATCCAAGGAGGAGAATTCCATATCATAAAAACTCTCATATCACATTTCCCTTTCAGGAAGAAGGCATCCATGAACTCTGAGAACGAAAGCATAGGATCCAACTGAGGGTAGTACCCCCATCTCTTACCATCTGCATATATGTGACCTGAAAGTTCATTCCTAGGTTGATGAGACTCTGAATCTACAATCTTCAGATTACTAGCACTTCCTTTATTGCTAAGCTCGTTTGATAAACTCTCAGTAACATCATTCACTTTTTCACTGCCCAACCCATTACTAGAGATGGTACTACTCTCACCTTCTCCACTTGGAGTAGAACTCAGATTCTTGACACCACTGCTCTTACTCTTAGTTTGATCTCTATTCCTCGAGTCTTCATCTAAAGCCCTCCTCTCTGGCATCTTGCTCTTACTTCTTGTTTCACTAAAACTATCAGTAGCCTCCAGCCGCTTTTTTGCAGTAAAAGGAACCCTCTTGAACTCACTCAAAATCCACTTCTGCAATGCCTTATCTCCTCTTGTCAACCCAGTTCCTCCAACCCCATCAGGATCCTGCAACAAAGGATTATTCAAGGGATTGAGGATCTCCATATTGGATCTGAACATCCTATCTTTCTTCAAAAAATCCCCTTTCTTATCAAACCAATCCCCCCATTTCTCTCTCAATGGAGATACTCTCTTTCCCGCCTTCAACAACAACACATCCTCAACACCCACAACTTCCGCCATCTGCTTTCTAATCTCCTCATCCACGGGGATATCATCAGACGCCAACGCCTCCTTAATCTTTGCCTCAGAACCCTCATTGCCCGGAAAAACATCATTGAAACCCACATAATCGAAATCCCACTCCTCAATCGAACGCTTATTGTGCGTTCTTCGAATAACCCCACTTACATGATCGAAATAGAAGTGCCCAGCTGAGGTTTCAGCTGCCTCTTGCTGATCCTGCTCCGCATCATCCTCGTTGGGCAGGCGGTCGTTCTCCTCGATGATGTCGAGCTCGTCGATCTTGTCATCAGAGGAGCCCACGCCGGAATCTTCGTCAGAATCGGACAGGAGGGGGTTAGAGGGGAGGACGAGGTCGTTGGTCTGACGGAAAATGTGAGGTTTTGAAGAGATGGAGAGGCGAGTGTGGAGGAGAGATACGGATAGGAGGAGTAGGAAAGCGCAAACTAAGGCGCAGAGCTGGGCGCCATAGCGAGGGCGCCGCCGAGATCGAAGGTTCCGTAGCATTGCTACCCTGCATGATATCAATTCTTGTGTCCCAACATAACGGTCTATCAGAGCTCGAACTCCGCTCGAGGCTTTTCGATGGGCCTTAATGAGCTCGAGCGTATTTTCACGTTTAGTACTTAAACGAGCCGAGCCCGGTCTAGTGGGTGAGGCTCAGCCCTAATTCTTATTAGGTCAAATGGGGTCTTCATATATTATTCCTACCCAAACTCAATTTCTATAAGTTTATGAGCTTTATAGAAGCCCGGCCCAAAAAACTTTTCCCTCTCCTCTTCCCCACTGCTATTCAGCCTTAGCCCCTGCCTCTGTTGACCTCATTCCTCACCTAGTATCTCCTAAGTCATCTCCTCCCCTACCACTACTGGCTCTGCCCCTACTTGCCAATTGTTCCTTTTGCCCACTGCCATCATCCGTGTTTCCTCCATCTCTGTTCCCAACATTGCTCCAAATTCGTCCACCACTATCGTCCACGTCTCTTTCATCTCCCCTTCATCTCCGCCCCATTGTCTAACACCGAAGTCACTGCAGTTTCATCGATTGGAATTCACCAGCAACTGGATAATAGATTCGACAGTTGCCAGACAGCAGGATCTCATTCCTATTTTGCGATTTTTTTTTAACTATGACAAACCTTTAGGAATAAATACAAGTTTAGTCTTTGAGATTGTGGTTTTATCATATTAGGCCTCAAGTGTTAAATTCTTATGTTTGGGTCATAATTGTAAATTTGAGCCTAGCGGGCCCACAAGTCAAGCTTGAGCCCTCCTCTTCAAAATTTAGGCTTGAGCAATTTGAGCTCCAGCCCCGAGTAGTATCAATTTGGGCTCAAGTTCGGCCCAACCCTTTTACACCCCAAACTAGCACAGCATATGTGACTGTGGCCAAATGTCCAAAAGTAATTGTAAAGCTAACGGACAAAGGTAGCAGGTCCTTAGAGCCAATCATTCAATTCTTCATAGTCCTCTTCTCATTATTGTTTTTTGCCAAGATTTATTGGGTCTCTCCTGCTTCTTAGTATGGCTAGAAGAAAAGTTTTGTTACTTCTTTATCTAGTTGTTACTAGTTGTTGAAGTAGGTAAAATGATAATTTGAGATCAAAACATAAGCTAGAGTCATTGGAGGGCCGTGGAGTCTAATTTGCCCACTTTTTGTGAAATTCGAAATATGTTGTTCAGGCAAATCCGACTAGGCCTAAACTCTATTGTAGGCTAGGCTAAGCCGGGCCCACACAATACCTCCTCTTGCCTTAGGCCCATATCCGGGGCACCCCCTCCTATGCCTCTCCCCGAGGTGGCCGAGCCGAGCCTTAATTGGGATGGGTTGGGTTTGACCCCAAGCCACCTTGAGGTGCCTCTAACAGTGATAGTTAATAATCAGAGCGAAAGTAACTGTTTAAATAAATATCTATAATTTTGAAATAGATAAAACATTTATTATTATGTGAGAGAGTTACTATTTTAAATAATTTTTTGTAATCAAGGAATAAATAATTTTTAAGGTTTTAATTATTTCCATGGAAAAAAAATCTCTAATTTTCAAATAAAAATACTAGCATAATCACAATTTGGTACGTAGTATAGGTGGAATTTATGTCATATATTGCCCGAACTTATGTCTAGAATTGTTGTTTGTTCAGGTGTTTACAACTGTTTTTTTTTTTTTGTCTAATTATATTATATTGATATATAAATTAGTTAGCCTAGTGTCTAATACTACTATTCTCGTGTCTAATACTATTGTTCTAGTATCTTAAATTATTATTATGGTATCTACTAATGTTTTGTTTTGTGTATAATTATATTGGATTGGTGTATAAATTTAGTCCAATATCTAGGACTGCTATTCTAGGGAATTATCTTATATACTCCCTACCTTATGTGTCCTACCCCTACGATTATCTTTCTACCCTCATTAAAATTAAAAAATCCCAAGTAAGTCCTACCCTTACACCACAATTCAACTTCTCCTTCTCTCTTTGATTCATGATGACAACGATGGGCAAAATTGGCAAAGGGCTAGATCTCGATAGGACAATGCAACAACCTCCAAACAAGTGCCCGCAGAGAGGAGAGTGATGATGTTGTCACAACGGTCCTTCAAAGTTGAATTTCAAAAACAATGAGAAGAGGAAAGTGGCGAAGATAAGGATGAGAGCCAAAGACGTGGTGGAGGAAGTTGGGCAGTAGGCAAGGATTTAAATACTGTTGCCACTAGATATAATACACCCCTAATTTTTAAGGTATATCGCACCATATACAATTACTATTTTCACAAAAAACTAAATGTTAGAATATTATTTTAGATAACATAATTTTTTCAATAATTTATTTTTACACATTTTATATGTGTTCTAATTTTCTCATCATAATTTGTCAAATATAAATAAAATATATATAAGACAAGATATTTTTTAATACAAAAACATAAAAAAAATGTTATATATAGAGCAAACTAAATAATAATAAAAAAAACTAATTTATTGATATAAAAGAAAAAAATAATACTTTAATAATAACAATACATTTTCTAATACCACATTGAGTTCTAATGTGGCTCAAAATATGACACTTCTTTCCTAAGTGGTTCATAGTATGACATTTCTTTCACGTACCACTCACTTGTGCAAATCAAAAAGATTATGGCATTTGTTATAAATATCCATATGATCCATACATCATGGAGTCACTATCAGCAATTGAACTCATGCTGGGACCTTCAAGCTGATACCATCCATTAAATTTTTATATTAACTAAGAAAAGTAAAAATAAAATAAAAGTATATGTTTATTTTATGATATATGTATTATTTATATTTTAATCTTTTATATATTTATGATATTTTGATGTAAAATAAAAAATGAAAAAAATAGCTACAAAAACTAAAATACTTTAGTACGTACCACGTAGTATTTGTAGTATACTGTCATTTTTTTTACAAGATGCATACAAAAGGTGAGTGGCACACGAAATACCACGGTATACTGTGCAGTAAAATGACAAAATGTGAAAATATTTATATCGCATACCGTATAGCTGTGGTAAATGGTATACTGTGCGGTATACCACAGTATACAGCAATATTTAACATTATGACAACAGCTAGGTTGTAGTTTTCATTGCAAAGAAAGATAAGAAGTGGATATGTATTGTGTAAGGAGTTGGGCTCAGGAGATTAAGACAGAGAGATTTAGGAAAAGCTGGCTGGGAGATTTAGAAATACGATTTGGGGGAGAAACTATCTTTTTTCTGGATTTTTTTACTTTTTTTTTAAATTGATCCCTTATATTTTTTCGCTCATCCATACATGCAAAAAATTGATGCAAACAACATTATGAAGTTATATTCATGCGCAATAATATAGGAACAATTTCAATATCACATTATAATATAGATTTGTACTAACATATAATTACATATGTACAAACGAATAAACTCATTTGTATAAATAATGTCAAATACATTATTATTATTCATCTGTAAAATTTTATTCACTTATATACCTGTAACATATATCTGATCTCATTTGTACATATATTCATATGTTTTGTATATACCCATTACTTGTTTTATACAGCAAGTTTTATACATACTAGCATTCAATGTTTACATATATCTAATTTTGGTGAGAAATCGGATTTGGTGGATTCACACCTTTTTTTATAAGAGGTTGAATCCGTACATACTATTGAAAATATATCCATGATGTCATTTGTATATATGCTAGACATTATTTGTACACATCCCTCATTTTCCTTATATATCGAGTTTGTACATATTTAGTATATAATTTGTACATATCTCCATTTTTTGCACAAACACAACATTTGATGTGTTTATTCTTGTTTTATGCTATCAAAAGTGGTATTGGAATACAAATATATATAAACATAAAGGGTAGGATGCACATTCAATTTCCTTACTATTCTAATGTCTAGTACTGCTGTCATAGTGTCTGTAACTGATTTTGTAATGTCTAATTATATGAGTTGGTGTATAAATTATTAATATCTATGCATTCGTCGACATTGATTAGAATATTAAAAGTTAAAAATTGAGAAATTGAAATTGATTTGAGTCACTTACAATAGGAACAATAAAAGAGATTTTATTCTATAAAATATCATGAATGTCCCCTTGAGATATCAACGGCCCAGGTTTGGACCAGGTATAGTCAACCCCAAACCCTTGTCACGAGTAATCGGGTTTGAGTAGTGCCTACCCCATGAGTACTCAGGCAACACCCGCCAACCCATTTTAAGGCATATGTTTGATTTTTTTAGACTTTCTTTTTATATATTTACATATATTTTTAAAAGAATGTGTATATTTACAATTAATTAATACTTAAAAAACATAAACTAAAGAAATATAAGATAATTCATGTTAAATTATAATTTTGTTTTGAAATAAAATAATATTTTGAGTATAAATATACTAATTTAGGAGGGGTGTAGGTAAGGTTGAGTAAAATTAGTTAAATCCATGTCCTCCTTATTAGTATTATACCCAAAACCCAATCATGAGATGATTGTATTTTTGCATATTGAGTCATGATATTTTATTAAGGCATTAATCCAGCAGTTATGTTTGTTGTTTTGTTTTCGCGTAACGTAATAAACATAATTGAATTCCTAGAATAATGATATTCTTAAATTTCCCTGGTCTAGTATTATAGTGGAGCGAGTTATAATAATACATAACGACTAGCATATGTGGAGACTAATATGAGATATGTAGTCTACATATGGGTATAAGTTGGAGAACTTATGTATTAGACCGACCCACCATGAGAACACTATATAGATCGTTATATAAGTGTCATAAGTGATTCTCATAGTGATTATGGTATATGTAATCATTTTACCTAAGGTCATGAAAGTTCTGTACATGTGAGTCACATACTTTGATATTTCCTTTTGTTGCTCGTAATTGAATGAACTCAAAGAAAGTCATTGAGTGTGTCACATATCATGCGGAGGGTTTTGTATGATCAAGATGGGATTTGTCCCTTCTATGTAACGGGAGTGATATCTTCGGGCCCCTTGATAGAATGAGACTTAGAAAATGCATGGCCATGCTCGGATGAGTTGATATACGATATCAATGTCATCAGTTTAAGTTAGTCTACTCAGTAATCAAGAAACCAAAGATTGGGCTATACGAGAGTGACACATTCCATGTCTCGTGCTTAATCTTGATATCTTGGACAAAGGGACAATGGCATATATGGGTAATGATTATAAAGGTTTAGTCGAATCACCGATAATCTTGTCACTTGGGTAGCAATGATGTGTTGTTAGACACCGCTCATTGCTTATGATTATAAATGTGATTTATGATCATTGTCAATGTGGTAAGAGCCTATTGGGTCGCACACATAAAGCCTATTTGGATTATTTGAGTGCATAGGCTAATTTATTTGGGTTATGGTTTCATGATAATTTCATATTAATAAATGGCCCAAAAGTTGAGCCATTATTAAGCCTGAAATTAAAGTCTAATTGGATTAGGGCTTTGAAACTCATTAGGCCTGGAAGTTGAGTCTCATTATAAATATAAAATTTAGTGAGAAATTCGCAGCCTTGCCCTAACCTCCTAAAAAGAGATAGCCGCACTCTTTTCTTGCTATTCCTTGGAGAACGCAAGTTAGCACTACAAGTGTAAAAGAAACACATCTACCGGGATGTGGTGGAAGCGTGGTGATCCCGAGAGACTCGTGTAGATACCGTAGAGAGCTTGAACACATCAACTATTTAGGTTTTGTGATTCGACTCTATAGTTGAGTAAAAGATCTCAATCGAATTAGTATAAAAAATTTTGAACACCCAAGTTGCCCCGTTTCACTTGGATCTTGGAAGGTTTCGGTTATATTCCACTGCGCTTGTTTGGATCCCGAAACTCTACAGTGGTATCAGAGCTAATGGTGAAGCCCTAAATCGGGATTGAATGTCGAATTGCATGATATTGTATGTTCGTTTGCTTTTGGTCATGATTAATTAGATTGATTTATGATGCATGAAACTGGAACTTGTAATGAATATATGAGATATATGAAGAAATGACACAAATTGGTTAATAAGATTAACCCAAAATTGATTAGTATGAGATACCTATATGGATTAGGACTCTTGCAATGGTTGCAAAACCCTAGCATGGATTGGATTCGGCCTATTCGGGCATCAAAAGTATAGTACTTTTGGTGGCTCAAATGGAGATGATCTCGGGTGCCTACTTATTTGAAATAGAAGACCATTACCCATTGACCGCCAGTGGGACCGCCGTATACGAAATGCCACATAAATAAAAACTGGTTAATCAACGCATGTTAATTGACATGCATTTTTGTTGAATGAGATTTGACATGTTATGTTGATTGGTGGTTAAAGCATGGTGCATGGTTATAGCCATTGATTGGTTGTACTTGTAAATACGACCTGCGAGTCGTGCCTTGTTCTTGCTACTCTCATTGTACATTCTCTTCTCACCTTACTCCCCTCGAATGTAACTTGAGGTTTTTACTATTGATGTAATGGTACATTATAGGATCGTCCAAGGTAGTATGTCCAAGGAGGTGAAAACAAAAGAGCAACCAAGCAAGAAGGAGAATGAGCTTGTAAGGACCTTTTTCTTTTCTTAGGCTTTTATGATATTCTCATTGGTTTGAGAATATCGCATAGTTTGGGCTATAACCATGTCACATTTACTTTCTTGTTAGCATGAAATGTATGTTTTATATTTGTATGTGATACATGTATAAGACAACTGGAGATAACAAATTGGTGAGATCAAAAGGATAAATCCATCAAACAAATATTAAGTCATTAAATGTGATGCCTTCCAAATGTTGGCACTCGTCAAGACTTTGATCAACATTGGGTGGGTTTGCCAAAGCAAAGCACCTATGTTCATCTTGGTAATGCACAATGGGATAATAGTGATATCCAAATTACTAACTTTAGGTTTGACTTAACTAAGTCATCCTAATAGGATTGGGGACTTAGAGGTATAGAGTTGAGCTTAAGTTCATAAGATGAGCTTAGACAAGTGTTGTTCACCTAACTATCCAAGAGTTGCAAGAGATGCAATTAACAAGGAGTTCCCTACCTAAATAACTGTAACTTGAGAGAAAAGCCAAAGCTGACTCAGGTGATGGTGAAATATAGATCTTGGCCCACTAGAATACTTTATAACTGAGGTGTTCCAAAATGATATCAAGGGTTATTATTTTGAGTAAAATAGTGGGAGTCTCATTTAATAAAAGTCTTTATTAAATGAATTAAAATACATGACTCTTATAACTACATACTTATTGTTGTAGATAACCATGCACAAAACACATCGACACTTTCGTTGTGGTTGATCCTTGAGAAGGAAAAACTAAATGGTACCGAAATTTGAAAATAATCCTCAAGTAAGAGAGAAAAGCTTATGTCCTAAAGCAGCCCATTTCGAATAAGCCTATTGTCATTGCTCCAAAAGCTAAAAGGGATGCTCATAAGAGGTATTATGATAAAGCTTTGGATATTGCTTACCTTATGCTTATTACCATAGAATCTGAGCTTTAGAAGCAACATAAGAACATGGGGGCGTTCGATATGATCGAACATCCCAAAATGCTCTTCTAAGAGCAAGCTAGGCATGAGAGGTTTGAGACCTTTAAGGCATTGTTTTAGTGCAAAATGTCTGACGAAAGTCCCATAAGTCCTCATGTACTCAAGATGATTGGGTACATTGAGAATCTTAAGAGTTTGGGATTTGCTCTTCAGAAAAAGTTGGCTGTTGATTTAGTCTTGCAATCGTTGCCCGAAAGCTACAGTCAGTTCATCATGAACTATAACATGAACAACCTTGACAAGTCCCTCCCTGAATTACTCAACATGTTGAGAACTTTTGAGGAAAACCTTAAGAAGGCTAAGCCCATTATGATGGTTCAAAAGGACAAAGGAAAAGGAAAAGCCAACAAGAAGAAGGATAAAGCTAAGGGAAAGTCCAATGCTAATTCTTCTTCAGTTGCACTAAAACCATATGGTGGTGTGGCAAAAGAAGGGGAGTGCTTTCCTTGTAAGCAACCTAGACACTGAAAACGCAACTACAAGCTCTATCTTGAAGAACTTGTTAAGGATAAGGGAAGTAAAACTTTCACTTTAGGTATTTTTGTTATAGAAGCTAACTTTTCTACTTCCTTATCTTGGATATTGGATACTGGATACTGGATACTGGATACTGGATATGGATTTCACATTTGGGCAAATGTGCAGGATCTAAGTAGGAGTAGAAGATTAGCCCGGGGTAAAGTGGACCTACATGTTAGAAATTGAGCAAGAGTTGCTGCTTTAGCCATAGGAACTTATGTTCTCACTTTCCCTAGTGGATTAGTTTTAGAATTAGACAACTGCTACTTTATGCCTACTATTAGTAGAAATTTGATTTTTTTTCTTATTTGGACAAAAAAGGTTTTTCATTTATAATAAAGGACAAATGTTTTTCTATTTATTTAAATGAAATCTTTTATGGTAGTGCTCAACTTAACAATGGGTTGTATGTTCTAGAACTCAAAAATCCAATCTATAATGTGAATACCAAGAAGGTCAGATTGAATGATTCGAACCCGACCTATCTCTGGTACTATTGCTTGGGCTATATAAATGAGACCCGCATATCCAAGCTCCATATGGATAGACTTTTGGACTCATTTGATTTTGAATCATATGAGACATGTGAGTCATGTTTGTTGGACAAGATGACCAAAGCCTTATTCACAAGGCAAAGTGAAAGGGTTAATGACTTACTAGGACTCATACATAGTGATATGTGTGGCTCTATGTCTACACATGCTAGACGAGGCTTCCAATACTTTATTACCTTTATTAATGACTTCAGTAGATATGGCTATGTGTATCTCATGAGACACAAGTCAGATTCCTTTGAAAAGTTCAAAGAATTCAAAAATGAAGTAGAGAATCAACTCGGGAAGAGTATCAAAGTACTTCGATCAGATCGAGGTAGAGAATACTTGGATCAAGAATTTCTTGACTATTTAAAGGAATGTGGTATAGTATCACAACTCACTCCACCTGGTACACCTCAGTGGAATGGTGTATCTAAAAGGAGAAATTGAACTTTCTTAAACATGGTTTGATCTATGATGAGTTAAGCTGACCTTCCAAACTCCTTTTGGGGACATGCTCTAGAAACAGCTGTTTTTACAATAAACCGAGTTCCACCTAAATCAGTTCAAAAAACATCATATGAGATATGGAGTGGGAAGTATCCCAGTTTGTCTTTTATGAAGATTTGAGGCTGTGACACTTATGTGAAACGTCAATCCTCTGACAAGTTAGGGCCCAAATTTCATAAATGCATCTTTGTTAGGTATCCCAAAGAAATAAAGGGTTACTATTTCTACAATCCTTTTGAGCAAAAAGTGTTTGTTGCTCGAACTGGTGTCTTTCTAGAGAAAGAATTTATCTCTAAAAGAACAAGTGGGAGGAAAGTAGAACTTGAAGAAATTCAAGAACAACAAGGGGACGTTGAACCTGAAATGAAACCTAAATAGACACAACAAGATGTTGTGGTTCGGGAGTCTATTCCTATAGCACAGAGCCCACGTAGGTCTGGTAGGATTTGGCATGAGCCTGAGAGATATGGATTTCTTGTGACTCACACTAGCGATGTAATACTGATGGATCAGCATAAGCCCATAACCTACCAACAAGCTATGTTGGGGCATGACTCTGAGAAGTGGCTAGAGGCCATGAAGTCTGAGATGGAATCTATGTATGAAAATAAAGTATGGACTTTGGTTGATCCACCTGAAGGGATAAAACCTATAGGGTGCAAATGGGTTTTCAAGAAGAAAACTTACATGGATGGTAATGTGATTACCTTTAAGGGACGATTGGTTGCAAAAGGTTTCAAACAAATTTATGGTATTGACTATAATGAAACTTTTTCACAAGTTGCCATGCTTAAATCCACCTGAATTGTGTTGGCTATTGTTGCACACTATGATTATAAGATATGGTAAACGGACGTCAAAACCACATTCATAAATGGAAAGCTACTTGAGGATGTGTATATGACACAGCCTGAGGGTTTTGTCACTCCTGAGAATGCCAACAAAGTGTGCAAGTTGCAAAGGTTCATTTATAGACTGAAGCAAGCTTCTTAAAGTTGGAATCTTCATTTTGATGAAACAATTAAAGAATTTGGTTTTATTAAACATGAAGATGAACCTTGTGTCTACATGAAGGTTAGTGGGAGCACTATTGTTTTCTTAGTGTTATATGTAGATGACATACTACTCATCGGGAATGACATTCTTGAGCTATAGTTTGTGAAGACTTGGCTGGGGAAATGTTTCTTTATAAAGGGCTTGGGTGAAGCAGCCTATATGTTAGACATTAGGATCTATAGAGATAGATCTAGAAAATTGCTTGGCCTAAGTCAAAGTACATACATTGACAATGTGCTAAAAAGGTTTAGCATGCAAGACTCCAAGAAAGGATTCTTGCCCATGTCACATGGTATAACTCTTTCTAGATCTTAGTGTTCGAGTACACCCGAGGAGAGAAAGCACATGAGTAAGATTTCATATGTCTCAGCAATTGGATCTACCATGTATGCCATGATATATACTCATCCCAATGTCTCGTATGCCTTGAGCATAATGAGCAGGTACTAATCAAACCAAGATGAGAGTCACTAGACAGCTGTTAAGAACATTCTTAAGTACCTACAAAGGACCAAGGATACATTCTTGGTCTTTGAAGGTGAAGATGAGCTCATTGTAAGGGGTTACACCGATGCTAGCTTTCAATCCGATAATGATGATTTTAGGTCGCAATCTAGTTATGTGTTTTGTATTGGTGGTGGTGCTGTGAGCTAGAAGAGTTTAAAGTAAAAAACAGTAGCCGACTCTACAACAGAATCTGAGTACATTACCGCCTTTGATGTTACGAAGGAGACAATTTGGATCAAGAAGTTTGTCACTGAACTTAGAATGGTTCCAAGCATTATCGACCCGATAAAGCTCTATTATGAATACAATGGAGCAATTGCACAGGCTAACGAACCTCAATTTCACCAGCAATTCAAACACATACTCCGACGCTATCATCTCATTGGGGGGATCATCAAGAGGGGTGATGTAAGGATATGCAGGACTTTGATAGACAGCACCATTGTTGATCCGTTGACAAAACCCCTTATGTAGTAGAAGCATGATAGACATTCTAGGTCCATCAGTATTAAATACATGGATGATTTGGCTTTAGTGATAGGCATTTAATCATGAGATGATTATATTTTTGCACATTAAGTCATGATATTTTATTAAGGCATTAATCCAGCAATTATGTTTATTGTTTTGTTCCCTTGTAACGTAATAAACATAGTTGTAACCCTAGAATAATGATATTCTTAAATTTCCCTAGTCTAGTATTATCGTGAAGCGGGTTACAATAATACATAACAACTAGCATATGTGGAGACTAATATGAGATATGTAGTCTACATATGGGTACAAGTTGGAGAACTTGTGTACTGGACTGACTCATCATGAGAACACTACATGGATCATTATATGAGTGTCATAAGTAATTCTCATAGTAATCATGATATATGTAGTCCTTTGACTTAAGGTCATTAAAGTTCCCTATATGTGAGTCACATACTTTGATACTTCCCTTCGTTGCTTATAGTTGAGTGAACTTGAAGGAGGTCATTGGTTATGTCACATATCATGCGGAAAGTTTTGTATGATCAAGATGGGATTTGTCCCTCCTATGTAACGGGAGTGATATCTTCGGGCTCCTTGATAGAGTGAAACTTAGAAAATCTATTATCATGCTCGGATGAGTTGATATACGATATCAATATCATCAGTTTAAGTTAGTCTACTTAATAATCAAGAAACCAAAGATTGGGTTATACGAGAGTGACACATTCTATGTCTCGTGCTTAGTCTTAATATCTTGGACAAAGGGACAATGGCATATATAGGTAACGATCATAAAAGTTTAGTCGAATCACCGACAATCTTGTCACTTGGGTAGCAATGATGTATTGCTAGACACCGTTCATCGCTTATGCTCATAAATGTGATTTATGATCATTGCCAATGTAGTAAGAGCCTATTAGGTCACACACATAAAGCCTATTTGAATTGTTTGAGTGCATGAGCTAATTTACTTAGGTTATGGTTTCATGATAATTTTGTATTAATAAATGGCCCAAAAGTTGAGCCATTATTAAGCCCGAAATTAAAGCCTAATTGGATTAGGGATTTGAAACCCATTAGACCTGGAAGTTGAGTCTCACTATAAATACAACATATAGTAAGAAATTCACAGCCTTGCCCCTAGCCTCCCAAAAAGAGATAGCCACACTATTCTCTTGCTATTCCTTGGAGGACACAAACTAGGACTGTGAGTGCAAGAAAAACACATCTAGCAGGATGTGGTGGAAGCGTGGTGATCCCGAGAGGCTCGTGTGAATACCATAGAAAGCTTGAACACGTCAACTATTCAGGTTTTGTGATTTGACTTTACAATTGGGTGAAAGATCTCAACTGAATTAGGTATGAAAAGTTTTAAACACCCGATTTACCTTGTTTCACTTGGATCCTGAAGGGTTTCAGTTATATTTCGCTACGCTTGTTTAGCTCCTGAAACCCTACACTCTTCATGGCTTTCATAGGTAGGATTGGGTTCAAGTTTGGGTAGTTGTTTTAGAAAGGGTAAGGTATTTGTTGACAACCCTATTATCCCCCAATTAATGACAAAATCTACAATTCAAAAAACTAACTTATTTGTCTAATTTCCACACCTCACAACTGTTAACTTACCATCAACATTCCATCAAGTGGATGTCCACCAAGGTGGACAGGAGAAGTTCTTGCTGAGAAAGGGCACAACTAAAATACGAAGCCCATACTCTTAAGCGCTATTGTTTACAATTCCTAAATCAGCTTAAGTGTCATCGGTTGAACCGGTTAAAGTGGTACCAAAAAATGGTTCTTGTTGTACAAAATATAAGGTTATATTATTACTAGGATAAGGTTCTAGTAACACCACGATAAGGCTATAGAGGTACCAAGATATGGTTCATGTGTTGCCAAGATATGATTATAGTGTACCAAATATAGTTATAGTGGTACCAAATATTGTTAAATGGCTACCAAGAATTGGTTGTAATGGTACTAAGATGGTTATAGTGGTACCAAGAAATGGTTCCAGTTGTACCAAAAAATGGCTTAAGTAGTACCAAGATATGGTTTACGTGGTACCAAGACATGGTTCTAGTGGCACCAAGATATGGTTCATGTGGTACCAAAAATTAGTTCTAGTGGTACCAACTACTAAGAAATGGTTCTAGTGGTACCAATGTGTGGTTCATGTGGTACAAAGATATGGTTATAGTGGTACTAAATATGGTTATAGTGGTACCAAAGAATGGTTTTAGTTGTACCAAGTTATGGTTCTAGTATGATTGATTGAATCAGTTAAAGTGGTACCTAAATATGGTTAAGTGGTATCGAAATCAAATTCAAGTGCTACCTAAATCATGTTAAGTGTGATCGGTTGAATTGTTAAATTGCTATGTGAATAAGGTTCAAGTGGTAAGAAGAAATTGTTCCAGTGATACGAAGATAAAGTTATAGTACTACAAAGATATGGTTCCAGCTGTACCAATATACGGTTATAGTGGTACCCAAATATGGTTCTAGTGGCAAAGATGTGTTTGAAGTGGTACCAAGATCAGGTTCCAATGGTACCTAGATTAGCGTTAGACTTAGGTTTAAGGTTAGGGTTAGGGTTTAGCATTATGTTTAAGTGTATGGATTAGGGTTGGTGTTAGGATTTAGGGTTATGGTTAGGTTTAGGATTTAAAGTTTTGGTTCAAAGGTTTGGGTTAAGGTTAGATTTATAGTTTAGGGTCAAGGTTTGTTGTTAGGGTTTATGTTTACGGATAAGGGCTAGTGTTAGGTTTAGGGCTAGGGTTAGGGTTTAGTGTTAGGTATAGGTTTATAGATTATGGTTAGGGTTAAGGCTTAATGTTTGTATTTAGGGTTCAAGGTCACCCTTCTAGGGTTTAGGGTTATGGTTAGGTTTTGGATTAAGGTTAAGTTTTGAGCTCATGGTTAAGGTTCTAAGTTTACTATTTAAGATTAAGTTAAGGATTTTTACATAATATTAACTTTTTTCTATAACTAACATATTCATCAAATTTTTAAATGTTTAGAGACAAAGGATTGACAATTTGGTGAATATTGGAGATTTATTCACAAGATACATTATATTTAAACATCGGTCCCAATTTTAAATGGGTGATTCATAATTAATGAAAAGCATCATTGTTCATGTAGAATGATCTCAGCTTTACTTGAGTTTAGTTTATTCAATAATTTTCTACAATTTCATATTAAATAATTTTTTTTATAAATAGTGTAGATGAGTTTTTGTTAAACTATATATATTATGTTCACAAGTTACATTTTAATTTGACAACTAGGCAACAGCTTTTGCTTTGACTTGTCAGTAACCTATGGTAAGGACCATTCTAAAATTTAGTGCTTGTATCAATGCACGCCTAATCATAGCCACCCATTTATTTTGGCTAAATTACTCATCAAAATTACATTTTTTCTTTCTTGTCATTTTAGCCCCAAATGTTTATTGTCTTCTTATTGAGTCTTCAGATTGAGATAAGATAAGATGGAGTTTGGTGGTAGCATTCTTCTTTTGGTTACAAGTGGTTTTTTTTTATTTCTTCCTCCAATCTCGTCCTATCTTCTCTTTATCTCTTGCATGATCTTCTTTTCTTCTCTTTGTCTCTATTCTTTCTAAGCGACAATCTGGTCTTCATTTCATGAACAAAGGCTCATTTGGATCAAATCAATCTTTTAGCTAGTGAGTAAGATGTCTAATTCCATCATACCATTAAGGTTTCCATTTTTAGTTGCATTTTTCTTCTTATTTTTTGATCTGAGTAGTTCGAATCTCAGTCCAATCATTCAACAATCAACCGCCATGGGATGAGGAGAAGACGACAGACATAGAGCTGAAGATTTCAGGACCAACGTTTAGAGCATGTTGGGAGGGCCTAATTGCACACTCAAGTACTGGTATCGAAACACTGCCTTTTCCATGTTTGGCGTCTTCCTCATCTACATCCTTATTTCCATGAAATTGACTGATTTTGAAGTCTCCATTGGTTTCCCCTTTTTCCCTCTTTAGCTTTAAAGCTTTGTTTAGCTTCGTATATGTTATAGCCCTTCTAGCAACTAGCTCAGTTGAGGAAGGTAAGCATATGAATCCCTAACTTAAATTTCTCAATTATAGTGAGTTAGCATAAATGAAGCAAGTTAATATGGTTTAGTATACTCTTAAGTAGTTTCTGGCATTAGGTGATTAAGGTAGGTAAAATGGTAATTTTGTGTTTTGGTGTTGAGTCAAGTCCTGGGAGTTAAAAGCACATTTTAAAGAGTAAATTTGTGTAAATGGTCCATAACCTTTAATTATCATTTTGTTTTAGTCTCTAACTTGTTGAATATTCTATTTTGATCCTAAATCTATTAAAATTGTTTTATTTTAGTCCCTCACTAGATAAAATTCATCAACTTAGAATAACTACCTAACACAAACTTTTGAAATTTTGATTTAAATATTCGATAATTATCTTTCAGTGAATTTAAAAAACTTAATATTTTTACACATTAAATAGACAATTTAAATTAGTAGTTTTTTTCTTCCTAAATGAAATAAGTTTAATTTAAAAAGATAAAAAAATGTGATTTGAATTTTCTATTAAGTGTAAAAAATATTATAAAAGTTAAATTTATTGTAAAATAGTTACCAAATAATTTAACTCATGATTAAAAAATTTGTTCTCAAACAAATACTTTGAATTAACAAATTTCATCCAATGAGGACTAAAATGAAACATTTTTAATAAATTTAGGACTAAAATGAAAGATTTTGAATAGGTTTAGGACCAAAATAGAACATTCAATAGGTTAGGGATTAAAACAAAATAATAATTAAATGTTAGGGACCATTTATGCAATTTACTCCATTTTTAAAGCTAAAACCCAAGTTAGTGCAAATTTTTCTTAATGTTGGAAGCCTAGTTACTTTTTGAGCATGGGGCATTTTTGCTAAAAATAGAAAAGTTTGAGGAAGGGGCTTTAGTTTGCTTACTTGTTGAAGGGGTTGGATGAATAACATTATTCATCCCATCTCTTAGAACATTTTTGTGGCTTTTTTAAATTCTCTCAATTTATTGCTCAAAACTCCCATAATTTTGTGCCTTTTAGTTAAGGCCTAGGAGAAGAAAAAAAGACAAGGAAAAAAGATAGAGTATGAAAAAGAAAACAAAAGAAAGACATAAAAAGAAAAGAGGCTATTAGACAGGAAGGAAATAAGAAAAATAGGGTTTTAATATTTCTCTTACTTTCTCATGTGACTACTACTTTATGTTGAAGAAATAGAAGAAGAAACCATCAATTGTGGATAAAAGGGGAAGCACTTGTGAATTTTTTCTTTAATAAGAGAATCATTAGTGGGTAATTGTTAGTTTTTTTTCAAAGCATATATTACTTATTCTTAGAACTTGAAAAAGAATTTGGGTTGATGATTTGATTGAATATGATTTATTTTTAATAATTGAAATAGAAAATTGAGATTGTTCAAAATGAACTAGGGACAAATTTGGTGAGGTTTTAGCTGAGCAATGGTGGAGTTTGGTGAGTTGTGCAGGAAAGAAGTGAAGATTTCATGTTTTGGGCACAAATTGGACTAACTATTAATTAGGTCATTAGGATTTAGTGGTGTGTGCATTGAGTCAACATCTCGAAGTTTAAAAAGTTACAATTTGATTGCTACAAGGTTGAGGTTGAATCATATAATTGAGTTAATAACAACATCGGCCATTGTGGCAGGGCTCAATTCACCCTCTCCCTAATCCTTCTTAAGAGGTTAGAGACCAACCGGTTGGTTTTAGCCACTTAGTTGATTTTAAGCGCTCAATTGATTTTCTTAGGGTGAATTAGACTTTGACTTCCAAGATTCTTAACCCCAACTCAACACGTTATACTAATAGTTTAATAGGTTAAGCTACTACTATAACACATTAATTTCTCAGTTTAATGTATTAATCTGGTGAATGCATTTACTTACCCACTTTCTCTTAATGCATATGAGGGGAATAAGCATGAGAGTGTGTCTTACTGTCTTTATGGGTTTACTAGGGCTTACCTAGTGCAAAACATACACACACACCCAAGGATACGTACATGCATACACATTAGTTTAATAGGTTACAAACCATGCATGCATTTTTGCTAACATACTTAGTGCCTTATGGCTTACTTAAGCCCAAAAATACATACAAGGCATAGTTCATGCTTTTTTCTAAGCCCAGTCCCCTTGCCCTCAGTATATACAAATATGTACAAGCCAAAATTTTCAAATAGGGACTACATGGCCCAAAACCATATACACCAAAAGGTTGATGTTCTAAGTGTTATGCATGGAACATCATTTGGTTCAAACTGTCTCTAAGACTAGTGTGGGCTTGACTTCTACTTTGACCTGACACTTAGGCCATAGTTCTCTTATTACCCTCCTGGTCCTAGCCCATATCAGGATAGTGCCAAATACAACAACTCCCACAGTAGCCATCAAGGCCTACAAACACAACAACAAAACACAATCATTAGTTCAATTTGATGAACTTTCCATGCTTCCTTTTCATAAGCCATAAAATTTAAAGTATACCTCTCTGTACATAGACTTCTTTTAGAGGTTCTCTAGCCCTTCAATCTTCCACTCCTTTACCTAGAATGGGCAAAAGAGGGAGTGAGTACATAAGTACTCAATAAAAACCCAATATAGCACCCAGTGCCTTTACAATGCTTAAAACATTGTTATACATATAAACTTCCAATTTTGCTTAAAAACCTACATCCAAAGATAAATAAAACACTAAAAGTAACATATACAAGATACATATACATAAAATAAGGATTAGTACTCACATCCAAATAGAGAAGCACACAAACACACACACACCACGTACACATTGTTTTCTTAACATAGCAAGCATAATTTCTTGTCAATTTCTTCATGTCACCATTTTGATTAGGTTCAATTAACATAGAGCTCCAGTTAATTGATCAAGCTTGGCCTAACTTGAACAAAAACCCTATACTTGGCAAAAGTAAACTAGCTAGCTTACCATAGTGCTTTATGCACACATAGCCCATTACATAGCCTCTAGGTTCCTTTGGCTTATGCCATCACTTAGGGTAGCTTTTCCCCTTCAAAATATAGAAGAAGAAGTTTCATATGGGTCTTCACCTATGGATAAAATGGTAGTAAGGAAACTTGATCACATATCCTTGAGCACAAGCGTCAAACATGGACACCACCATGAGCTAGTCTTGCACCATCAAGCTTCGAATTCACCTTGTTTTTGTCCTTCCTTGCCTCCTTCCTTTCTATTAGCTCTAGGGTGTCTTGGAAAAGGTTTGGCCAGATAGTATAGGGTATGAAACTAGGAATAAATTAAGAAGATAGTAGCTCATGAAGAATGCCAAAGTTGATGTGCCATATTGGTCTTGATTTTGTAACTAGTTATTTTTGCCTTTAGTTTGGTTTCTTTTTACTCTTGTTTCTTTCCTTTCCTTTTGGTGCTATTTAGTAGGGCTTAGTTTATGATCATAGTCAGTAAATAGGCTAGGAACCTGTAGGGTTTTGGGAGCCAAGTAAGCACAGTAGAATATAACTGAAACCTTTCAGGATCCAAGTAAAATGGGGTAAATCAGATGCTCAAAATTTTATACTTAGTTTGGTTGAGATCTTTCACCCAATTGTTGAGTCGAATCACAAAACTTGCAGTGCTAGCTTGCGTCCCCCAAGGAATGGCAAGAGAAGAGTGTGGCTAGAACTTTTAGAACTCTTTTGATTTCGTCCTTAAGGAAGCCAGGGCAAGTGCTGCAAATTTCTCACAATATGATATATTTATAGTAAGACTCAACTCCTAAGCCAAATGGGTTTCAAAGCCTGAATCTAATTAGGCTTTAATTTTGGGCCAAATGATGGCTTAACCTTTGGGCCATCATTAATATGAAATTATCATGAAACCAAGACCAAACAATTTGGCCCATGCACTCAAATAAATCCCATTGGCTTTATGTGTGTGAACCAATAGGCTCCTATCACATTGGCAATGATCATAAATCACATTTATGATTATAAACAATGAGCGGTGTCTAGCAACACATCATTGCTACCCAAGTGATAAAATTGTCAGTGATTCAACTAAACCTTTATGATCATTATTCGTATATGTCATTTGTCCCTTTGTCCAAGATATCAAGACCAAGCACGAGACATGGAATATGTCACTCTCGTATAGCTCAATCTATGGTTTTTTGATTACCGAGTAGACTAACTTAAACTGATAACATTGATATTGTATATCAACTTATTCGAGCATAGCCATGCATTTTCTTAGTCTCACTTTATCAAAGGGCCATAAGATATCACTCTCGTTTCATAGGAGGGACAAATCCCATACAAAAGCCTCCGCATGATATGTGACATACCCAATGACCTCCTTCAAGTTCACTCAATTATGAACAACAAAGGGAAGCAGCAAAGTATGTGACTCACATGTAAAGAACCTTGATGACCTTAGTCAAAGGATGACGTATACATGATCACTATGATAATCACTTATGACATTCATATAACGATCCATGTAGCATTCTCATGGAGGGTCGGTCCAGTACACAAGTTCTCAAACTTGTACCCATATATGGATTACATATCTTATATTAGTCTCCATGTATGCTAGCCTTTACATATTATGGCAACCCGCTCCATGATAATACTAGATCAGACACATTTAAGAATATCATTATTCTAGGGTTATAATTATGTTTATTACGTTACATAGAAATAGAACAATAAAAATAATTAGCGGATTAATGCCTCAATGTCCAAAATACAATCATCTCGTGATTGGCTTTTGGGCACAACACTAACAATATCTTACTTGCACTAAAGCCAATCATCCATGTATCTAATATTGATAAACCTAGAATGGCTATCATGCTTATACTATGTAAGGGGTTTTGTTAGTAGATCAGCAATGTTGTTGTCTGTCAAAGTCCTGCATATCCTCACATCACCCATCTCAATGATCTCCTTGATGAGATGATAGCGTCGAAGTATGTGTTTACACTGCTAGTGAGATCGAGGTTCCTTAGCCTGTGCGATTGCTCCATTGCTGTCACAATATAGCTTTATTGGGTTGGCAATGATTGGAACCACTCCAAGCTCTGTGATGAACTTTTTGATCCAAACTACCTCATTTACAGCATCAGAGGCGGTAATGTACTCAAATTCTGTTGTAGAGTTGGCTATTATTTCTTGCTTTGAACTCTTCCAATTTATAGCACCACCACCAATGCAAAACACATAACCAGATTATGATATGAAATCATCCTTGTTGGAATGGAAGCTAGCATCGATGTAACCCCTTACAACGAGCTCATCTTTGCCTCCAAAGACCAAGAATGCATCATTAGTCCTTCGTAAGTACTTAAGGATGTTCTTAATAGTTATCCAGTGACTTTCACCGGGGTTTGATTGGTACCTACTCGTCATACTCAAGGCATACGAGGCATCAGGATGAGTACATATCATGGCATACATGATAGATCCAATTGACGAGTACATATTATGTGCTCTCTCCCCTAAGGTGTACTCAGAAACTAAGATCTAGAAAGAGTTATACTATGTGACATGGGCAAGAGTCCTTTCTTGGAGTCTTGCATGCTAAACCTCTTTAGCACCTTGTCAATATATGTACTTTGACTTAGGCCGAGCAATTTTCTAGATCTATCTCTATAGATCCTGATGCCTAACACATTGGCTACTTCACCCAATTCCTTCATGGAAAAACATTTCCTTAGCCAAGTCTTTATAGACTGCAGCTCAGGAATGTCATCCCTAATAAGTAGTATGTCATGTACATACAACACCAAGAAAACAATAGTGCTCCCACTAATTTTCTTGTAGATACAAGGTTCATCTTCATTTTTGATAAAATCAAACTCTTTGATTGCTTCATCAAAATGCAGATTCCAACTCTGAGAAGCTTGCTTCAGTCCATAAATGGACATTTGCAACTTGCACACTTTATTGGCATTCTCAAGAGTGACAAAACCCTCTGACTGTGTCATGTACACATCATCAAGTAGCTTTCCATTAAGGAAAGTAATTTTGACATCCATTTTCCATATCTTATAATCATAGTGTGCAGCAATAGCCAATAAAATTCAGATGGATTTAAGCATGGCAACTTGTGAAAAAGTTTCATCATAGTTGAAACCTTTTATAACCAATCATCCTTTAAAGGTAATCACATTACCATCCACGTCAGTTTTCTTCTTGAAAACCCATTTGCACCCTATAGGTTTTACCCCTTCAGGTGGATCAACCAAAGTTCACACTTGGTTCTCATACATGGATTCCATCTCAGACTTCATGGCCTTTAGCCAATTCTAAGAGTCAGGCCCCAACATAGCTTGTTGGTAGGTTATGGGCTCATCCTGATCCATGAGCATCACATCGCTAGTGTGAGTCACGAGAAATCCATATCTTTTGGGCTCACGCCAAATCCTACCAGACCTACGTGGGCTTTGTGCTCTAGGAATAGGCTCCTGAATCACAACATCTTGTAGTGTCTGTTCAAGTTCCATTTCAAGTTCGATGTCCCCTTGTTGTTCTTGAATTTCTTCAAGTTCTACTTTCTTCCCACTGGTTCCATTAGAGATAAACTCTTTCTCTAGAAAGATATCAGTTCGAGCAACAAACACTTTTTGCTCAAAAGGATTGTAGAAATAGTAACCCTTTGTTTCTTTGGGATACTCAACAAAGAGGCATTTATGAGGTTTGGGCCCTAGTTTGTCAGAGGATTGACATGTCACATAAGCGTCACATACCCAAATCTTCATAAAAGATAGACTGGGATGCCTCCCACTCCATTTCTCATATGGTGTATTTTGAACCGATTTAGATGGAACTCGATTTAGTGTAAAAGTGGTTGTCTCTAGAGCATGTCCCTAAAAGGAGTTTGGAAGGTCAGCTTGACTCATCATAGATCGAACCATGTCTAATAGAGTTTGATTTTTCCTTTCAGATACACCATTCCATTGAGGTGCACTAGGTGGAGTGAGTTGTGATACTATACCACACTCTTTTAGATAGTAAAAAATTGTTGATCCAAGTATTCTCTACCTCAATCTGATCAAAATACTTTGATACTCTTCCCAAGTTGATTTTATACTTCATTCTTGAATTCTTTAAACTTTTCAAAGGATTCTGGCTTGTGTCTCACGAGATACACGTAGCCATCTCTAATGAAGTCATTAGTAAAGGTAATGAAGTATTAGAAACCTCCTCTATCGTGGTAGACATAGGGTCACATACATCACTATGCAGGAGTCCTAATAAGCCATTAACCTTTTCACTTTGACCAGTAAAAGGGGTTTTGGTCATTTTGCCCAATAAACATGGCTTACATGTCTCATATGATTCAAAATCAAATGAGTCCAAAGTCCATCCTTATAGAGCTTGGATATGCAAGTCTCATTTATATGACCTAAACGACAGTGCCAGAAATAGGTCAGGTTTGAATTATTCAATCTGACCTTCTTGGTATTCACATTATAGATTGGATTTTTGAGTTCTTGAACATAGAAACCATTGTTAAGCCGAGAACTACCATAAAAAACTTCATTTAAATAAATAGAACAACATTTGTCCTTTATTATCAATGAAAAACCTTTCTTGTCCAAACAAGAAACAGAAATCAAATTTCTACTAATAGTAGGCACAAAGTAGCAATTGTCTGGTTCTAAAAGTAATTCACTAGGCAAAGTGAGAACATAAGTCCCTACGACTAAGGCAGCAACCCTTGCTCCATTTCCAACACGTAGGTCCACTTCACCTCAGGCCAATCTTCTACTCCTACTTAGATCCTGCACATTTGTACAAATGTGAGATCCACATCCCGTATCCAATACCCAAGATGAGGAAGTAGAAAAGTTAGCCTCTATAACAAAAATACTTGAAGTAGAAGTCTTACTTCCCTTCTCATTAATAAGTTCTTCAGGATAGAGCTTACAGTTGCGTTTCTAGTGTTCAGGCTGCTTACAATGGAAGCATTGCCTTTCCTTAGACACACCAGCAGATGGTTTAAGTGCACTTGAAGAAGAATTAGCATTGGACTTTCCTTTGGCTTTATCCTTCTTCTTGTTGGCTTTTCCCTTTCCTTTCCCTTTTGTACCATCATGATGGGCTTAGCCTTCCTAAGGTTTTGCTCAGCAGTTCTCAACATGTTGAGTAATTCAGGAAGGGACTTGTCAAGGTCGTTCATGTTATAGTTTATGACGAACTGACTGTAATTTTTCGGCAATAATTATAGGACTACATCAACAGCCAACTCATTCTGAAGCACAAGTCCCAAATTTTCAATATTCTCAATGTACCCAATCATCTTGAGCACATGAGGACCCTCAAGACTTCATTAAGACATTTTTCACTAAAACAATGCCTTAGGGGTCTCAAACCTCTCATGCTTAGCTTGCTCTTGGAAGAGCATTTTAAGATGCTTGATCATATCGAATGCCCCCATGTTCTCATGTTGCTTCTGAAGCTTAGAATCCATGGTTATCAGAATTAGGCAAGCAACATCCAAAGCATCATTAGAATGTCCCTTGTGAGCATCTCTTTCAGCTCTTGGAACATTGGCAGTAGGCTCATTCGGAATGGGATGCTCTAGAACAAAAGTCTTTATCTCTTGCTTGAGGACTGTCCTCAAATTTTGGTACCATTTGAGAAAGTTGGTCCCATTCAGTTTTTCCTTCTTATAGATCGATCACAATGAAAGTGTCGTTGTGTTTTGTGCCATGGTAATCTACAACAGTAAATATGCAGTGTAATAGCCATGCATTTTAATTCATTTAATAAGAACTTTTATTAAACGATACTCCCATTATTTTACTCAAAATAATAAATGATATTATTTTGGAACACTTTGGCACTAAGGTATTCTAGTGGGCCAAGATCCATATTTCACCACAACCTGAGTTAGTTTGGGCTTTTCTCTCAAGTTATAGTTATTTAGGTAGGCAACTCCTTGCCAATTGCATTTGATGCAACTCTTGGGTAGTTGGGTGAACAACACTTGTCCAAGCTCATGTTATGAACTTAAGCCCAACCCTTTGCCTTTAAGTCCCCAATCATATTAGGATGACTTAGTTAAGTCAGACCCAAAGTTAGTAATTTGGATATCACTATTATCCCATCGTACTTTACCAAGATGAACATAGGTGCTTTGCTTTGGCAAACCCACCCAATGTTGATCAAAGTATTGACGAGTGCCAACATTTGGAAGACATCATAATTAATAACTTAATATTTTGTTTGAGGGATTTTTCATTTTGATCTTACCAATTATTATCTCTGGTTGTCTTATACATGCATCACATACAAATATAAAACATGCATCTCATGCTAACAACAAAGTAAATATGACATAGTTATTGCCCAAACTATGTGATATTCTCAAGCCAATAAGAATATCATAAAAGCCTAAGAAAAGAAAAGGGTCTTCACAAGCTCATTCTCCTCTTTGCTTGGTTGCCATTTTGTTGTCACCTCCTTCGACACACCACCTTGGATGATCCCATAATGTACAATTACATCAATAATAGAAACCTTGAGTTACATTCAAGGGGAGTAGGGTGAGAAGAGAATGTATAATGAGAATAACAAGAATAAGGCATGACTTGCAGGCCATATTTACAAGTAGAACCAATAAGGGATATAACCATGCACCATGCTTCAAACACCAATCAGCATATCATGTCAAATCTCATTCAACAAAATAGCATGCCAATTAATGGGCATTGATTAACCAGTTTTTATTAATTTGGTGCTTCGTATACGGCAGTCCCATTGGCTTGTCAGCAGGCGATGGTCAAAGGGAGCCACCTTTGTGGGGGGTTATGTTGCCCCCTAGAACAAAAAATTGTCTTACAATTATGTTGCCCAAGAACTTCTATTTTGAGCAACTAAGCACCCGAGACCACCTTTATTCGAGCCACCAAAAGTACTAGACTCTTGGTGCCTGAACAGCTCTAATCCGATCCATGCTAGGGTTTTACAACTATTGCAAGAATCTTAACTTGTTTAGGTATCTCGTACCAATCAATCTAGGGTTAATCTTATTAACCAATTTGTGTCGTTTCTTCATGTATCTCATATATACATTATGAGTTCCGGTTTCATGTATCATGAATCAATCTAATTAATCATGATAAAAAATTAGAACACACAACATGTCATGTGATTTGACATTTAATCTTGATTTAGGGTTTCACAAGTAGGTCTGATACCACTATTGGGTTTCGGGAGCCAAGCAAGCATAGCAGAATATAATTGAAACCTTCCAAAATCCAAGTGAAATGGGGTAAATCGGGTGCTGAAAATTTTGTACCTAGCTTGTTTAAGATCTCTCACCCAATTGTTGAGTCGAATCACAAAACTTGAACATTTGATGTGTTTAAGCTCTCTATGATATCCACACGAGCCTCTTAGGATCACCATGCCTCCACCACATCCTGGTAGATACGTTCTTTTTGCGCTCGCAGTGCTAGCTTGTGTCCTCCAAGGAATGGCAAGAGAAGAGTGCGGCTGGAACTTTTAGAACTCTTCCGATTTCTCCCTTAAGAAGGCTAAGGTAAGAGCTATGAATTTCTCACTATATGATGTATTTGTAGTGAGACTCAACTCCCAAGCCTAATGGGTTTTAAAGCCCTAATTCAATTAGGCTTTAATTTCAGGCCTAATAATGGCTCAACAATTTGAGCCAATCATTAATACGAAATTATCATGAAACCAAAACCAAACAATTTGACCCATGCACTTAAATAATCCAATTGGCTCTATATGTGCGACCCAATAGGCTCTTATCACATTGGCAATGATCATATATCACATTTATGATAATAAACAATGAGCGGTGTCTAGCAACACATCATTGTTACCCAAGTGACAAGATTGTTGGTGATTCGACTAGATCTTTATGATCATTATCCGTATATGCCATTTTCCCTTTGTCCAAGATATCAAGACCAAGCATGAGACATGAAATGTGTCACTCTTGTATAACCCGATCTATGGTTTCTTGATTATCGATTAGACTAATTTAAACTGATGACATTGATATCGTATATCAACTCATTCGAGCATGGCCATGCATTTTCTTAGTCTCACTCTATCAAGGGGCTCAAGATATCACTCTCGTTACATAGGAGGAACAAATCCCATCTTGATCATACAAAACCCTTTGCATGATATATGATATACCCAATGACAATGACCTCCTTCAAGTTCACTTAGTTATAAGCAACAAAGGGAAGTATCAAAGTATGTGACTAACATGTAGGGAACCTTGATGACCTTAGGTCAAAGGACTACGCATACATGATTACTATGAGAATCACTTATGACACTCATATAACGATCCATGTAGCATTCTCATGGTTGGTTGATCTAGTACACAAGTTCTCCAACTTGTACCTATATGTAGACTACATATCTTATATTAGTGTCTACATATGCTAGTCTTTATATATTATTGCAACCCGCTCCACGATAATACTAGACCAGGGACATTTAAGAATATCATTATTTTAGGGTTATAATTATGTTTATTCATTATGTAGAAAGAGAACAACAAATATAATTACTGGATTAATGCCTTAATAAAATATCATGCCTTAATGTCGAAAATACAACCATCTCATGATTGGCTGTTGGGCAAAACACTAATAGAACCTACTTGGAAATGACTAAGAAGCTGCCTTTGAAGACTAGGTAGCAAACGGTGCTGAATGACGAAGCTGCCAAGTCTTTTGACTAGTTTAGTCTTTCTTTTGTTTTGTTTTTGTTTTAGTTCTTTACAAGTCCTTATCTAGACATGTTGAGGTCATGAAGCTGCCAAGAAATAGCTAGGAAGCTAAAATGAATTAGCCTTGAAGACCACAAGTATAGGCAGTGGTTGAATGACCAAGCCACCATGGAGTTTTGACAATTTTTTGGTCAAATCTTCCCCCAAGCAGCTCAACTCCTTTAAAAATTTGTTTTGTCCTAATTTACTCTTCTCATAACCACTTCACCAATTTATTCGACCAATTAGGTCCTCAAACTTGTCATTGAGCATGAGTGCACTTTAGAGTGCATCTAAGAGCACGTTAGTGTTCTTTGAGGTGTCTCCATGGTTTCCTTGTGTTTTCCAACTTCTATTATCCCAAATTATAGCCTTCATTCTCACTTAAATAATAAGTATCAATCTCATGTAGTGCCCTTCAAGACATTACGTTTTAGAGCTTTCATAAGCATATGGTTGCACACAAAGGTGAACTTAAGAGTTCTTTAGTGCACTCTAGTGTGTCCTTATCATTTTTTATGAGTCCATCACATTTATTGAGTTTATGTGGCTTCCCTGATTGGTACCTTAATCTTAGGCATTAAGCTCACAGAATTCCCTTTAGTGTTTTAGGCTTTAAAGTCCTCAAGCCCACATGAATGCACACTAGGGTGTGCTTAAGGGTCTCTTTTTGTGTTTTATCTTATAGCACCTTGTTTACTTTGTTTCTTGGCCAAGTTTGTTCTCAAATTTGAGCCCCCTTCTCACAATGCACTTAGTACTTGAGCTTAACCTTGTTTAGCCCATAACTATGTCACTTCCTCATGGTCTCAGCCTCAAGTGCCTCTGAGATATACTTGAGCACTTTTAGAGCATTCTCATAAGATACTTGTCTTGTTTAGTTCTTGTTTCACACTTGTGACTTGTAGTGTTCGCATATCCATATAATGTACCTTATGTGTGAATTTCATCATAGCCCATGGCCTATACAAGTCACAGGCATGATACCTTAAGGCTTTTGCACTAGTTTGGTGAGTTCCTAGAATCTAGAAATGCTCATTTACGTCACTGTCAGTCGTTAGACAATTTTTTTGGGTTATTCCTTAAATTGGTTGTATTTTGACAAAAAAATTTTGCATAATTATTTTAGGTGACTAAACCATTCTTTTAGGAGTTCCAAAATTGCATTTTGAAGTAGGTGATCATCTGCCATTCTAAACTTATATTGTTATTTTACTATCGAGTTTATTGATTTTAAAGTATCAAATTACATTGAATTTTAGTTCTATGAAGCTTTACAGCTAGATCATTTTGCATTAATGAGGCCATTAACGAGGCCAGGTTAACACATTTTAACGTTTCGGGTCGGGTCACACCTACGACCCAATTTGTAAAAAGACAAAGTTGCCCTAGACCAGACCCATTGACCCCTACGCCACTCTTTTTCACCACCACTTTTTGTTTTTGCCAACTTCCTTGTGCTCAGCTGTGCCTAGCTTGCTGCAGAGACGATGACCCGACCTGTACCAACTACCAGGTCAACCTCAGAAGCTCGGCTTGGCGACTATTGATCTCAGATGTGGGGGTGGTCAAGGGTGCGGAAGGTCGATGGTTGTGAAGGTCACTGGAGTTGATTGGGTCTTGAAGCTCAATGGAGTCTTAAAGGTCGATAAAGGTGGCGGTTGATTTCAGACATGGGGGTGGTCTACAGTCACTAAAGTTGATGGTCGCAAAGGTCAATTAAGTCGCAAAGGTTGATGGATATGGTAGAGTCGCGAAGGTCAAAAAAGGCTAGTGGGAGGCTGAATCGCACATGCAGAGGGGCTAGTGGGAAGTAGAACAGGGTCTGATGTGGTTGGATGGTGATGGAGTGTGGGTGGTAGGAGTGGGTAGGTCTAAGGTAAGGTGAATTGGCTAGAGGAATCGGTGGAGTTGGGCCAAAGTTTAACATGGGTTGACGGTAATTACTTCTAACTTTAAGAGCAATTGAAAAATAATTTGCAATTGGGTCATGGGCATGACAAAAAAATGGATTAATGGCTTTGTATTAAGCTAAAATGAACTGGGCGTTAGTTTTGAGGTATGAATAATTTGATCTTAAGACTTTTTCTCTTGATTTTACCTTTATTATTTGAAAGTTTATTATAAAGTTTTTTCATTTAAATATATTAGAAAGAATTATTTATGCATTATCTATGTTACTAAGTATCTAAGTTATGTTTCAATGGTTATAGGATCAAGTATATTTTACTCATGTTTTTATGCCAATATGATTTTATGATTTTTATGAACCTTTGAGTTCAAGATATTTGATTCATATTTATTTTCCTTCACATGTCATAAATTAAATATTCTATATTTTGTATTCAAGATTACTCCAATTATTTGTATGTTTGATTAATTCAGTTTTGCAACCAGATTTATTATACTCTTTGCATTTGAAATATGCTTCATTATTCTTATTTTTATGTTATGAATTATTTTTTTAATCAAAATTAGCTTAAATGATTTTATCTATTGATTTTAATTATGTCTCAAGTATATTCTATTTTAGATACTCTATTCTGGTGCGTGTTGGTTCTGTAGCCATACCACTATGAAACTATAAATTTAGACCCTCCATATAGGGTATTCTATTCGATTATGTTTTGTAGTGCGCTGTTTTTTAGGACAAGTCTTTTTGGGTTCTTGACTGATAGCAATTCTTAGTTGATTCTAGACATATCATAGCAGTTTAAGTGTAGTCACATGATCACCCCACCTACTCTATTTTGAACTTTTGTCCTATTATTTATGCTCTGAACTGCTCGAATTTGGTTAATTGTTTTTATTCACAAATATTATTTGGTCGGTTCTAAAAATTACTATTGCATTGATTATTTTCTAACTCTTCAAATATTTTTTGCATGAGATTTGTGTTATTATTTTACAAGAATTACTTCTACTTGATCCCCATATGTTTTGTATATTGCATTTATGTGTACAAAACCTGCCATTTGCTGGGCATTAACGCTCACCTTGTTTTCACCCCTCACACTGATAAGGAGTAGGAGTAGTTTGAGTTAGCTAACGAGGGAGCAACCATAAGACTAGTAGTGATTCGAGATAGCTAGAAATAATTTGTTAGTACCACTATTCATTTCTTAGAACTCTGATATTTTATGGGTTGTAATTCAATTTCAAGGATTGTAGGTGCTCTATTACTCATTATCAAGAGTTGAATTTTTATAAATCTGGATTATTATATATGAAGTTTGGAATGATTTATAGTAGTGTAGCCTTTCAATATTAAGGAAATTTATTTTCTTGAGTATGTGGTATGTCATGGTCTTAAGACTCCTAGGGTGGGTTTTATGACGTGACAGAGAGCTTGCACATAAGCTAGGGCATTAGGGCCAACATCAAGCCCAAATAGCCAGAGATGCATCTCTAGCATGTCAAGGATGTAACTTTGGGCTCATAGAACTAGTAACTTTGGATGCCTAGGGAGAGACGCATCCTTGGCAAGTCAACAATGTAGCTTTGGGCTCGTAAGGCACTTCAAGACCTCAGACCTACCTCTCTCGTACCTTGAGGGTGCAACATTGGGCTCATCAGCACCAACACCTTTGGGAGCTCTAGTAGAGATGCGGCCCCAGGAATAGGAGCTTTGGTCTTAGGGTGCTCAGTTAAGGGTGAAAAGGCTTTTTTTGAGTAGCCCGAGCTTTAGCTCAAGCTAAAGTTGAGGTTTTTTGAATCAGGCTTATTCGAGCTCAAGCCAAAAAATTGGCTCGAATAAATTTGGGGCCGAGCCTCATGATATTTAGTCCTATGAGCATGAGGGCCGTTTGGGGTCAAGAGCCTCATGATATTCAGGCCCTTTTGTCCTTTGTTTGGCCTAGTAGGTTTTAAGTCTCTAACCTTTGTCCCTTTATACTACCCCACGTACCCCCTAAGTCCTTAACAACCCACCCACCTAGTCGGCCATCACAGCACCACCAAGATCAATGGCAATAAGCATGATGATGGGACCAAAGATCAACGATGATCTCCACTGACTTTGCGAAGATATCTGGCCCCAAGATCGATGAAGATATTCGACCCTTCACTGGCCACATCTTTGTTTTTAGCGATGGAAATATCTACTCTTCGATCTATTGATACCACCTCCATTTCTCTAGCCTTTTCTATTCGAAATTAGAACCATACACTCTGAACAGCTTCTCCCCAGTGACGCCACCAACAATCGCAGCTCGATTAAACAATTGACTCAATAGTCAGTTGGATCTTTCAATCACAGATTCTTTGGCCTTGTAGCACTGGGGTTGGTGGAGGGACGAAGTTGGGGTTGTCTTCCTAAGCCCAGAAGTTGATGTGACAATAGATGAAGGATTGTAGTGGCTTAATTGATGTATTGTGGAAGATGATCGCTTATTCATCAAATTTACAAAACAAGGGTTGAATAGCAAAGGATTAAAAAGTTTGGGACAGGTTATAAAATTTTCCCTTTGCTAATGAACTATGTAAAAAATTATAGATTTAGTCCACATATTTTATCTAAATTATATGTGCCATTCGAGCCTGACAAGCTTTCGGGTCGAGCTCGAGCCAAGCTTGAGCTTAAAAAAATTGGTCTCGAGCTATTCAAGCTCAAACCCAAGTAATGCTAAACTACAAAGGGGCTAAGCTTGAGCTTAGTTGGCTCGTCCTTGGCCTAGCCCATTTTCACTACTATGCTCAGTTGTACCCGAGGGTGTAAATGCTACAACACCTATTTTCTAGTGTTGCAATGTTATGGCCCTCATAGTGGAAAACTCAGCTGAGGGAGGTAAAATTTGTTAAATTAATGGGTTAATACCTTATTTAAAGTTAACTGAGCAAGATTAAGTATTTTAGACAAGCTCATTAAGTTTTGAGGAGTTATGACACCAAAAAGAGGTTAGGGGCAAAATAGTAATTTTGCATCCTGAAGTGTCAGGCAATGTCTCAAGAGTTAAAAATCAGGTTTATAGCCTAACTTTTTGTTGGGTTTCGGGAGCCAAACAGCGCAGCGGAATTTAACCGAAACCTTCCAGGATCCAAGTGAAACGGGGTAAACCGGGTGTTCGAAAATTTCATACCTAATTTTCGGTTGAGATCTCTCACTCAACTGTAGAGTCGAATCACAAAACCTGAACAGTTGACGTGTTCAGGCTCTCTATGGTATCCACACGAGCCTCTCGGGATCACCACACTTCCACCACGTCCCGGCAGATGCGTTTCTCTTGCGCTCGCAGTGCTAGCTTGCGTCCTCCAAGGAATTGCAAGAGAAGAGTGCGGCTGTCCTTTTGGGAGGCTAGGGCAAGGAGACCTACGAATTTCTCACTTAAAAGTTGTATTTATAGTGAGACTCAACTTCCAGGCCTAATGGGTTTCAAAGCCCTAATCCAATTAGGATTTAATTTCGGGCTTAATAATGGCTCAACTCCTTGGCCCATTATTAATACGAAATTAAAGTGAAACCATAACCCAAATAATTAGCCCATGCACTCTAATGATCCAAATAGCTCTATGTGTGCGACCCAATAGGCTCTTGCCATGTTGGCAATGATCATAAATCACATTTATGATCATAAGCAATGAGCGGTGTCTAGCAACACATCATTGCTACCCAAGTGACAAGATTGTCAGTGAATCGACTAAACCTTTATGATCATCACCGATATATGCCATTGTCCCTTTGTCCAAGATATCAAGACTAAGCACGAGACATGGAATGTGTCACTCTCGTATAGCCCAATCTTTGGTTTCTTGATTACTGAGTAGACCAACTTAAACTGATGACATTGATATCGTATATCAACTCATCGAGCATGGCCATGCATTTTCTAAGTCTCACTCTATCAAGGGGCCCGAAGATATCACTCCCGTTACATAGGAGGGACAAATCCCATCTTGATCATACAAATCCCTCCGCATGATATGTGACATACCCAATGACCTCCTTCAAGTTCACTCAGTTACGAGCAACAAAGGAAAGTATCAAAGTATGTGACTCACATGTAGGGAACCTTGATGATCTTAGGTCGAAGGACTACATATACCATGATCACTATGAGAATCACTTATGACACTCATATAACGATCCATGAAGTGTTCTCATGGTGAGTCGGTCCAGTACACAAGTTCTCCAACTTGTACCCATATGTAGACTACATATCTCATATTAGTCTCCACATATGCTAGTCATTATGTATTATTGCAACCCGCTCCACAATAATACTGACTAGGGACGTTTAAGAATATCATTATTCTAGGGTTACAATTATGTTTATTACGTTATGCAGAAACAAAACAACAAACAAAATTGCTGGAATAATGCCTAAATAAAATATCATGACTCAATGTGCAAAAATACAATCATCTCATGATTGGCTTTTTGGGCACAACACTAACACTTTTAACTTTAACCCAAACTTAGTTGAAATAAACAAGATTTGACCAAGATTGACTAAGGCTACCTAAAAGAAGGGGCTTTATTTGTAACTTTTTCAATACTTTGGTGGCTTGGGTTTAAAAAGGGGTATAAAACTTGGTAAAGGTGAGGGATGGTTGCCATTTCCATATTCAAACCCGAGTTCATCCTTCCCTTTACCATTTGTCCATGGATTCATGGCCAAAATCAAATGTTCTTGGTGAAATTTAAAGCTACCAAGAGTATATTTGCTAAAGGGAGCTTAATTCAAGAGGAATTTTATGTTTTTGAAGCTTGGAATCACGTATCCAGCCACCCCTATTTTTGATGTGAGGTAACAAGTGTGTTCTTGGTGATTTGTTGTTTATTAGTTGTTTGGGAGCTTGGGTTTTGTTTAAGAGTTAGTAATTGGGTGTTATATGTCTTTGATTACTTAGAACTTAGGTAGAACTTGTCAAACTTGGTTTGTGTGGAAGAGAAGCTTGAATCTTGCTTGTGACTTGAATTTGAGATAAGGGAGCTATATTTTCAAGTTAATTGATGCTATTGGAATGAGTTTGCTTGATGAATGCAAGTAATTCTAGCAATAGCATTAGTTTTTGGGTTGGGTTAGTTAATAGTGGACTATGAGATTTGTGATGACTGGAATGATGTTATAATGCATCATAGGTTGGCTTGTGATAATTGGTTGTGATCTACGCAACATGTTTTACATGTATGTGAAGTTTGGAGGCTATCCATGCATGTTTGGTATGTTTGGAAAGTGTCCAAAGTTCATAGCAGTGAAATTGGAAATTTTCTAGGTTGTCACAAGTATTGGCGACCACCACTAATTGTCACCAGTACCCGTGACGCATTTCCAATACCATAAAAATTGGCAACTCGTTACCAACTGTGGCCGCCATAGGCATGGTGACTGAAAATTTCAAATTTTGCTAGGAGGTTCAAAGGGAGGTCTAAGGGGGTTCTTTGGGTACCTTGGGGTCTAATCATCCTGGAGGTACTTTGATTCTTCTAAAACTCCTCCAAGACCTAAAAGTTTTCTTGCATTTAATGTAGTCTTATGGTTACTTCCACCATAAGCAAGGAAATTAGTTTTTAATGGATCACAACTAGGTATCACTACGTTAGGTGAAAAGGTTTAGTACCCTTGGTGACCTAGCCATGCAGTTAGTCACAAGGTTGCAAGATAAAACCTTAGTGCACCCAGTCAAAAATGTCTTTATGGCCTAGGCTACAATAGTCTCACCATCATGCCCCTGTACAACATAAGGGAGAGTTTCAACTGGTGATTTATCACTAGTTAAGCTGGTAAGCTAAGCTTGCTAGAGGACAAGGCAATGCCCTGTAGTTTAAGGACTATACAGGTCCCAAGGGACTGAAATCTATGCGCATAGGTTTAGCCTCACGTTGTACGAGCTCACAATAGATTACATATGATAACATATGTGTTGTCCTTAGCATTTTCCTTGCAGGTGAAGATTCCTTGCTATGAATTACAAATTCTCACTCCCTTATCTTATGTTGTACAATTTCTGACCGTGTTGAGCCTGATAACCATTTCGGGTTGTCGTTGTAGTCTTTTATTGCATGTATAATGTTATGGGAATCTTTATGATTCTAGTTTTTTTAGTTACTTGTCAGTGAAGTAACAGTACTAAGTATAGTTTTTTCTTGGCCACAGAAGCTAGCAGTACATCAATAGACTTTTGCAACTCCTCACTGGAACTTATTTCCAAGGTGGGAGTTAGTTGGAAGGGTCTCAGTAGAGGCTTGTCCAGGTTTATGCCTAGTTGCCTCCCGTGTGTATGTTTCGAGCTTTAGACTCTAGGGTTGCTCTTGGATGAAGGTCATTAGTCTACTTTTGTTGAATGCCCTCACTTGGTTATAATGTATAGTAATGATAATACAAATGTTGATTATGTGTGCTTTGACTATTTGAACTTGATTTTTATAAAAAGAGCCTTGGCCAAAGGAATGTTTTATGGTTTCCATATACTCAAGTCGAAGGTGAATAAGCATGCATCATGCATTTTCTAGGTTAATCAACTAGTTTGATGAAGTTTTAATTCGCGCACATACATAACTAGCCAATTGCAACCACTGTGAGATCCGTTTTCACAAGCTTCTTGGGCAGGACCAAGGGCGGCCATGTCAGTTTGGTATCAAGGCCCAGTTCATAGACATTGGTGGCTAGGATTGAGATTTAGTTTAATGTCCATGTGCTAGGATAGTTAGTACTAACCAACATTTGTGGAATGTCGTCTGGCTTTGGTTGCAGGTTGCTATGGTTAACATAAGGTCAGGAGCTTCTGGAGGAGTTAGAGAATCTAGTGAAGGTTCTAGTGTCCAAGTTGTAGCAAGGCTGGAGAAGATATCTATAGTGCTTCAGGGGATGACACAAACATTGGTGCAAGGAGGGGCTGTACAGAAGGATGACGACCAAGGGAATGGCCCACACCAAGGTCATGAGAGGCATGTCGACCGTCGACAAATGCCTAGGGCTTATGAGAGGCAGGACCGTGCTTATGAGCATGAGGAGGAGTAGGAAGTTATGGAGGCTCCAAGGAGGGGAGAAACCGCACATCAGATGAGGTTGCTCAAAAAATTCAAGACAATTGACCCACCAAGCTTTGATGGGTTAGGTGACCTCGAGAAGGTAGAGAATTGGTTGAATAGGATGAATCGCCTCTTTACTTGTGGAGGTTCTGAGTTAGAGTAGAGGATAGCCTTAGTACTTTTCTTTTTTAGAGGGAGGGCTAGCTTGTGGGGGGATGAAGTTCTAGCAATGCTAAAGGAGAGTAATGGAAATCGACTAGAGCACAAGAGAAAGGTGCTCAAGTGGTTGGACTTTGAGAAGAAGTTCTAACAAGAGTATATTAGCAAGGTGGCTCAAGAACAAATGAGGATTCAGTTTGAAAATCTCACCCAAGGAGAGATGCCTGTAAGAGACTATTAGCAGCACTACAACTCGCTCATTCAGTATGGTCCATACATGGCTGGAAATGATGAGCTCAAGGCCAAGAAATTCCTCCAAGGCCTTAAGCCTGTGCTTCAGAGATACATGGCAACGGTGAACATTCGAAGCTATCACCAAATGGTTCAAAAGGCATTAGCTCTTGAGGGAAAGTTTGAAGACTCAAAGATTCAGAGTAAGAAGGTAGAGGTTGGGCCATCCAACCTAGGAAAGAGTGTTGGAAAATGTCCAATGGAAGGAAAGGCAGCCAAGACTCAATGGTCGGCGAAGAGGAAGAAAGAAGGCTTGTGCCCCAAGTGTAGGAGATTCCATGGCTTGAAGCCATGGACTTTGGGAATGAACATTCGTAACAGCTGTGGATAGAGTGGTCATTGGGAGAGGGAATGCCCACGGGCTGGACCCTTGCTAGGTCCGCCTAGAAATCTGCCCCTATACCCCTTGCCATCAGAAATTGACCTCGTGTGGCCACAGCAGCGATTGAGCCGAAGGTTTTCACCTTGGATAGTCAAGTGAACAGACAGCTAACAACTGTTCGAGGTAACTTTACATTCTAGAATGGTAAAATTAGAGTATTATTTGATACTGGTGCTACTCTTTCTATGATATTGTCTGCTTTGGTAGATAGATTGAAATTATAGCATGATATCTCCAATGAGTTGAAACTCATTAAAACTATTGGGAGGAGTTTTATTGTGACCAACAAGTTGGTTACTGGTATCCCTTGAAGTTAGGCAACCATGACTTTGCTTGTGAATTATGGGTTATAGAATTAAGGTCATATGACCTAGTGTTGGGAATAGATTTGCTAAGTAAGCACAAGATGCAAATTGATTGTGCTAATCACTCAGTCGACATTACTAACGCTCAAGGAGCTAGAGTGACTTGCATAGGAGGCTTAGCAAGTAGTGCTAGAAGTTTGTACCTTAGACTTATGGACTCCATCACCATAGTTGATGAAGAAGTGTATTATACCTTGAATGGGGTGGCCATAGAGGGTGAAATTAAGGAAATTCCTATAGCTAATCAGTTTATTGAGGTGTTCCTAGTGGATTTGCCTGGGTTACCAACCAAGCGAGACACCAAGTTTTTCATTCACTTTCAGCCTAGAGCAGAACCAATTTCAATACTTCCTTATCGAATGTTAGCTCCTGAAATGGATGAGCTGAAGAAGCAGTTGAAGGAATTGATAGAGAAAGGCTTTATAAGGCCTAGTGTGTCATTGTGGGGAGCCCTAGTGTTGTTTGTAAAGAAGAATGATGGAACTTTGAGACTGTACGTCGACTACAGAAAGTTGAATGTAGTAACAGTCAAGAATAAGTATCCGCTTCCTAGGATTAATGATCTGTTTGATAGATTGAGGGGAGCAAAGGTGTTCTCCAGGATTGACCTCCGATCTAGGTAATCCCAGATCAGAGTTAAGGAAGAAGATATCTCGAAGACCACCTTTAGGATAAGATACGGGCACTATGAGTATACAGTTATGCCGTTTGGTGTGATCAATACGCTGATAGTATTTATAGAATCCATGACTATGATCATCAAACCATTCTTGGATCAGTTTGTTGAAGTCTTCATTGATGATATCTTGGTATACTCGCAGTCTATCTAGGAGTATGAGAAGCTTAGGATAATTTTGCAGGTGCTGAAGGATAATTACTACTATGCAAAGTTGTCTAAGTGTGAGTTTTAATCCAAAAGGATATAGTTTTTGGGGCATATCAATAGTGATCAAGGTTTATCAGTTGACCCCTGAGAAGGTTCAGGCAGTAATTGAACGGAAGAGGCCGACGACAGTTATAGAGGTTAGGAGCTTCTTGGGCTTGACAGGTTACTACAGGAGATTCATAGAGAAATTCTTTGTGATAGCAACGCCATTGACAGCCCTGACCAAGAAAGCTTAGAAGTTTGATTGGTTACCAAATTGTGAGGAGGCTTACTTGGAGTTGAAGAAAAGGTTGACAAGTGCACCAATACTCATTCTGCCAGACTCGAACAAGGCTTTTATAGTGTACATAGATGCATCAGGTTTTGGTCTGGGGTATGTATTGATGCAGGAAAATCAAGTGATTGCTTATGGTTGAAGGCAGTTGAGCCTAACGAGTTGAACTACCTAGTTCATGACCTTAAGCTAACGTTAGTAGTCTCCGCACTCAAGCTTTGGAGGCATTACTTAATGGGGAGATCATTCAGGATTTTCAGTGACCATAAGAGTTTGAAATACTTGTTTACTCAGAAGAAATTGAACATGAGGCAACATCAGTGGATTGAGTACATAAAGGATTATGATTGCTCCATTAAGTATTGTATGGGGAAAGAGAATGTGGTGGCAGATACTCTTAGTTGGAAGTACATGGGAGTGGTCCTATCCAAGGATCAGGCTACAAGTCCCTCGGGAAGAACATTAGGGGATTGTTTCTCCACCTTACATGAGTTTTGGCAAGATCGAGAAAGGTCCCTAATCTATACTTTGGAGATTCAGATAGCCTGGTTGGCTAAGGTCAAAGAGGCTCAAAGTAAGGATCTATTATTGAAGAAGATTTCAAGAGAGAAAATACTTGGTGCAATGAGGAAAGAGTTCTGATACAAGGATGGCGTATTACATCATGGGGATCGACTTTATGTGCCGAATGTAGATGGACTTAGGTGGCAAGTCTTGTAGAAGGCACATAGTAGTAGACTAAGTATCCATCCTGGTGTTAGTAAGATGTACCATGACATGAAGACACTTTTTTGGTGGCTGGGATTTAAGAGGGATGTAGCTGGACACATAGCTAAGTGTTTGACATGCCAAATGGTAAAAGCTGAGCATTAGAAGCCGGTAGGTGGTCTCTAAAGTCTACTTCTACCGAAGAGGAACTGAGGATCCATCATGATGGACTTCCTAGTTGGGTTACCAAATACCTGGAATCAGCATGATGCAATATGGGTAGTGGTTGATAGGTTGACTAAATCGGCGCACTTTATACCCATAAGGATTACTTATACATTAGAGAGGTTAGCTCAGTTATATATTAAGGTGATCATAAGGGCCCATGGCATACCAGATCATATCATATTTGATAGGGTCATCGATTTGTATCAAGGTTTTGGAATACTTTCCAAGAGGCATTAGGAAGTAAGGTTAATCTTAGTACTGCCTTTCATCCTCTAACTGACGGGCAATCTGAGAGAGTGATACAAACCTTGGAAGACATGTTACGTATGTGTGCCATAGACTTCAGAAGTGATTGGGATCAACAGTCACCACTTATTGAGTTTGCTTACAATAACAGTCATCAAACTGTTATAGGTATGGCACCATACAAACCTTTGTATGGTAGGCGATGAATGACGCCCCATTGTTGGGCTAACCTTACAGATAGGGTAGTCGTCGGTCCTAAGATCATAGCTGAAACCACAACTAAGGTTAGTTTGATCTAGAAACAAATTAGAACATCAAATGACCAACAAACTAAGTATGCAAATTTGAGGAGATGAGATTTCAGTTTTGAATCTATGAAGGGAATAGCCCGGTTTGGGTAGAAGGGTAAGCTGGCCCCTAGGTGTATTGGACCCTATGAGATCTTGGAGAAAGTAGGGAAAGTTGCATATCAGTTGGCGCTACCACATAACTTGTCCCAAGTGGACAACGTGTTTCACATTTTTTTATTCAAGAAGTGCATAGTTGATCTGGGACAAGTAGTTAACCCATCAGTGGTTCCCATCCAGGAGGACTTGACCTATGAAGAAAAGCCTGTTAAAATCCTTGATAGGCAAGTTAGGAAACTCTAAACCAAGTGGATTCCAATGGTTAAGATCCATTGGTCAAACCATAATGAGGAGGAAGCTACTTGCGAGATGGAGTAGGATATGTTGAAAAGGTATCCTACTGATTTTCCTTAATTGCAGCGAAATTTGGATATCCAAATTTCAGAAAGAGGGGAGAATGTTACGGCCCTCCTAGTGGAAAACTCAGTTGAAGGAGGTAAAATTTATTAAATTCATAGTTTAATACCTTATTTCAAGTTAACTGAGCAAGATTAAGCATTTCAGACAAGCTTACTAAGTTCTGAGGAGTTATGACACCAAAAAAAGGTCATGGGCAAAATGGTAGTTTTACATCCCAAAGTGTTAGGCCATGTCCCGAGAGTTAAAAATGAGGTTTTATAACGTAACTTTTAACTTTAACCCAAACTTAGTTGGAATAAACAAGATTTGACCAAGGTTGACAAAGCTAACCTAAAAGAAAGGGGTTTATTTGTAAATTTTTCAATATTTTGGTGGCTTGATTTTAAAAAGGGGCATAAAACTTGGTAAAGGTGAGGGATGGCTGCTATTTCCATCTTCAAACCCGAGTTCATCCCTCCTTCTACCATTTCTCCATGGATTCATGCCCAAAATCAAGTGTTCTTGGTTAAATTTGAAGCTACCAAGAGTATATTTGCTAAAGGGAGCTTGATTCAAGAGGAATTTTATGTTTTTGAAGCTTGGAATCACATTTCCAGCCACCCCCAATTTTTTATACAAGGTAACAAGTGTGTTCTTGGTGTTTTCTTGTTTATTAGTTGTTTGGGAGCTTGGGTTTTGGTTAAGTGTTAGTAATTGGGTGTTATATGTCTTTGATTACTTGGAACTTAGGTAGAACTTGTGGAACTTGGTTTGTGTGGAAGAATAGCTTGAATCTTGCTTGTGACTTGAATTTGAGGTAAGGGAGTTATATTTTCAAGCTTAATTGATGCTATTGGAATGAGTTTGCTGAATGCAAGTAATTCTAGCAATAGCATTAGTTTTTGGGCAAGGTTAGTTAATGGTGGATGATAAGGTTTGTTACCCACTCTAGGGTAGTCCAGTTATGGTGCCAAAATTGTGCATTTAAAACTCTCAGGATTGGTATGTTTTGTAAGTCATCCGAACAATACCTTTAGTGTGCATGCCCAAGTGGCCCTCGTAGGCACTATGTAAATGCATGCATATTAGTCCAACTATTACACACATATTCACATTTTATGCACACCATGGCAGCAAGGAAGGAAAACACTAGCACAAGTCTTAATCTTGGCTACCACACATTAGGCAATCTTATTAAGTATAAGTGACCAGCCACTGCACCTAAAAATTCTTCCAAAAAATGTATTAATCTAGCCATGTAAGCCCTTATTTTATTTTCCTCATTATCAAGTAGAGTCTTTAAGAAAACTAAGGAATTTTTTTTTACATCAATAGCCCACCTATGGACCAAGTTATGGATTTTTGAAGTTGGTTACAAAATTCTGACAAAAATGAACAGTAACTTAGCCAACTTTGCAACTTCATATCTTTGGATACAGGGATCCAAATTCAAAAATTTTAAATCCCAGTTCAACCTCTAGATGTGCTCTAGGTGTGGTCAAAATTTCATGCCAAGATTCTTTCTATACAAGGAGATATAAAACTTTGAGTACAAAGTCAAAATTCTGGTCACTTTATGACCATTTTGCCCAAACAAAATTTTGTAAATGTGAAAACAATTCATTCACAAGGGGTATGCCCTCCAAGGATATCCAATACATATCCAATATACATAGGAATTTCATTCTCTTGTATCTAGCAACTTTATATAGCCAAAAAATAATTTACAAGTAAACAGCCTATCATTCACACTTAGACAGCTTTGCACATCACATACATAGCCAAAACATTACTCAAATGTTCACATACTTGTCTCATTTTATATACACTACATGTACATGCATACATGCACTATATAGTGGTCTTAACCCAGCTAAATATGCACCTTAAGTTACAGGAGTGCCCAAGACACAATGGACTCTAGAAATAGGATGCTGGACAGCTGCGGCATAACACAATAAGCACCATCACTAAAAATACCAAATGTGCTCCTAAAATCACCAAAATTTCCATATCACAACTAGATACATGGAAGTTAAAATACCTAAAATTTCATATCAAAACTCAAATGAAAAAGTTCATTTTGAATGTGATCTTTCTGTTGGACTTGAAATGGCAGAATTGAGGGGAGTAAGTTTCATTGTGAAACTTAGTAAGGGAAACACTTGGTTTCTTAAGGAAATGTGATCCTCATTTAAAACTGCATCCAAAGACACTAAAACACAAAATCACAATGCGTATATACAAGATATAGCAACCAAATGTAGCAGCCATTCACAACCAACAAACACATGAAATGCAGCAGCAACATAATCCATAGGTTAGTCCATAAAACATACAATAAACTTAAGTAAATCAATATGGCAGCCCTCCTCAAGCTAATGCTTGGTCTTAGGAGGATTTTAACACTAGTTAGTACTAACTTTGGGCTCTAGAAACCCTCACTTCACCGCCATCATTATGTACTTCATACTAGGTCACAAAACCTTCAATAAGTGCACTCCCATCACTAAGCTTGGTTCATCAAGCTCATAGCTCTCTTCCAAGCTTAGTCCTAGATCCATGGATGCTTGAAAATATGGTAAACAATCCATGAGAGCAATAGAACCCTTACAAAGATGACTAGGCCAAATTTGAAGCTTGATCCTTGAAGTATTCAAGCAATAGCTCTAGTTTTCTTCCAATTGCTTCCTTTTGCCTTCCATTTCAATCTTGGAGGTATAGTGGCTATGGAGGAGCTATGGAAGAAGTGTGGAGGAGGGTGGTGGCTGGTTGGGTCGAATATTAGAGAAGAAAAATTGAGTTTGGCTTCTTAAATTAGCTTGAGGACACTAAACATCCTTATTAGCCCTAATCATGCTTTATGTCATTTTCTTTGCCCATAAGCATGATTTCTTTGTCCTAAGCTTATTGGTCCATGTTTTTCTCACTTTTTTTTTTACTATTTATCAAGCCATAGCTGCCTCCTTCATGGTGGGATAACTCGACAAGTCCACCATTTGACTTAAGTAAAAAGCTTGAACACATTAAAGTTTAGACTAAGAAATTTGGGTCCTTAATGCCTTCAGTGTTTCCTTTTTCCAAACTTGTATTCCATGAGCAATTTGGTCCTCCAATAGAACTTTTATACCATTCATATCCTTCCCATAACCCTCCAAAGCTCTTTTTGAGAGCTTTGCAATTAAGTACCCGAATTTCCAAAATCTTACAAAAAGGTCCATAAGTTACTTGAAAAACAAGCAATCTTTAAGGCTTTTCTTGGGGGTGAAGTTACCAACTTAGAACACTTTTAAGGAGGTGTTCATTATACCTTTTACCCCTCATATTTCAATCATTATAAAAATAATTATACAATATAATTGGTTTTTTACCATTATGTCACACTTGTAATTCTCTCTTTTTTGTGAGGTGGTAATATTTGTGATGATTGGAATGATGTTATAATGCATCATAGGTTGGCTTGTGATAATTGGTTGTGATCTATGCAACATGTTTTACATGTATGTGAAGTTTGAAGGCTATCCATGCATGTTTGAGATATTTGGAAAGTGTCCAAAGTTTGTAGTAGTGAAATTGGAAATTTTCTGGGTTGTCGCTAGTACTCGCGACGCATTGCCGTTACCATGAAAATTGGCAGCTCGTTACCAACTGTGGCAATGCGTTGCCATAGGCATGGTGACTGAAAATTTCAAATTTTCTAAGAGGTTCAAAGGGAGGTTTTAGGGGGTTCTTTGGGTACCTTGGGGTCTAATGATCCCAGGGGTACTCCGAGTCTTCCAAAACTCCTCCAAGACCTAGAAATTTTCTTGAATTTTATGTAGTCTTATGGTTACTTCCACCATAAGCAAGGAAATTAGTTTTCAATGGATCACAACTAGGTATCATGAGGTTAGGTGAAAAGGTTTAGTACCCTTGGTGACTTAGCCGTGCAGTTAGTCATGAGGTTGTAAGGTGAAACCTTAGTGCACCTAGCCAAAAATGTCTTTATGGCCTAGGCTACAATAGTCCCACCATTGTGCCACTGTACATCATAAGGGAGGGTTTCAACTAGTGATTTATCACTAGTTAGGCTAGCAAGCTAAGCTTGCTAGAGGACAAGGCAATGCCCTGTAGTTCAAGGACTAGGTAAAGGACAGGTCATAAGGGACTAAAACGTATTTGCATAGGTTTAGCCTTACCCTGTACAAGCTCACAGCAGATTATATGTGATAATATATGTGTTGTCCTTAGCATTTTCCTTGCTGGTGAAGTTCCCTTACTGAGAATTACAAATTCTCACTCCCTTTTCTTATGTTGTGCAGTTTCTGATCGTGTTGAGTCTGATAACCGCTGAGGGTTGTCATGGTAGTCTTTTGTTGCAGGTATAATGTTATGGGAATCTTTATGATTCTAGTTTTCTTAGTTACTTGTCGGTGAAGTAACAATACTAACTATAGTATTTTCTTGGAAGGTGGGAGTTATTTGGAAGGATCTCTATAGAGGCTTGTACATGTTTATGCCTAGTTGCCTCCCGTGTCTATGTTTAGAGCTTTAGAATCTAGGGGTGCTCTTGGTTGAGGGTCATTAGTCTACTTTCATTGAATGCTTTCGCATGGTTATTATGTGTAGTAATGATAATACAAATGTTGATCATGTGTGCTTTGGTTATTTGAAGTTGATTTCTATAAAAAGGGCTTTAGCCAAGTGAATGTTTTATGGTTTCCATGTACTCAAGTCAAAGGTAAATGAGCATGTATCTTGCATTTTCTAGATTAATCAACTAGTTTCATGAAGTTTTAATTTTCCCACATACATAACTAGCCAATTGCAACCATCGTGAGATCCGTTTTCACAAGCTTCCTGGGTAGGGCCAAGGGTAGCCATGTCATGCAACCCTAGATGCAGGAATTAAAAATGATACTTTTTCTACAAGGGAGGCTTCAGGGGAGGTCTCAAATAGAGGTGCCTAGGGTACCTCCCAAGGCTCCCAAAAATTTCGTAGGAACTAGGTGGTTTTATCTTATGTTTGTTCTATAAGTGTGGGCATAAAAGGATCTAGTGGAAAGGACAATAAATAATGCACCATTAGAGAGGCTGAGAAGGTGTAAGGTTTAGTACCATTAGGAACCTAGCTGGGCCTTCAGGTTCAAGTATTGAATGTGGAAACCTTAGTGTACCTAAGATTCTATGGAACTCAGAAGGTATGCGTCCAACCATTGTAATTCTTACTGTAGTAGGGTGAATCAAGTAATTTGTGGATAGGTGAACATCTTGGGTGAAGGTTAATGTGTTTGTGATCTAGGTAAGTTTACTTAAGGTATAAGTGAGGACTTAGTGCACTAGGTGGAAGCTTAATACACTAGTGGCGTAAGCAAGCTTGATAGCTTGAGGCACTATGTGGGGGTCTAGAACACACTAGTGAGTTCCTTAAAACTCAAGAAAGGATTATCCACTATGCCCACCTGTATAATAACAAAGGGAAAGTAAATGGCAAGCTAAGCTCACTAGTGGCTAGTAATCTAAGTTTCTTTATAGCCAAGGCTAAGCCTTGTAGCTAAGGACTAGGTAGATGAGGAAGTCCCATGAGACCAAACTATGTATATGTTTAGCCTCAGACTACATTGAGCTTACAGTAGATTATTTATATTGATTATATACATGTGTCCCTAGTATTTTTCATGTCAGTGTAAAGATCCTTTATTGAGAATCGTTGATTTTCACTACCTTGTAGTATTTATTATGCATATTTTGATTATGTAGAGTTTGGTGACCATTTAGGATTATTGAGCTAGTCTTTTGGTGTAGATAATTGTTTATTTGAACCCTTGGGATTATAGTATTGTGGTTTCATAAGGTTAAGTTATGGTACTAATTGTAGTTGATTGTTTAATTGACAAAGAATAGTGAGACACAAGGGAGGACTTTTGGAGCTCTTACACTTACAGTTTAATCTCAACCAGGGGCTAGTATATTGATCTCAATAGTTTATAGCCTCAGTGTATGTGTTGTACACTAGTTGTCTCTGATGTACATGGGTGGAGTCGTAAACTCGAGATCGCTCTTGGGTGTGAGAATAGTCTTTTTTTGTGTTGATGCTCACACATGGTTGATGACATGTAGTGATGCCCGACGGCATCCTCGTTGTGTGACATACTGGCCTAAAAGGGAGACTTCCAATGAGAAGATATCTGTAAGACTTTGAAGAACGTGGGTTAGGAGCTCCCCGGAGTGTGTTTCTGGGGGAGGAGCCTCTGACGCCTAAGTAAGTATACGGGAGAGCAATGGTTAAGAGCAGAGAGTAAGAAAGAGGGAGAGTCATCGTCGTTCTTATCAAGCACCCTCTTAAGTATTTATAGGAGGGTGGAGGGAAAGGCCGTTTTACACAGCCTATCCAGATCATGACACATGTTCGGCTAGATCTGGTCGGTACCTTTGGAGGCAGGTATCTCCAGCTGGCTGTAAGCCATTCTGGCCAGAGGGTAGGGGCATGTGCGAGGTCTCTTTGTCAGAGGCTTCTTAACCGTTTATGTCATTTCTTCGTGAAACCCCTTCAGAGATGTGAGACCCCTTTTGGGCAGATATTTATCCTAGAGGGCTACTGGGGAAGGCCCTTCGGAAGAGCAGACTATCTTCGGGAGATTTTTTCTTCTATCAAGCATGGTGGATCTATTTTGTCAAGGTTGGTAGTCTGCCACTCCGAGGATGGCGAGGAGCTTTTTTCCCGAAGTTGGTTGTGTGTACTATCGAGGGTGGTGGAGAGGTTCTTCCCAAAGTTGGTGCTACGAATCCGAAGAGGGTGGTGTTAAATTCCACCAAGGTAAAAGGTTTTTATTGGCAATAGCCCTTCGGCTATCACATGCCCCCTCTAGAGTGCTGAAGTAGTATCTTCGGTACTAATCACCTAAAATCCTTCCTTTCGACTGAGGTCGTCTTTTCGAGGTGGGCATCTCTTTGGTTCAAGATGCTTCTCCCTGCCAAAGTAGTATCTTCAGCATTATCTTCAGCATTCAATAGGGCTCCTTACTTTTGGTGAGGCCATTCTTTCAGATTACGAAGGGTTGTTCTGTCCTCAAGCCGAGTCTCGATGTATTCGAAGTTGTATCTTCGGATGCGAAGAGTTATTTCCCCTCCCGAGTTTCTTGTTCCTTGTCGCCTGCCAGTGAATCATCAGCTCTTTTCACTAGGTAGTCGCGTCACTTCGAGTTAGGCTATATAGGTCTGCTAATGTCAGAAGGCGTGCCCTTGTTTCTCATATCATGTGACATGTGTCACCAAGTTATCAGTGAACAGTCGTGTCTGTTACATTGATTACATCCTTTTGCTTGCAAAGGGTCATTATGGCAACGCTTCTCCTACCTCCCTTGTTCTATATAAAGCCTTTCACTTTCAGAGTTCCCTCACTTCTTCTACCTTCATTCCTCTTGCTTTCAAATTTCCTTTTACTTTCCAAATTTTCTTGCGGTGGCGTTAGTGGCAGAGCGATTTCCGGCAGTCTTCTTACGTCAGCTTTCATAGGTTAGCATTTCCAAAGTCGGTTCCTTCTTTAGTCCCCTTGTTCTTTTTCCACTACCGAGGTTAGGGTTCTTCTTCTTTGAACATGTCTTTTTCCCAAGCCGAAGTTCATTCAGTTCCCAAAAGTTGGCTTCCTCTTAACTCTCATCCGAGCTGCACCACTTCGGAGAAACTGAAGAAGTGGTTAGCCAAATTTTTTCTTTCTTCCTACACCATTACTAGGCTCCCCGATCCCGGTATGCCTAGCTACGCTCCTCATAAAAATGAGATCACTGTCTTTAGGGCACAATTGAAGGTGGGACTTTAGTATCCTCCACCGAAGATGGTTTGCGACTTTTGCCAAGTTCATGGCATAGCCGTTAACCAACTTCCCCCGAACTCCTACTCCTACTTTAATGCATTTCTTTGTATGTGTAAGGTCTTCAAAATAGATCCCCATTTAATTTTTTTCATGCAATACTATAAACTTCACCCCGTTTCGAAAAGCGGGTTCTACTTCTTGCTCCCTTAAGGATCCGGGAGCAAAAAATTCACCTTTACCTTTGGAACAAAAGACAGTTGGCAAGGGTGGCAAAAGAAGTACTTTGTTCTGAAAGTGGACGAGCAGTGGAAATATATGCCAATCAAGTGGGCTTCGGGGACCCTTGATATTGACGTGATGGATCTATCGAAGCTGCTTACCTTCAAACTTGAGTCTCAGTTCAAGGAATTCGACACTCGTTCTCGGGAGATAGCTAACTGGTTGGAAAACGCTTCTTCGCATCCACTATACCCGTTCCCAATCAGATGGAATTTTATGACCGAGGTGGTACTTCACAAACTTGGTGTCATCAAAGAACATGTTACTAACTTGGACATGCCAAAACCGGCAGTGGACGGGAAGAAGTCTTGGCTTGTCAAGCTTTTCCGGAATGAACTCTCCTATTCGGCACTTGTAGAGAATAAGCTCTTGTTTAGCTTGTTGTTTGGGATTTTTCAGTACTTGCACTGATGTTATAGAGATGGGTGAAAATTTAATAGCATTTTACAAAAGCTTGTTCCTTGGCCAAATTGAGAGAGGAGAACAGCAGAAGAAGAAGGCACCCAAAAGGAAGAAGGTGCCAACTGGACCATCTTCGGCACCAAAGTCGAAGAAAACAAAGGAGGACTCCCTTCCCCCTCCCTCTAAAGACCAAGTTGAAGTGCTTGACCAAGTGCCTGTGCGTGCTGACCTGGCCTCAGAGCCGGCCATCTACTCAACCTTTCTAAGTCCCAATGCTGCTGTCACATTGGGGACTTCATTGGGGGAGATTTCAGCTGAAAAGGCCCAAGATAGACAAAGAAGGAAAGGCAAGGATATTCCTATCAAAGTGCTGGACGTCAGTGAATCTGATGGAGAGGGCACCGAACTTCCACCAGGTTTGTCTCTTAGCCATTCATTTATGAGTTTGGGATTTTTCGGTATTTTAGACCTTGTAGATGAATGGTTAAGAGATAATGTTATAACGAAACTTCGGCATGATTTTATAGAGGATAGGGCTCGGTCGATGTGGATGATGGACCACATTTGGTGGAGGGCCATTCGGGACTCGAAGATTCAAAAGGACAAGGTCTCGAGGTAGCTTTTCTGGACCTTCACCGAGGACATGGATCTATTCTCCAAAGATTGTCAGAAGATGGTCCCTCATATGGCAAGGGGCATTATGACCAATGCCTCATTCTAAACTCTGATTGAGGAGTGCCCGAATGAGGAGACCCTTGCAGCTCGGATGACCAAGCAAGCTACTCAGGTAATCGTTAGCCCTTAATACTTCAAAAATTTTTTTAGTCTTTATTTGCTTGTGACCCACATTTAGGGTTTTTGTTTTTGGCAGCTGTTAGGGTACGGAGGATACTTTTGATCCTAGGCAGCCAAACAGTCTTCCATCTGAGGCCAATTAGAGGAGAATTTGGTGAAGGCCAAGGAAATGTTCGCAAGCTTGTGTGTGAAATACGGCGAGCTCAATAAGATCGCAAGAAAGGACTTGGCCGACCTCCGGCAGGAAGTGCTGAAGAGGTAGAAGGGCCTAGTCGAAGAGTTGACCTCCAAAATTTCTGACTTCGGCGCGAAGGTCGTGGAGCTGTCTTCGGAGCGTAAGGCCCTTCAAAAGGAAAAGAAAGACATTGTTGCCGATCTTACGAAGGTATTGGTGATCAATGCCGACTTTCTTGCTGAGATTAAGTAGCTAAAGAAGGAAAAGAAGAAGAAAAAGAAGAAGGCAGAGAAGGAAGTTGAGGCCTTGAAGAAGGTGTTGGAGGACTTGAAGGCTGAAAAGGCTAAGTCAGATGAGGCAACCAAGTCTTCATTTCAAGATGGCTTCTGCCTTGCCCATCATCAAGTCTTCTCTTGATATCCTAACCTAGACCCCTCCTTCCTACGAGTGCTTGATATCCCCGAAGGACCAACTTTGGCGTGGTCAAGGATTGAGTTTCTTAACCTTCCTGTTCTTCCTCCTTCGGCTGTCGACGCTGCGAAGATGAAGATGATGATGCCGAGGGTGTTGGTGCTTAGGATGCTGATATCGAAGAGCCTGAAGATAGGCAGGACAACCAATAGGCCTTGTTTTTTTAATATATATTCTTCACTTCATTGTTCAATGAACCTTTTCTTCTTTCTCAAAATTTTGGCCAAGTCCATGATGGGTATGACTTTTGGTATTATTTCAACCTTCGGTGTTCAACCATCTTTGACTATTTCACTATATTTGGTAGTATAATTCTCAGCATCTTTGGTCACGTACTATCCTTAACAAATTCCACCAAGGATTCTCAACCTTAGCCTTTTCCGAAGATAACATCCAATTATCTTCGGTTAGTTATGGATATAAGTTTAAGCGTTTTAGGAACAAAAATTGACCGTACTCGGTTAACCATATTTGGAATGAACCACATTTAGTTAACCATATTCGAAAATTTTTGGCCAAAAACACTTAAGTACTTTCGGGATCATCCATATTTGATCAACCTCCTTTGGCTAGAGTCTTATACAATGCCATTCAAGCGCCTTCAGAAGCAACCATGTTAGGTTAACCTCCTTTTGATAAAATTTGCACAATATTGCTTATGCACTTTCTAAAACAACCATATCCAGTTAATTTCTCTGAATTTCTATGTGTAAATTTTTTTCAAATAGTCAGAATGCCATGTGTTTTTTAACTCTTCTCCTTCGGTATTTGCGAGCTTGTAGACCCCTGGCCAAACTTCCCCAAGCACCAAATATGGTCCCTCCAAGTTTGCCTGAAGTACTCCATGAGATGGTCTTCGGGGTTCTAGCTTAGCCTTTCGGAGTACAAGGTCTCATTTCTTGATCCTTTTAGGCTTGAAATGCAAGTTTGCTGTGATGGCTACCCTCTACTGAAAAGATTTTCTTCTGAGTTCTGTCATCTTTCTATGTTCATCAGTCATATCTAACTTGGTTCTTAAACTGAGGTTATTCCTTTCTTCATCGAACACGTATACTCTGATAGATGGTTGCACGACCTCAACAGGGATAATGGCCTCTGTGCCGAAGACGAGTGAAAAAAGGTGTCTCACCCGTGGCCCTTCTAGGAGTTGTTCGGTAACTCCATAGCACGCTCGAAAGCTTTCCTGGCCATTTTCCCTTTGCTTATTTCAACCTATTCTTCAGACCATCTTTTATCATTCTATTGGACACTTAAACTTGTCCATTGTTCTAGGGATGTGCAACTGGGGTGAAGTGCAATATTATTCCGAGGTTGGTTGTAAATTACCGAAAACCTTTATCAGTGAGTTGGGAACCATTATCAGCTACTATCAACCTTGGCACGTCAAATCCGCATATGATGATCTTCCAGATGAATCTCTATATGTTCTTCGACAATATGGCTGTCAAGGGCTCTGCCTCGATCCACTTAGTGAAATAATCCACTGCGACAACATAGAACTTTACTCCTCTTGGGGCCATTAGGAGGGGCCTAATGAGGTCAATACGCCAAATAGTGAAGGGGCAAGGATAGTTTGTTGAAGTTATCACTTCCGAGGGTATTCTCTGGATGGGTACGTGTCTTTGGCACTTATCGCATTTCTTGACAAACTGCCTTGCATCTTTCCTTAAAGTAGGCCAGAAATATCCTTGCCGAAGTAATACCCCAGCAAGGGCATTAGTCTCGATGTGAGACCCACAGGTTTCTTCATGGACTTCTGTGAGACCTGCTTCAATGCTACCTTCACCGATACATCTTTGTAGCAGGTTGGCATACCTTTGTCGGTACAATTCTTCCCCAATCAGGAAATATCTACCCAAGCATTTTCGCACTTTTGCAGCTTTAAGAGGGTCTTCAGGAAGTTCCGAAGTTATGAGGTATTTCTTGATAGGATCCTTCCATCCTCTACCTGAGGTTGCTCTGGACATTATTGCTATGCTCGGTTGATCTAGTACCTTGGTGAACTCTTTTAATTTGGCCAAAGTATCCACTTCCATATTGTCTTGTCGGGGTATGTTTTCTATCTTCACCCTGTCGAATTATTGGATAAGCCTTTTTACGAGATCATGGTACTTTGCCAAGTTCGGGTCTTTTGCCCTGTAGTCCCCCGCCATTTATCGGACCACTAGCTGAGAATCGCTGTGGGCCTTCAGATTTCTCATGCAAACTCTTTTGGCCAATTGTAAGCCTGCTATGAGGGCTTCATATTCGGCCACGTTATTGGTGACACTGAAACCGAACTTGATGGACTTTGAAGCTTTCATACCTTTGGGTCCCCGTAGAAATACCTCAGCTCCTTAATGTCCAGAACCGAATGATCCATGGACGAAGAGTGTCCATTCAGGCCAGTCACTTCCGGGGTCGTCTGGAGTACCTTCGGTTCTTGGTACTTCGGCAATGAAATCCACTAATGCTTGGGCCTTTTTTGCCCTTTTTGGCTCATACGTGATATCGTATTCACCGAGTTCGATGCACTACTTTGATAATCTTCCAGAGTGGTCTACCTTTCTCATGACATCCCTAAGAGGTAAGTTACTCCGAATAGTGATAGGATATCCTTGGAAATAAGGCCACAGCCTCCTGCTTGTCAACACAGGGCATAGATGGCCTTTTGTAGAAAAGGGTACCTAACTTCGGTACCGTGCAGGCACTTGCTCACATAGTATACTGGCCATTGCTTTCTTCCCTCTTCCCTTACAAGTACCAAACTTACTGCCTTTTCGGTGATAGTAAGGTAGATGATGAGAGGTTCTCCTCCCACCGTCTGCCGAAGTGTTGGCAGACGGGTTAAGTAGCTCTTGAGTTCATCCCATGCTTTTTGGCAATCTTGGTTCCAAGGGTGTTCCTCGAAACCGAAGTTGCCTTCATTTTTTTCTGCTTTGGTGAGCACTTTAAGCACTGGTCCCCGTATCTGGAAATGAATATACTAAGGGCCATGATTCTTCCTATAAGCCTTTGCACATCCCTGGTCATTGTAGAAGTTTGGAATCCTAGCAGGGCCTTAACCTTTTCTAGGTTGGGATCGATACCTCTTTTAGATACCATCAACTTGAGGAATTCGGCAGTAGTCACCCCAAACACACACTTCTCGGGGTTAAGACGGATTCTGAATTCCATAAGTTGGTGGAATGTTTCCCTCAAGTCTACGATATGACTACTAGGCTGCTTGCTCTTAACTATCATATCATCAACATATACTTACATATTTCTCTTGATTTAGGAGCTGAATACTCTGTTCATAAGCCATTGGTATGTTGCTCTTGCATTTTTAAGGCTGAAGAGCATTCTGACATAATAGTAGGTCCTAACTTCGGTAATGAAGGCAGTTTTTTCCTCATCTTCGATATTTATTCAAATTTGGTGATATTCGCTAAAAGCATAGAGGAAGCTAAGTAGACCGTAATCGGCAGTGGAATTTACCAATTGGTCTATTGGTGGCAAAGGATATGAGTCCTTTAGACATGCATCATTTATGTTTTGAAGGTCTATACACATCCAGACTTTATCACTCCCTTCCTTTGTGGCAACAACAACGTTGCTGAGCCATTTGGGGTACTTGACCTCTCTTATTATGCCCACCTACGTTAACTGTTGGACTTTATTTTTAATGAAATTGTTCTTATGCGTCGAGAGGCTACACTTTTTCTGTCGAATAGGCTTCACCTCCGGGCATACTTTAAGATAGTGCTGAATTATAGTAGGGTCTACCCCAAACAAATCCTTTAGAGAGTAGGCAAACAGATCTTTGTTCATTAATAGAAGATATACAAGCTTTTACTTGTCATCTTCGGCCAGTTTTTTCCCCACTCGGCTACTTTGGCCCAGGACAAGGTCTACATCCTCTATTTTTATTTTTTCAGGTCACTTTTTTCTCCTTCTATTGCGTCTTCGTTGGCCATGCTTTTGTATCCCGAAGTCTGTGTGTGAACTTTCATTGGGCTTTATCTTACTTTCACAAAAACGTTCCTTACTTCAGCTTGATCGATGCATATTTTTGCGTCACCTTCATTTGTGCCGAATGTGACCGTTAGGTATTTCATGTCTGGGCGAATGTGAAGATTACCCTGTGTCTACCTTCCAATGATGGCATTGTACGAAGAAAGGATGTCTATGATATGGTGGAACCAAAGAGCTCTTCCTTGGTCTGAGATAAGGTTCCCTTTAACATCAAGGGTAGATCAATCCACCCAAGTACTGGGAGTTTTGAGGGACCTACACTGAAAGTAAGAGAGGTAACGAGTTTAAGGTTACCTTTGGAGATGCCCAAGTTCGGCGGCAAATGGGAGAACAAAACGTCGGCATTCAGCCCATCATCAATGAGCACCCTTTTGACACCTAGCTTCCTATCGTTCCCATGATTAGGAGAGGGTCATCATGTGGAAACTGCACGGAAGACCCATTTTTTCGAACAAGCTTGTTCGCTGGGTTCCGGAATTCCATTATCGAGATTTCCCGGACTTTCCTTTTCCTTTTAGCCGAGGGTAATCCCGTGGTGATTGTCTAGATTATTCCCACCGGAGGTGGTGGGTGCTTTCTGGGGCTTTGGTTCCAACGTCGGTTGAAATCAAAGTACTCATCCTTTCTTTTCCTCTCTTCTTCCTTTCTTTCCTAGGCTTTGGGGGACGGCATCCTCAGGTAGCATCAAAGTTGCCCTTGCTTGATTAAAGATTCAATATACTTTCTTAGCTAGAAGCAATCTTCGATATCGTGCCCGTGGTCCCAATGAAATTGACAGAATTTCTTCATGTTCTTCTTATTGTCCAAGGTCATGGCCTTCGGACGTTGGATTGCGATTTCTTGCCTTTCCATGGCCATCAGGATGTTCATTCTTGTTGTATTTAGGGGAGTGAATGATACTGGCTTCTTTCCCCTTGTTTTTCGAGGTCTGCCACCTCCCTCGGTGGAATACCAAGGTTGGTGACTCTGACTCTCAAAGTGGCTTTGCCCTAAAAAGAAGTAGGAACCTCGATAGAAGTACCACGCTGGGGACCACGCTAATACAGGAGCTGAAGAAGTGACCTTAAAAGCACCCGGACCATGATTGCTTCAGCCTAAAGTCCTAGCAAACATCAAACTTTAAAGGGCAGCGCATGTGATGGCCAAAGAGCTAATGCACTTAAGACGTCACATTTGGCTAAGTACTTTATGCTCGAAGGATACCTAAGCTAGGAAACTTTAGCAAGATGAGCAAATCTAGCATAACACCTACATCGGAACGTGTTGGTAGGACTCTATAGTAATCGGTGACCAAGGTCTTCACCTAGAACAACCAAGAGGTTACCTTGACACCATGCTCTACTAAGGTCCCTTGGCATTATCGTTACAACTATACATTAAGCAGCATGGTAAGAGTGTTGGCCACAAGTGTGAAAGGGCCTGTCGGCAGAAGACTTGCCAAGGTTCAAATGTTGGAATTCCAGATCTAGTTGAACATGTATCGCACCTAACCTCAGAGATCATAAAATCACCTTATCGCCTCCTGTTGGGTTTCGGGAGCCAAACAGCACAGCGAAATTTAACCGAAACCCTCCAGGATCCAAGTGAAACGGGGTAAACCGTGTGTTCGAAAATTTCCATACCTAATTTTCGGTTGAGATTTCTCACTCAACTGTAGAGTCGAATCACAAAACCTGAACAGTTGACGTGTTTAAGCTCTCTATGTTATCCACACGAGCCTCTCAGGATCACCACGCTTCCACCACATCCCGGCAGATGCGTTTCTCTTGCGCTTGCAGTGCTAGCTTGCGTCTTCCAAGGAATTGCAAGAGAAGAGTGCGGCTGTCCTTTTGGGAGGCTAGGGCAAGGAGACCTGCGAATTTCTCACTTAAAATTTGTATTTATAGTGAGACTCAACTTCCAGGCCTAATGAGTTTCAAAGCCCTAATCCAATTAGGATTTAATTTCGGGCTTACTAATGGCTCAACTCTTGGGCCCATTATTAATACGAAATTAAAGTGAAACCATAACCCAAATAATTAGCCCATGCACTCTAATGATCCAAATAGCTCTATGTGTGCGACCCAATAGGCTCTTGCCATGTTGGCAATGATCATAAATCACATTTATGATCATAAGCAATGAGCGGTGTCTACCAACACATCATTGCTACCCAAGTGACAAGATTGTCAGTGAATCGACTAAACCTTTATGATCATCACCGATATATGCCATTGTCCCTTTGTCCAAGATATCAAGACTAAGCACGAGACATGGAATGTGTCACTCTCGTATAGCCTAATCTTTGGTTTCTTGATTACCGAGTAGACCAACTTAAACTGATGACATTGATATCATATATCAACTCATCGGAGCATGGCCATGCATTTTCTAAGTCTCACTCTATCAAGGGGCCCGAAGATATCACTCCCGTTACATAGGAGGGACAAATCCCATCTTGATCATACAAATCCCTCCGCATGATATGTGACATACCCAATGACCTCCTTCAAGTTCACTCAGTTACGAGCAACAAAGGAAAGTATCAAAGTATGTGACTCACATGTAGGGAACCTTGATGATCTTAGGTCGAAGGACTACATATACCATGATCACTATGAGAATCACTTATGACATTCATATAATGATCCGTGTAATGTTCTCACGGTGGGTCGGTCCAGTACACAAGTTCTCCAACTTGTACCCATATGTAGACTACTTATCTCATATTAGTCTCCACATATGCTAGTCATTATGTATTATTGCATCCCGCTCCACAATAGTACTAGACCAGGGACGTTTAAGAATATCATTATTCTAGGGTTACAATTATGTTTGTTAAGTTACGCAGAAACAAAACAACAAACATAATTGCTGGATTAATGCCTTAATAAAATATCATGACTCAATGTGCAAAAATACAATCATCTCATGATTAGCCTTTTGGGCACAACACTAACACCTCCCACCTTATAAATATGAAAGACTTCTTCACATAAAGGTGACATATGCTCTTCTTAACTATCTTGTGCTTTACTTCTCTGAAATCTCCCAAGATACTTCATTTAACTTGAGCATTAAAGGTTCCCATCGAGAAAACTCTAGAAACCTATTAGCTCCTTTTCTGTTTTAGGAGATATCCACTAGATGTCCATTGTGCCAACTTTAGCATGACGATTTCATCTAGTACACAAGATGGAGGACATCACAAAACCTATCATAGTAGCTTTTTGATCAGTTCAAGAAAACTTACATCTATACTAAATTGTTGTAGGATAGGGCATTAACTTTCATAGGTTTGAATTGAAGTTCTACATTAATGTGCCATCCATTGTTAAAGACAAAGCTTGCTAGATATTTTTGTTCCAAATCAATAGTGATATCCTTAATTGTCTTAGATTATCTTTACAGCAATAACAAAGTAAATCATCTTCCTATTAGTTCTTGGTTAATAAGGTTAGACAACATCTAGAAAGTTAGAAATAGAGCTACTTAACAATGTTGGGCAGTTAATTTTGATTCAGTCAACATTATCGTAACTATTAATCTATCTCATGTAACTTTTCAAAGTTCTAGTGACCATAGCTTATGCTATATCTAAATTGGTAGCCGCTGTCCTCTTCAATTTTCTACAAAGGGTTTTCAAGTTGCCTCAGCAATTACTCCTACAGAACAGAAGGGTAAGGGGTTCTTGGAAGGTCTTCCAGGAAAGGACTTTCAATGCTCAAGTTAAGTGAGGATTGGGATTAGAATATGAATGGAAGAAGACAGGGTAATATTACCTCCTTGATGGAGAGAGCCCCTATTCCTTTTTTAGGGATAGACATCCCTAACCATTGATCAGCACTCTAGTGGTGGCTAGGCATATGTCCGAATGGTGTAGCTACTAAAGAATCGTGACGTGACCCTATATTAGGGTTCAACTATGGTACTTCAGGGACAACCCAAAGTAGCTTGAAGGGGGCAATTTTGTCAACCATCCTATATACTTTGGGAGCTCCTCGGGAGGGCCCGCATACTTTACCGAGGTTCATCTTTTCATATTTTTTATTGCAACAGACTTCCTTGAAGGATGTCATCTGGTGTGTCTTTATCTAGAAAGGCATTCACCAATTTGGTGATTAAAGACATGCCCTACTTTAAATATAGCTTCGGGTAGCATGTCACTCCTAATTATTCTGTGTTTGAGGTGTGCAAATATTCTTAAGCCTTTCCGAGGTACACAGGTACCTTCATCCATCAGATGCCTCCCCCCAAGTCTTAAAGTCTCATGAGGACTGAGGACCTGTGTAGAATATCATTATTTGGGCATTTGTGACATTTAACCTTCTCATGCCTGACTAGGATTTTCCCCTAGATTTTCACATTCTGAGGTCTCATCCCTAGTATATTCATTCTTCTTAGGAATTGGTCCCTAGGCTTGTATATCCTTATCATTAGCATTAGACTCCCCACTTAACAATTTTGTCAGTGTCTAAGTTCTGCTTATACTTTTCTTTAAAGCTTCTTCCTGTACTGGTGAAATTCTCTTTATCTCAATAGTCAGGCAGTGTTTTATTGTCAATCTAGCCTTTGTAGGTGGGTTGTTATGGCTTTTCTAGGCCTAGACCAAGATCATTAAGGTAAGTGTAAATTTTATGCTTATAAACCCTAATTGTACACTAAGTAATGGATTAAGTAAGTTAATGTATCATAAAGTAAGTAATGTGATCATTTGAGCAAAGTCTGGCCATAAAGGGCAAAATAGTAATTTTGTAGAGAAATTGTAATTTTTTATGCCATAAATGGGATTGAACTATTGAATTAAAAGTTTTAAAGTCTTTTAATGATTCCTAGTTCAATTACATTTGTGAAGTGAGAAAATAAAGTCAAGCGTGAGACATGGGACTAAAGTGAGCACAAGATAGAAAGTTAAGGGACCAAAGAATGAAAATGTGAGAAAATAAGAAGAAGACTTGGTTGTCTTCTTCAACCCATGCCATTTTTGGAGCCAAGAAACTTATAATCTCATCCTACCTAAATTCTTGCAAAATTGAAGCTACCAAAGTAATTTCCTAGGTGTTTATAGCTAGTTTGAGCTTAAAGGAGCTTGAATCAAGTTTTTTTTAGTTATTTAAGGCTTAGGTAAGCTAGATAGTTGGTCCTTAAGCTCAAATCTTGCTTGTGAAGGTTAAATTGCAAGCTATTGTGGTATGTGTGCAATGTGGTCCTAAGGGGGGTTTATTTATGTCTCAAAAAGGGGTAAGGGTTTCTAGTTGTGTTTAAGCTTGAAATTACTCAAATTTAGATCATACTAAATGTGTTTGATGCATTGGAAATTGATTTCCTAGTCTAGAACAATAGCTACATTGATTTATAAGTGAGATGACATTGTTGTGCTTATGTGTGCATAAGAGGTTTGGAGCTTGTGATCTTTTGTTTGGTAAGGGATTTTTAGATTTTCAGTTGTTAAATTGATGCATTTACATGTTATCTAGCATGTGTTGAAGTATTGGAAATGGTTGCTAAGTTGTTTGGTTAGGGTAAAAAGTGAAAGAGGGCAAACTGAGCATGAAACTAACGAAACAGAACACACAGGCAAGACCCATTGGCATCGAGGCACCAGGCCTAGCACTACAGCATTAGGAGGATTGAGCTGGGCATAATGTTCATGACATTGGTGCTAAAACATTGGCCCTTAGGTCCCAATGTTCGGGGCTTCTAATAGGCTATCTAATGTTTCAATTAGTTTTCCCAAACCTTCTCAAGATGTGTAGGACCTTTGAGTGGGACTTAAAATCACTTCATAGGTAAGATTAAATAAGCTTTTATGAGAGTTAAGGGATGGTTAAAAAAGTAACTTGAGGTCTAAGAAAAGAAGGGGGCCTTAAGCAAGATCATGGGTGCTAAGTTAGGAAAAAAGGTTCTAAACCCCTAAAAACCTTGATTAAGCTATTTTAGCATAATAAGTCAAGCCATCAAGTTAAGTAAACTCCTATACAACATGATTAAGGGTAAGAAAGAACAAGTTAAGTTTAAGGTAAGAATTTATTCTTGTTGTTAGGACTAGGTTGAGGTAGGGTTTACATAATAAAACCTTTCCTAGTGGGCACTAGATAATACCTTAGGAAATTTGAGCTTGCATTAAGTTGTATATAAATATTTTAAACATGGGTCCTAAGATTTTCATGCAAGTTAAGAAATCCTTTATTGAGAATTATCGAATTCTCACCCCTTAAGTTCATATTGTGCAGATATGATCATGTTGTGCTTAACACCAATTGAATGAGTGTTAAGTTTGATTTTTCTTGTTATAGGTCTATGTTTATGGAATCAAAGATTGGTTCTAAGTTTTAGTTAGTTCATTATTATACTAACTAAGTTGTTTTATGGCCTTGGTAGTGGCAAGGTGATTAAGAGCATAAGGGAAGTAAGCAACTATTTACTTCAGAGTAACTGAGCTTGAGTTAGAGATAAGTTGTTTTGTGACCTTAGACACCTTAGAAAGTTGAGTGTCTAATTGTACTAAGTTGACTCTCAAGTATAGACAAGGGTGAAATGACTTAAGTGGATTTGAAAATCATAGTTGCTTTTGGTTTTATATTAAGCTATTAAAAAATGTACATATGGTTGATAATCAAATTCTCATCTATCTTTTTTTTTTTTGCTTTGGTTTATGTTTTTTTAAGTATTTTATAAAATGTGTGCATGTTCTTAAGTTTATTACCTTTTATTTATTTTACTAAGATCTAAAGCTATGCATACATGATCATTTGCTAAGGTAATGAACTAGTCTTATATAAGTTTTAGAGAATTAAGAGTTTCAACCACCCATTTGTGACTAAGTGTGGGACCACTAAATCCCAAATAAGTTTTTTACAAGTGATTTTGGGCAGGCATCCTCTATAGTGGTATCAGAGCAAGGCATTAGGAGTCTTGTAAGTGTCTTATAAGAGGCTAAGGGTCTGAGATCAATGTAAAGATCATTGTGCCAAGTATAGTAAGTTATTTTTATTTCTTATTTGTTGCTTAATGTAGGTGGTAAGTATGGTTAATTATTAATAATAATAATGTTGTTTTATACTGCCTGGGGATGTCTGCTAATTTTGGTTGTAAGCGCATTAATGCGTATATGAATAGGTTTCATTGGTGATTTTAGTAAGATCCAAAGGACCCTGTTAAGGGTAAGTTAAGTAACTTGAAATAGGTAGGTAACCTGTTGTTCGGTAAGTAACCCATGAAGGATGAAAGACCCTAAGCTAATTAAATGCTACTACAAAGGTAGTAAATGAACCCAGGATGGATAAGATGAGAGTATTCAGGGACTTAATAGCCCAAGGAATTAGGTAAATGAACAAGCAATATAGGGGTTAAGGGCCAAGTTACTTCAAGGTGAGCTTGAAAACTTAGGTAAAAGGAGGAAAAACCCCAAAAATATTCTAAAGATGAAAACATTGGTGAAGAAGATGTACACCATGTAGGAGAAAAAGTTATATTAGTACATTTCTATATGAAAGGTAAGACAAAATCATAGTGGAAGAAATTTCAAAGAAGTGTAGAGGTTTAGTAGGCCCCAAAAGAGGGGAGCTTAACATCGAAGACAAGATTAAGCATCAAGGTGCACCAAAGGTTGTATGGGTGCTTGAGACTACAATAAGCATCAACGTTAAGCACTAAAAGTTTGTGGATATAAAAAAAACTCTAAGAGCTAAGGGTTAAGAGGTAATGGGAACCACATGTTAAGTGTACCTATGTGACGAATGATATTGACCCAAAGGCAAGAATGAGAACCAAGGCAATAAATCTTGCCAAGTGATTGACCTACATTGGAAATCAAGAATGCTTCTAGAAAGAAGTAAGAAATTAAGTTATTGAGCCTTATTAATCCGTATAAAGGAAGTACTTAAGTGTGCCTAATTTTCTTCAAGTGTGTGCATGAATTATGGCTAAGGTATGTAAGCCATGTCATGGCTGAGTGTTGCAAGCACTAACCAAACATGGTAAGTAGTGTTTCAGGTGTTGGATAGCACAATGAAGTTCCTAAGAGTAGGTGGATGAACTAAGTGTCATGTAATAACACTTTGTGCTATGTTATTGTTGGGGGTGTTGTGCACCAATGGAATGCGGTATGTTGCACATGGGGTTACATAACAACTAAGTAAAGTACCTAATAGTGAGAGGGATGCCTAAGTATCTTGACATAATTACCTGAGAGGATTCTATGGTTATAATGGGGCCGCTAGACTCAACTACGCACAAATGTAGACTACGTAAGTATGTGGTGCATTGCGAACATCATAAAGCAGAATTAAAGGTGGATTAAGAGGTTATCCTAAAGGTAAAAGAGGTGTTTAAATATAAGGGAAAGCAAGTCATGGTGCCCATGCAAGCTATGACGTGTGTGGCATAAGTGGTGTACTTACTACCACTCCGGAATGGAAGTTTAGTGCATTAATAAACTACACCAATCTATAATGTTTGAGGTAGTAAATGAGGGTTCTAAGAGTCCCCAAGTTGCTAAAGAATATGGGAAAAAATTCCTAAGTGACCAAGACTTTTGGAAGTACCTTAAGAGCTTAAGACCATAACGCTTAGGTACACTTGGTGCACCTAAGTAGCAACTAGGTGACCGAATAAACTACTTTTACCTAGGAAGTTTTGGTGGCTAAGGCATAGTTATAAGGGTCCCAAATAGGCCAATCAAGGTGGGGGAAAATCCTAAAAGGCCCAGATTTAGTGGTAGTTTGAAAATGACATAATGGTCTCCAAAGAGGTCAAAACAAGGCCTAGTGCAAGGCTATATTGAGTCCAAAGGACCGAGGGCTAAGTCCAATGGACTAAGGGGCTCAAGGTATAGATAAGGCCTAGAGTAAGTAAGGATGAATTATAAAGGTCAAGGGTTGAATGCTGACCGAATTACATGGCTACCCTAAAGGTGCCTAAGTTAAGCCAAACCGGGATGCATTTAAGAAGGCCTAATTGCCTAAGTGGTGGTCTAAGGATTTGCTAAGTGCTTTATAAGTGTGATGAAAGTGATCATGAACATTCTAAGTTTGATCTTACATACTAAGTGTAAGAGGAAGTATATGGATCAAATATTCATTAAGTGTAGGAAAAAATCACTATAATAATAAGACTAAGTGTAAGCATACCTTCATATTTTTTGAAGGAGAGGAGGCACACAAAAAGAGAAGTGATGTAGGGGTTTCAAGAGAATTTTTCCAAACTTCAAGACAAAGTATGTTCCCTAAATTAGGATATGGATGAACCAAAAAGGAGCTTGAGCTATTAAGCTTAATAGCGTAGTCCTAGGTGGGCTATAAGGGTTCTTAGGAAGAGACTGTCAGAATCCCAAGTGTACTCCCCCATGAGAAAATATCGAGTAGAGTAAGAAAGGTAATTAGAAGTTTATGCAACTTATAAGGCTTGATTGGAGTTACAAGTACCTAAGTCACCAAAAAGAGTTAAGTTTGGCTTGAGTTGTACTTCTAGTCAAGAGTTTAAGGTCATTAAGGGCTAAAGTTTCCTTAAAATCTAAAAAAGGCTTAAAGAGCCTAAGAGCTCATGTCAAACTCTTTATTTTAAGGGGGTAAGTAAGGTAATTATGTTACCTAAAAGTTTGAGTAAAATTTTGTTTAGGCAAAAGGACTCTTCGGTAACAAAGTGGCTAAGGAAAACTTAAGGACTCCAATAGGAGAAAATGCTAAGTAAGATAAGCTGAAGCCATAAGGTGAATTCCAGAAGTTAAACTTCTCTAGGAACAACTTAAGGGTTGTAAGAACCAAGGTTGGAATGGTACAAAAGGTCCTAAAAATTATAATGGCTTAAAGGTATTAAGTGCCCACAAAGTGGGAATGATAATGAAAGTTTTGTGCACTATAATAGTTTAACAGACCTTGAGAGTCGAAGTGGTTCACAAGGGTTTTCGACAAAGACCTCATTGTCAAGATTTATCAAAGTGGTTGATTAGACTCCTAGGTGAAAAAAATAGCTAATGACCATGCCTAAGGTACCTTAAGTGATAAAATCCAAGTGTTGACTAAGTGGCTTGTAATTAGCCAAAGACCCAAGATATGCCAAGGATTACCTAGAAGATTTAAGAAGGAATATTGGGCAAGTGTGAGACCCAAGAACACCCAAAAGCTAAACGGACCATACGGACATGCGTGCTTGTGGTCAAGTTAAAGGTGTTAAGTTTATGAACATCTTGCGGCTAAAAGATCCTTGATAGCCAGCTGCATCTTCATCACATGAGACGGTGAGGCTAAGAAGGACTTCCGATATGGGAAAGCGCCCCGTTGAAGGGATTCCTCAGGAGTACCTGCCTGAAACACTTAGAAAACAGGGGTTAGGAGGTCCCCGGAGTGATTTTCCGGGGAGGAGCCTCTGACGCCCAAGTCAGCACTTTGGGGGGTGGAAAGGGAGTAGTAAAGACAAAAGGCTATTGCCGACGTGTCTTCTTGAGGGTGGAAAGATGAGAGAGAGAGAGTCCGTCCCCCATTGAGACCATTCCCCTGATATATATAAGAGGGGGTGAGGCCTTAAGATTGTGACACGTGTACGGACGGATACCATCCGTGGCCCTCTAGTCGCCTGTAGGCTCCTCGGGCTACGAGTTGAGGCAAGCATATCCCTACATGACAAGACGTAGGCAGTGGCGGCGCGTCAGAGTGCACATGAGGGCAGCGTGCAGGGTGTGTGGGCGTAATGTCAGAGACTCCTTAATGGCTCCTGCCGTACCTCTGAGGTCCCTTTGGTTGATGTCTCACTTCGGAGTGAGGGGCCTTTTCCCGGAGTCATACTGGTACTTTGGGGAATTCCCTAGCTCCGAAATTACTCCTTCGGGGGGCTTTCTTCTGCAGAAGGTGGCTGGTCCTTCTCCTCCGAAGCTGGTTTGGTCGCTTTCCCGAGGGAGGTGATACACTAGCTTTTCGAGGTTGGTATTGGTGGGCTGCCAAGATCATGTACCTTAGGTGTCTGAATCCCTCCTTTTCGGGGTCCTTAGGTGACCGGGGTGATAGCACTTCAGCTATCACATGGCCCCCCTTGGAAAGCCGGAGTGGAAGCTTCGGCTAGTGGTCCTTTTGGGGGCACTTTTCAGGACTCAGAGTGTGCGTTCGCAGGGGAAGCACTTCGCCACCTAGGGGATAAGCCTTATCCGAACAGGTGTTACCTGTCTGCCCTTTGGTGTTCTCGAGATACCCAACTTCTTTACTTTTCCTGCCATAGGCTGGTGGACCGTTGTGTCTTGAAACTAGGCGTGTCAGTCTGGAACGGCGCGCCCGGGTTTTTGGGATGTCAGAAAATGAGTCCTAGTTTCTCGTGACGGGCGACACGTGGCAGGTGTTGGTTGAGGTTAGTCATGCAGGTTACGATGAGCACGTATTTTCGCGCTCGAAGGTCAATTATGGCGACGCTTCGCCTTTGCGAAGCAATTATGACGCCCTTCCGGCTACCCTTCCTTAATCTATATAAGGCCCCTTCCGTCATACTCTTCATTTGTTTTTCCTTGCTCTCGTCTGCTTTTGTGCCTTTTCTTCATTTTTTGCGGTGGTGTTAACGGCGGCACTACTTTCGGTCGCCTTTCATGGCGGCGTCCACAAACCCTGATTTCGGCAAGACTTTTGGTGGGTTTCGACTCTAGAGTTCCTTCGATTTCTGCTTTTCTTCTAGCTTCCCGAAGTCATTTTTCTTCTTTTTGAAGTCTCTTTTTTAGCCAACCATGTCTTCGCCTATCCTCGAGAGCTGGCAACCTCTTATGTCTCACCCCTGTTGCTCCACTTCTGAGAAATTAGAGAAGTGGACAACCAAATTTTTCCTTCCCTCCTATGCCACCACAAGGTTACCCCACCTCGGTCACTTTAGCTTTATGAATCGAGATGATGAGGTTACCATTTTCCGAGCCCAACTGAAGGCTGGACTTCGGTTTCCCCCCGCGAAGATGATTTGCAACCTTTGCCAATTCCATGGCATAGCCGTGAATCAGCTTCTTCCCAACTCATACTACTATTTCAACATCTTTCTCTGCATGTGCGGGGTCTGTGGGGTAGAACCCCATTTTATCCTGTTCATGCAGTATTACAAGCTTTATCTGGTCCTGAAGGGTGGTTTTTATTTCATGCTACCTCGGGGATCAGGGAGCAAAAATTTCATGTTCACCTTCGCTACCAAAGATAACTGGCGAGGGTGGCAAAGGAAGTTCTTCTTCCTGAAGGTGGTGGAGGTCTAGTCGCATGTTCCGACTAAGTGGGCTTCGGGAAAGCTGGAGACGGATGTCGTCGATCCCAAGAAGTTGCTAACTCCTGAGTTGGCAGCGAGGTTTGCGGACTTTGACAAACGTATCTGTACTGCGCCGACTGGGATGCTGAGGTCCCTCCATGCTCCCTCTACCCCTTCCCGATCATGTGGAAGCTCATGAACGAGGAGGTCCTTCGGGAGTTGGGGTAGTTAAGGAGCATAAGATGGATCTCGGCATGCCAGCTCCTGCCATTGAGGGGAAGGAGTCCTGGCTAGTGAAGCTCCTTCGGGGTGAGCTCACTTACGTAGCCTTTTTCGAAAGTGAGTTTTCTTTCGAATTTTTTAGTATAACTATCTGTTTGGACTCACACTGATGTTTTCCTTCTTTTTCATAGATGGGCGACGAGTCTGCTGCCTACTATAAGTCTTTCTTCCTTGGTCAGGCCAAGAAGGGGGAACAAACGAAGAAAGGCGTCTCCAAGAGGCACAAGACTACTGGGAGCAGACCGTCTTCGGCCAAGAAGGTGAAGCAGGACACCCTTCTTCCACCCCCGGAGGATGTGGTGGAGGTCGACGTTGACATTGCAACTTCCACCAAGCCTGAAACTCCCGCCGAGCTTGATACTACCACCAAGGTTCCTGCCGGGGTGGTTACTGTTGCTGCTGCTTTGAGCTCCGTCACGTTGGTGGATCTTTTGGGCTTTTTGGCAGGGGGTTCCTCTGCCGAGGAGTTGGAAAAATGCCGAAGAGACAAAGGCAAGCATATTTCTTTCGACGTGGAGGAGGTCCGAGACTCTGATGACGACGTTGCTGAGGTTGCGCCCTGTTTGTCTCCTAGTCCTTTTTAGTACTCGTATCCTCATAACTTGAATAGTTAAGGAGCCTTGTCTGACTTACGCTTTTAACTTTGCAGAAGATCTGGCGCCCTCAGCTTGGATGGTTGAGCATGCCCGGAGGTGGGCTCTTCGAGATTCCCACATCCCGAAGGACAAGGTTCCAAGGGAGCCGTTCTGGTCTTTAACGGAGGACATGAATCTGTTCTCCGAGGATTGCCGGGAAATGGCTCCCCAGATGGCGAAGGGCGTGCTCACTCAAGCTTCCTTCAAGGCAGTTGCCGAGGAGTGTGCCTCCGAGGATGCCCTTGCCACTAGGGTCTCCGAGCATGCTGCCCAGGTAGTTCTTCAGGCTTCTTCATTTTCCCTCCCACTTTTTTGTCTAAGTGTTTTGGCTTTCCTTGTGTAAATTTCACTAAGTACCTTCTTTTTTGTAGCTCCTGGGGTATAGTGGATACCTTCGAGCTTGGGCAGCAAAGCAGTCTTCGGTCCGAGCTTGGGCCGAAGATAAATTAGCAAAGGCCAAGGTCTTCTGTGCTGACTCAGTTGTGACGAACACTGAGTTGAGCCGAATAGCCAAGGAGAGGGTTTCCAAGCTTCGGGAGGAATTCTTGATGGGCCAAGAGGAGCTCTTGAAGGATTTCTCCAAGAAGATGTCTGACCTTGGTGAGAAGGTTGTGAGCTTAACCTCAGCCAATGAGGCCATTCAGAAAAAGAAAGAAGAAAGGGCTGCTCTCCTGACGAAGGCTCTTGCTGACAATGCCAAACTTCAAGCCAAGGTCGACTCACTGAAGAAGGATTCAAAGAAGAAGAAGAAGATAAAGGAGCTAGAGAAGGATGTTGCAGATCTTCAGAACGAGGTTAATGACTTGGACGTCGAGAAAGACAAGGCCGTTCAGGCGACCAAGGTTGTCTTTTAGGACGGCTTCTGCCTAGCTCGTCACCAAGTTCTGAAGGAATATCCGGACCTCGACCTTTCCTTCTTGGATACCCTGGATATTCCTGAGGGGCCTCGGTGGACTTGGTCGAAGATCGAGCTCCTCAACCTGCCGTTTGCCCCTTCTTTTGCACCGAAGGCGGCAGTCAAAGACACAGGAGCCCGAGCTTCCCATGATGTCGGGGTCCCTTAGATATTCTAGGGCCTTTGCTTTCTTCTTTTCTTTGTATTTTTCTTCTTGTAATCTTTTCCTTGAACCAAGACCTTCTTCAATAAATTTTCCTTCATAATTTGGTTAAGTCTTTTGAGCAATTTTTGTTTCCCAGTTGTTGTTGGGTTTCGGGAGCCAAACAGCGCAACGGAATTTAACCAAAACCCTCCAGGATCCAAGTGAAACGGGGTAAACCGGGTGTTTGAAAATTTGCATACCTAATTTTCGATTGAGATCTCTCACTCAACTGTAGAGTCGAATCACAAAACCTAAACAGTTGACGTGTTCAGGCTCTCTATGGTATCCACACGAGCCTCTCGGGATCACCACGCTTCCACCACGTCCCGGTAGATGCGTTTCTCTTGCACTCGCAGTGCTAGCTTGCGTCCTCCAAGGAATTGCAAGAGAAGAGTGCGGCTGTCCCTTTTGGAGGCTAGGGCAAGGAGACCTGCGAATTTCTCACTTAAAAGTTGTATTTATAGTGAGACTCAACTTCCAGGCCTAATAGGTTTCAAAGCCCTAATCCAATTAGGATTTAATTTCGGGCTTAATAATGGCTCAACTTTTTGGCCCATTATTAATACGAAATTAAAGTGAAACCATAACCCAAATAATTAGCCCATGCACTCTAATGATCCAAATTGCTCTATGTGTGCGACCCAATAGGCTCTTATCACGTTGGCAATGATCATAAATCACATTTATGATCATAAGCAATGAGCGGTGTCTAGCAACACATCATTGCTACCCAAGTGACAAGATTGTCGATGATTCGACTAAACCTTTATGATCATCACCGATATATGCCATTGTCCCTTTGTCCAAGATATCAAGACTAAGCACGAGACATGGAATGTGTCACTCTCGTATAGCCCAATCTTTGGTTTCTTGATTACCGAGTAGACTAACTTAAACTGATGACATTGATATCATATATCAACTCATCCGAGCATGGCCATGCATTTTCTAAGTCTCACTCTATCAAGGGGCCCGAAGATATCACTCCCGTTACATAGGAGGGACAAATCCCATCTTGATCATACAAATCCCTTCGCATGATATGTGACATACCCAATGACCTCCTTCAAGTTCACTCAGTTACGAGCAACAAAGGAAAGTATCAAAGTATGTGACTCACATGTAGGGAACCTTGATGATCTTAGGTCGAAGGACTACATATACCCTGATCACTATGGGAATCACTTATGACACTCATATAATGATCCATGTAGTGTTCTCATGGTGGGTCGGTCCAGTACACAAGTTCTCCAACTTGTACCCATATGTAGACTACATATCTCATATTAGTCTCCACATATGCTAGTCGTTATGTATTATTGCAACCCGCTCCACAATAATACTAGACCAGGGACTTTTAAGAATATCATTATTCTAGGGTTACAATTATGTTTGTTAAGTTACGCAGGAACAAAACAACAAACATAATTGCTGGATTAATGCCTTAATAAAATATCATGACTCAATTGTGCAAAAATACAATCATCTCATGATTGGCTTTTGGGCACAACACTAACAGTTGTCCCGACCACTTTCGGTCAGGGGACTTCGGAAAGGTATATTTTGCTTGTTTCATCGGCCAACCTTCGGGTAAATGTTCATTGTTGGCGAAGTTCCCTTAGGCCAATTTTAGCCTGCCCTCGTCAGTCGTACTCGATAGACTTAACCTTTTTTGGGCATATAACCTAATCAACTTCAGAAGGAAAACGTGACTTTTGGGAGTCCGTGCTCCAGCTTTGTTTGGCGAGTAGTCTCAGATAGGGGAAAACTTCTATACTTAGAAAAAATTTCTAACTTGTAGAATTTTTCACCTAAAATTCTGAGTATAGAATTTTCTTTTAAGGCATCTGAGTGCCATGTATTTTTCAGTTCTCCCCCTTCGGTGTCACCAAGCTCGTATACTCCCTTTCAGACCTCATTTAGGACCAAGTAAGGCCCTTTCCAGTTTGGCCAAAGTACCCCAGGAGACGGTTTTCGGGGTTCAAACTCGGCCTTTCAGAAAATGAGGTCTCCTTTCCTAATTCCTTTTGGCCTAACACGCAGGTTTGCGCTCATGGCCACCTTTTGCTTAAAGGCCTCTCTTCTGAGCTCGGCCACTTCTCTGTGTTCGTCAACTAGGTCGAGCTTAGTTCTCAACCTGAGGTCGTTTCCTCTTTCGTCGAACACTTGTATTCTAACTAGTGGCCGTACTACTTCAATAGGGATAATGGCCTCTGTACTGGAGATAAATGAGAAAGGTGTCTTCCCCGTGGCCCCTCGGGGTGTTGTCTGATAACTTCACAGTACACTAGGAAGTTATCCTAGCCACTCTCCTTTTACTTCCCCCAACCTCTTTTCCAGTCCCTCTTTTGTAGTTCTGTTGGCTACCTCTACTTGTCCGTTGCTCTGGGGCTGAGCTAGCGGGGTGAAGTGCGTTTTTATTTCGAAGTTGGTGACGAATTCTTGGAATCCCTTGTCCAAAAACTGGGAACCATTATCGGCCACTATCACCGTTGGTATGCCAAATCTACATATCATGTCTTCCAGATGAACTTTTGTATAACCTTTGCCGAAATAGTTGCCAGGGGCTCTGCTTCCACCCACTTAGTAAAGTAGTCCGCTACTATTAAGCAGAACTTCACTCCTCCAGGTGCTGTTGGGAGAGGCCTGATGAGGTCTATGCCCCATATTGCAAAGGGGCAAGGGTGATCTGCCGGGGTTATCTACTACGAAGGTAGCCTTTGGGTGCTGGCGTGTCTTTGGCCATTTTCACACTTCCTGGACGAATTGTCTTGCACCCTTTTTACCAATACATCTCCGTAACGGACTTGCGTACCCTTGCTGGTATGATTCCTCCTCAATTAGGAAATATCGTCCGGAACATCTTCACACTTTTCGCCGCTTGATGAGGATTTTCGGGACTCTTTGGTTGTGAGATACTTCTTTGTAGGATCTTTCCACCCTTTGTCCGAGGTTACTATACTTAGCGTTGCCATGTTCGAATGGCCCAACACTTTGGTAACCAAATTTGATTGCCTTAGCGGCCTCTCTGCCCTCGGGGCCCCGAAGGACTACTCCAGCGCCCTAATGTTTTGCGCTCGAGGTTCCATTGACAAGGAGTTTCCACTCTGGATCTACCTTTGCTCGGTCTTCCTCGTTGGTTTCAGCATTTTCTATTTTTGGGATTTTGGCAATGAAGTCTGCCAGTGCCTAGGCTTTTATTGCCCTTCTCAGCTCGTACGCGATATCGTACTCCCTGGGTTCGATGCACCATTTTGATAATCTTTCCAAATGCTCTACTCCTTTCATGGCATCGCGTAGAGGCAGGTGAGTCCGGACAGTGATAGCGTGTCCTTGGAAGTAAGGTTGTAACCTTCTGCCTGCGAGTACCAAGGCGTAGATTGCCTTTCGGAGCAACGGGTATCTGACCTCGTTGCCGAGGAGATGGTGACTTTTCTTCGGGTGAAGAACTCATTCGACGAGGAGCTCTGGATCGTTTTGACCCTGTTTCCCCTTCTGGTTGCGTTCCGAGAGGTATGCTTCCCGTCGAGGACTCGTCTCGCTGATCTCCGCTTTTCGAACTCCTGTAAATTGGCGTGGTACTCTTCTCCCGATGATGTACTGGTGAAGAGGGCTTTCGTCCTAGATTTGGCTACGACCATCTTTGGTCTCACTACTGCGTCATTTCGGCCACGACTGAGTATGGGAACTCGCGCAGGAAGCCCATGGTAATAGTCAAAGGACGTTTGTCCTTGAGTAGGGAAATCCCTACTGCAGTTGTTTGGTTGCCGGTTGAACCTTTGGCGTCGACGGGGACCTCGGAAGTCCCTTGTCCTTAGAACACCGAGTTTCAACAATGACGACTTGGGAGTGATTTCCCACAGATGGCACCAAATGATGGCTGGCTGCATCTTCGTCATGTGAGACGGCAAGCCGAGAAGGACTTCCGGTATAGGAGAACGCCCCGTTGAAGGGTTTCCCCAGGAGTACCTGCCTGAAACACTCAGAAAACAAGGGTTAAGAGGTCCCCGGAGTGATTTTCCAGGGAGGAGCCTCCGACGCCCAAGTTAGCACTTTGGGGGGTGGAGAGGGAGTAGTAAAGACAAAAGGCTCTTGCCTAACATGTCTTCTTGAGGGTGGAAAGAAGAGAGAGAGAGAGTCCGTCCCCCATTGAGACCATTCCCCTGATACATATAAGAAGGGGTGAGGCCTTCAGATTGTGGCACGTGTACGGACGGATACCATCCGTACTTCTGGGTGTGGGGGCCCCTAGCCACCTGCAGGCTCCTCGGGCTACGAGTTGAGGCAAGCATAGCCCTACATGACAAGACGTAGGCAGTGGCGGCGTGTCAGAGTGCACATGAGGACGGCGTGCAGGGTGTGCGGGCATAATGTCAGAGACTCCTTGATGGCTCCTACCATACCTCCAAGGTCCCTTTGGTTGATGTCTCACTTCGGAGTGAGGGACCTTTTCCCGGAGTTATACTGGTACTTCTGGGAATTCCTTAGTTCCGAAGTTACTCCATCGGGGGGCTTTCTCCTCCTACAGAAGGTGGCTGGTCGTTCTCCCCCGAAGCTGGTTCGGTCGCCTTCCCGAGGGAGGTGATACGCTAGTTTTTCGAGGTTGGTATTGGCGGGCTGCCAAGATCATGTACCTCAGGTGTCTGATTCCCTCCTTTCCGGGGTCTTTAGGTGACCGAGGCGATAGCACTTCAGCTATCAATTCTGAAGCAGGGAAGTTTTCAAGTATGTTGGGAGCATACCTAATAAAGCCCATTAGCAAATATTCATATAAAGTAAAGTACCTAAAGATACTAAGTGGTAATAATACTAAGTTACACCTAATAGGTGTAGGTGCGTAAGTTAAGTCTCACAAAGGATTAAAGAAATAGTTGTTGCATAGATTCATTTTTTATCACGAAGGTGAGAGGAAAGGTCAAGCTAAAGAAGCTTGACAAGGTAAAGATAAATTCTATACGGGATGGGAGTAAATAGTGAAGTATTCCTAAGAACGTTCTTCAAAAGGGGAAAGGCCAAAGAAGTAAGAAAGCTCAAAGAGAGAAAAGAACACTAATAAATTATGTCTCTAAGGAAGGATCCTTTATGAGGAGAATCTTAAGTGCTTTCTTGACCCGCAAGTCAAGCACTTAAGAGTAAAAAGTGTCCAAGACCAAATGGTATAAATTGCTCACAGAAGGCAAAATGCCATGTGTTACCACCTTCAAAAGTGGGAAAATTTCAGTATAAGGACATAATGGTTATAAACCATTATATAACATAAATTCACCATAGATAATGAAATATGAGGGGTAAAGAGTATAATCTACATCTCTTTAAAAGATTCACACAGTGGTTACTTGGCCCTTAAGGAAGCCCTAAAGTATTGCTTGTTTTACAAGTAATTTATGGACTTTATTGTAAGATTTCAGGACTTGGGTACTCAATTGTAGAAATTTAAAAGAGAGCTTTTAAATGGATTTGAATGATATGGAAGCATTTGTAGGGTTTTGGGACCCAAACAAGTGTAGCAGAATATAACCAAAACCCTCCAAGATCCAATTGAAACCGGGTAAACCGGGTGTTTGAAATTTTTCATACCTAATTTGGTTGAGATCTTTCACCCAACTGTTGAGTCAAATCACAAAACCTGAATAGTTGACATGTTCAAGCTTTCTACGGTATTCACACGAGCCTCTCAGGATCACCACGCCTCCACCACATCCTGGTAAATGCATTTCTCTTGCGCCCACAATACTAGCTTGTGTCCTCCAAAGAGTGGAAAGAGAAGAGTGCAGCTAGTTTTCAGAACTCTTCTAATTTCATCCTTTTGGGATGCTGCGGCAAGAGCTGAAAAATTCTCACTAGATGATGTATTTATAGTGCGACTCAACTCCCAAGCCTAATGGGTTTCAAAGCCATAATCCAATTAGGTTTAATTTCGACCTTAATAATGGCTCAACTTTTGGGCCAATTATTAGTATGAAATTATCATGAAACCATAACCAAAATAAATTAGTCCATACACTCAAATAATCTAAATAGGCTTTATGTGCTCGACCCGATAGGCTTTTTCCATGTTGGTAATGATCATAAATCACATTTATGATCATAAGCAATGAGTGGTGTCTAGCAACACATCATTGACACCCAAGTGACAAGATAGTCAGTGATTCGATGAAGCCTTTATGACCATTATTCGTATATGCCATTGTCCTTTTGTCCAAGATATCAAGACTAAGCACGAGACATAGAATGTGTCACTCCCGTATAGCCCAATCTTTGGTTTCTTGATTACTAAGTAAACTAACTTAAATTGACGACATTGATATCGTATATCAACTCATCCAAGCATGACCATGCATTTTCTTAGTCTCACTCTATCAAACGGCCCAAAGATATCACTCCCATTACATAGGAGGGACAGATCTCATTTTGATAATACAAAACCCTCCGCATGATATATGACATACCCAATGACCTCCTTCAAGTTCACTCAATTATGAGCAACAAAGAGAAGTATCAAAGTATGTGACTCACATGTAGGGAACCTTGATGACCTTAGGTCAAAGCACTACATATACCATGATCACTATAAGAATCACTTATGACACTCATATAACGATCCATGTAGCATTCTCATGGTGGGTTGGTCCAGTACACAAGTTTTCCAACTTGTACCCCTATGTAGACTACATATATCATATTAGTCTCCATATATGCCAGTCATTATGTATTACTGTAACTCACTCCACGATAATATTAAACCAGGGACATTTAAGAATACCATGATTGTAGGGTTATAATTATGTTTATTACGTTACACAGAAACAGAACAACAAACATAATTATTAGATTAATGCCTTAACAAAATATTATGCCTCAATGTCCAAAATGCAATCATCTCATGATTGTATTTTGGGCACAACACTAACAATCTCCCCCTTACACTAAAGCCAATCATCCATGTATCTAATACTAATAGACCTAGAATGGCTATCATGCCTCTGCTGTGCAAGGGGTTTTGTCAGCAAATCAGCAATGTTACTGTCTGTCAAAGTCCTGTAGATTCTCACATCACCCTTTTCGATAATCCCCCTGATGAGATGATAATGTCAGAGTATATGTTTGGATTGCTGGTGAGATCGAGGTTCCTTAGCCTATGTGATTGCTTCATTGTTGTCATAATAGAGCTCAATCAGGTCGACAATGCTTGGAACTACTCCAAGTTCTGTGATGAACTTCTTGATCTAAACTGCCTCCTTTTTTAGCATTAGAGGTGGCAATGTACTCATATTCTGTTGTAGAGTCAGCTACTGTCTCTTACTTAGAACTCTTCCAGCTCATAGCACCACCACCAATGCAAAACACATAACCGGATTACGATCTGAAATCATCCTTATTAGATTAGAAGCTAGCATCGGGGTAACCCCTTACAACAAGCTCATCTTTGCCTCCGAAGACCAAGAATACATCCTTAGTGCTTGATAAGTAGTTAGGGATGTTCTTAACAGCTGTCCAGTAAGTCTCACTAGGGTTTGATTAGTACCTGCTCATCATGCTTAAGGCATACGAGACATCGGACGTTTACATATCATGGCATAGATGATAGATCCAATTCCTTAGCCTAAGTCCTTATAGATTACAACTCAGGAATGTCATTCCCAATGAGTAGTATGTCATCTATTTACAACACCAAGAAAACAATAGCGCTTCCACTAACCTTCTTGTAGACACAAGGTTCATCTTCATTTTTTATGAAACCAAACTCTTTAATTGCCTCATCAAAATGAAGATTCCAGCTCCTAGAAGATTGCTTTAGTCCATAAATGGACCTTTGCAACTTGCACACTTTATTGGGATTCTCTGGAGTGACAAAACCCTCAGGTTGTGTCATGTACACATCCTCAAGTAACTTTCTATTAAGGAAAATATTTTTTACATCCATTTTCCATATCTCACAATGATAGTGTGCATCAATAGGCAATAAAATTCAAATGGATTTAAGTATGGCAACTGGTGAAAAAGTTTGATCATAGTCAATACCATGAATTTGCTTGAAACATTTTGCAACCAATCATCCCTTAAAGGTAATCACATTACCGTCCATGTTAGTTTTCTTCTTAAAAATCCATTTGCACCCTATAAGTTTTACCCCTTCAAGTGGATCAACCAAAGTCCATACTCGGTTTTCATACGTGGATTCCATCTCAGACTTCATCACCTTTAGCCACTTCTTAGAGTCAGGCCCCAGCAAAGCTTGTTGGTAGGTTATGGGCTCATCCTGATCAATAAGCATCATATCGCTAGTGTGAGTCATGAGAAATCCATATCTCTCGAGATCACGCTAAATCTTACCAAACTTACGTAGGCCCTATGCTACAAGAACAGATTTTTGAACCACAACTTCTTGTGGTGTCTGTTCAGGTTCCATTTCAGGTTCAATGTCCCATTGTTGTTCTTGAATTTCTTCAAGTTCTACTTTCCTCCCACTGGTTCCTTTAGAGATAAACTCTTTCACGAGAAAGACACTAGTTTGAGCAACAAACACTTTTTGCTCAGAAGGATTGTGGAAATAGTAACCTTTTGTTTCTTTGGGATATCCAACAAAGAGGCATTTATAAGATTGGGCCCTAGTTTGTCAGAGGATTGACATTTCACATAAGCGTCATAACCCCAAATCTTCAAAAAAGACAGACTAGGACGCCTCCTACGTTATATCTTATTGGTGTCTTTTAAACTGATTTAGATGGAACTCAGTTTAGTGTAAAAGGGGCTGTCTCTAGAGCATGTCCCCAAAAGGAGTTTGGAAGGTCAGCTTCACTCATCATAGATCGAACCATGTCTGACAAAGTTTGATTTCTCCTTTTAGATACACCATGCCATTGATGTGTCCTAGGTGGAGTGAGTTGTTATACTATACCACACTCCTTTAGATAGTCAAAGAATTCTCAATCCATGTATTCTCCACCTCGATCTGGTTGAAATACTTTGATACTCTTCTTGAGCTGATTCTCTACTTCATTATTGAATTCTTTGAACTTTTCAAACAATTCTGACTTGTGTCTCATGAGATACACATAGCCATATCTACTGAAGTCATCAATAAAGGTAATGAAGTATTGGAAACCTTCTCTAGCATGTGTAGACATAGGGCCACATACATCACTATGTATGAGTCTTAATAAGTCATTAACCCTTTCACTTTGCCTAGTGAAAGGGGTTTTGGTCATCTTACCCAATAAACATGACTCACATGTCTCATATGATTCAAAATCAAATGAGTCTAAGAGTCCATCCTTATAAAGCTTGGATATGCGAGTCTCATTTATATGGCCCAGACAACAGTGCCAAAGATAGGTCGGGTTTGAATCATTTAATCTGACCTTCTTGATATTCACATTATATATTGGATTTTTGAGTTTTAGAACATAAAAACCATTGCTAAGTTGAGCACTACCATAAAAGATTTCATTCAAATAAATAGAACAACATTTGTCCTTTATTATAAATGAAAAACCTTTCTTGTCCAAGCAAGAAATAGAAATCAAATTTATACTAATAATAGGCACAAAGTAGCAGTTGTATAATTCAAAAACTAATTCACTAGGCAAAGTGAGAACGTAAGTCCCTATGGCTAAGGCAGCAACCCTTGCTCAATTTCCAACACATAGGTCCACTTCACCTCATGCCAATCTTGTACTCCTACATAGATCCTACACATTTGCATAATTGTGAGATCCATATCCAATATCCAATACCCAAGATGAAGAAGTAGAAAAGTTAGTCTCTATAACAAAAATACCTGAAGTGGAAGTCTTACTTTCCTTCTCCTTAGTAATTTCTTCAAGATAGAGCTTGCAGTTACACTTTTAGTGTCCAGGTTACTTACAATTGAAGAACTCCCCTTAATTAGCCACACCACTAGATGGATTTAGTGCAGTTGAAGAAGAATTAGAATTGGACTTTCCTTTACCTTTATCCTTCTTCTTGTTGGCTTTTCCCTTTTGTACCATCATAATGGGCTTAGCCTTCATAAGGTTTTACTCAGTAGTTCTCAATATGACAAACTGACTGTAGCTTTTCGGCAATGATTGTAGGACTATATCAACAACCAACTCTTTGTAAAGAGCAAATCCCAAACTCTCAATATTCTCAATGTACCCAATCATCTTGAGCACATGAGGATGCATGAGACTTCCCTTAGACAATTTGCACTGAAACAATGGCTTAGAGGTCTTAAACCTCTCATGCCTAGCATGCTCTTGGAAGAGCATTTTGAGATGTTCAATCATATCGAATGCTCAATGTTCTTATGTTGCTTCTAAAGCTCAGATCCCATGGTAATAAGCATGAGGCAAGCAACATCCAAAGCATCATCAGAATGCTTCTTGTGAGCATCCCTTTCAACTCCTGGAGCATTGGCAGTAGGCTCATTCGGAATGGGCTGCTCTAGGACATAAGTCTTTCTCTCTTGCTTGATGACTATCCTCAAAATTTGGTACCATTTGAGAAAGTTCGTCCCATTCAGTTTTTTCTTCTCAAAGATCAATTGCAATGAAAGTGTCGATGTGTTTTGTGCCATGGTAATCTACAACAGTAAATATGCAGTGTAAGAGTCATGCATTTTAATTCATTTAATAAGGACTTTTATTAAATGATACTCCCACTACTTTACTCAAAATAATAACCCTTGATATGATTTTGGAACACCTCAACGCGAAGCTATTCTAGTGGGCCAAGATCCATATTTTACTACAACCTAAGTCAACTTTGGCTTTTCTCTCAAGTTGTATTTATTTAGGTAGGCAACTCCTTGCTAATTGCATCTCATGCAACTGTTGGATAGTTGGGTGAACAACACTTGTCCAAGCTCATCTCATGAACTTAAGCCCAACCCTATGCCTCTAAGTCTCCAATCCTATTAGGATAACTCAGTTAAGTCAGACGCAAAGTTAGCAATTTGGATATCACTATTATCCCATTGCGCCTTACCAAGATGAACATAGGTGTTTTGCTTTGGCAAACCCACCCATTGTTGATAATAATCTTGACGAGTGCAAGCATTTGGAATGATCACATTTAATGACTTAATATTTTGTTTGAGAGATTTTTTCTTTTGATCTCACCAATTATTATCTTCGGTTGTCCTATACATGTATCACATACAAATATAAAACATGCATCTCATGTTAACAACAAAGTAAACGTGACATAGTTATAGCCCAAACTATGTGATATTCTCAAGCCAATGAGAATATCATAAAAGCCTAAGAAAAGAAAAGGGTCTCCACAATCTCCTTCTCTTCCTTGCTTGGTTGCCATTTTGTTGTCACCTCCTTGGACACGCCACCTTCGACGATCCCATATTGTACAATTACATCAATAATAGAAACCTTGAGTTACATTCAAGGGGAGTAACGTGAGAATAGAATGTACAATGAGAATAACAAGAATAAGGCACGACTCACAGGCTGTATTTACAAGTACAACTAATAAGGGCTATAACCATGCACCATGCTTCAACCACCAATCAGCATATCATGTCAAATCTTATTCAACAAAATTGCATACAAATTAACGCGCATTGATTAGCCAGTTTTTATTAATTTGGCACTTTGCATAAGGCGGCCCTGCTGGCCGATCAGTGGGCAGTGGTCCTGCTGGCCAGTTAGTGGGCAGTAGTCCCGCTGACTGGTTAACGGGTGGGGTTAAAGGGAGCCACCTTTGCGCGGGGTTGCGAGGGGGGCAGCACCCTTAGCACAAAAAATTGTCTTACAATTATGTTGCCTGAGAATTTCTATTTCAAGCAACTAAGCACCCAAGACCGCCTTCATTCGAGCCATTAAAAGTACTCTAATATCGATGCCCGAACAGCCTTAATCCAATCCATGCTAAGGTTTTGCAATTATTGCAAGAATCCTAATCCATATAGGTATCTCATACCAATTAATTTAGGGTTAATCTTATTAACCAATTTATGTTGTTTCTTCATATATCACATATATACATTACGAGTTCCAGATTCATGCATCATGAATCAATCTAAAAAATCATGATAAAAACATTAGAACACACAACATGTCATGCGATTTGACATTTAATTCTGATTTAGGGTTTCACAAGTAGCTTTGATACCACTGTAGGGTTTTAGGAGCCAAACAAGCGCAACGGAATATAGTCGAAACCCTCCAAGATCCAAGAAAAATAGGGTAAACTAGGTGTTTGAAATTTTTCATACCTAATTTGGTTGAGATCTTTCACCTAACTGTTGAGTCGAATCACAAAAACTGAATAATTGACATGTTCAAGCTCTCTACTGTGACAGCCCTTGGAGCTGTAGGTCTAATTGACAAGGTAATTATAGAAATCTCAGCTTACTAAGTAATTAGTTAATTTAACAAATTATACTTTAGATAATTTATTTGCAAGCTAAGTCTCGGTAATATAGGGTCTAGTAGTTAAAAATGAGTAAAATTGATCATTTAAGCAAGCCAGGCCAAGAGGGGTATTTTGGTCATTTCATATAATGACCCATTTTTATTGCACAGTTGGAAAAACATGAGAAAATATTAAATTTGAGGTATCACGATTTTTCCTGATTTCCACTTTATCATCTGGAAATTTTGGATTGACTATATTGTCCATAAGTGGTTTAAATGTAATCCTCGAAGAGATAGGGATTAAATTAGACGTTGTAAAAAAGCTGGAGACTGGCGTGTAATTATATCTGTGAAGAAACAAGCTGTGCCATAATACTAACCTTAGCCCTAAAGTTTTAGCATTTTATCAATTAAGGGTCAAGTGTTAAAAGTATGCACTTTGGCCATGCATGTGCCTTGCACATGCCAGCTTACTTAATAAGCTTTATTAATCGGCCAACTTGTTTCCTTCCTTACCTAGAAGCTCCAGCCAACCAAAACCTTTCTCACCTTCGAACCACCATACCCAAGATCCCTCCAAGCTCAATCCACCCAAATTCAAGCACAACTAATCAAGATTTTGAAGGAAAATCAAGTTTTGTGCTATCCTAAGCTAGGATTTCTTGTTTCTTGTCCGAGTAAGTTTGGTTCTATTATTTCCCTTGTTTTGAGCTTCAGTTTAGCTCTGTAAATTTTGGAAATTAATGTTAGACTTGGTTGTTAAGAGAAATCAAAGGCGCTCAACATGTTTGAAGGTGTTTATGAGCTTATCCATGGTTAATTTTGCTCTTATGGTGTAGTTTTCATCATCTTTGGATTTTTGGCACTGTTCATGCAATTTTTATGGTAGAAATCATGGCTGGGATAATTTTTTGATGTGTTTTCTAGCTATAATATATGAATTGAGATGCAAATGAGCTAAAAACCCAAGAAAACTAAGGCTGGAATTTTGGTGTAGCTAAAATTAGAAGTGTTGTGCTAGGTGTGGTTTAATTCTTTCATAGCCAGCCATAATTTTGTGTTCCAGGGGCTTTGGTAGCTCAATAAGGTTGTTATCTTACTTATGAACTAGTATTTGAGGGCTAAGAAGCAAGGGAACATTTATTGGAAGTGAATTACCAAAGAATGCCATGAATGTGCATTAGTGAAGTTTTGTGGCTGCTGTAATTGTCGTTACTTCCTGGAATAAACTATGTTATTTCAGTGATATTGGTAGCTATTGGTTGTTATAATCTTTCTTATACACTAGCATACAAGGCATAAAAAATAAGAAAGCAAGATTTGGGCTGCATTTATGCTATTAAACGTGTAAAGAACCATAAGATAGGCAAACCGGAGATAGAAAATTTTGGGCTGTTGGTGGTTGTTTCAGGGGCTGTTTCCATTTGTTAAAATTGCTAAATTATGCTTAAAATGATCAATATAGGTTCTGGGAATGAGCTACTAAGATATTTCCTAAATTTGGCTTGAAATCGAGACAAAAATGCTAAGTACTTGAAGCTTGCAAACTAAGTTAACTAAGGTAAGGGTTACTTGATTTGTATGCTTATGTGTTAAACAAATTTGGGTAAGATACTTGTATATCAAGTGGCTGAATTATTGATGGATTTAACAAACATGTAAATTGAGTATTGATGGCTATTTAAGAAGCTTATATGATTGGGTTTGGTACAAAACCAAACTATGAAGTGTGTAAGTGCATATTTGTAAACTTCCATGTATAGGCTGATGGGTTTCGGGAGCCAAACAGTGCAGTGGAATTTAACTGAAACCCTCCAGGATCCAAGTGAAACGGGGTAAACCGGGTGTTCGAAAATTTTCATACCTAATTTTTGGTTGAGATCTCTCACTCAACTGCAGAGTCGAATCATAAAACTTGAAAAGTTGACATGTTCAAGCTCTCTATGGTATCCACACGAGCCTCTCGGGATCACCATGCTTCCACCGCATCCTGGTAGATACGTTTCTCTTGCGTTCGCAGTGCTAGCTTGCATCCTCCAAGGAATTGTAAGAGAAGAGTGCGATTGTCCTTTTAGGAGGCTAGGACAAGGAGACCTGCGAATTTCTCACTAGAAGTTGTATTTATAGTGAGACTCAACTTCCAGACCTAATGGGTTTCAAAGCCCTAATCTAATTAGGCTTTAATTTCGAGCTTAATAATAGCTCAACTATTGGGCCCATTATTAATATGAAATTATTGTGAAACCAAAACCAAAATTATTAGCCCATGCATTCTAATGATCCAAATAGCTCTATGTGTGCGACCCAATAGGCTTTTACCACGTTAGCAATGACCATAAATCACATTTATGATCATAAGCAATGAGCGGTATCTAACAACACATCATAGCTACCCAAGTGACAAGATTGTCGATGATTCGACTAAACCTTTATGATCATCACCGATATATGCCATTATCCCTTTGTCCAAGATATCAAGACCAAGCACGAGACATGGAATGTGTCACTCTCGTATAGCCCAATCTTTGGTTTCTTGGTTACCGAGTGGACCAACTTAAACTGATGACATTGATATCGTATATCAACTCATCCGAGCATGACCATGCATTTTTCTAAGTCTTACTCTATCAAAGGGCCCGAAGATATCACTCCCGTTACATAGGAGGGACAAATCCCATCTTGATCATACAAATCCCTCCACATGATATGTGACATACCCAATGACCTCCTTCAAGTTCACTCAGTTATGAGCAACACAGGAAAGTATCAAAGTATGTGACTCACATGTAGGGAACCTTGATATCTTAGGTCAAAGGACTACATATACCATGATCACTATGAGAATCACTTATGACACTCATATAGCGATCCATGTAGTGTTCTTATGGTGGGTCGGTCCAGTACACAAGTTCTCCAACTTGTACCCATATGTAGACTACATATCTCATGTTAGTCTTCACATATGCTAGTCGTTATGTATTATTGCAACCCACTCCACAATAATACTAGACTAGGGACATTTGAGAATATCATTATTCTAGGGTTATAATTATGTTTGTTAAGTTACGGAGAAACAAAACAACAAACATAATTGCTGGATTAATGCCTTAATAAAATAGCATGACTCAATGTGCAAAAATACAACCATCTCATGATTGGCCTTTTGGGCACAACACTAACAATCTCCCACTTGCACTAAAAGCCAATCATCCGTGTATCTAATATCGATGAACCTAGAATGGTTATCATGTTCTGCTGCATAAGGGGCTTTGTCAGTGGATCAGCAGTGTTGCTGTCTGTTGAAGTCTTGCATATCCTTACATCACCCCTCTCGATGATCTCCCTGATGAGATGATAGCGTCGGAGTATGTGTTTGGATTGCTGGTGAGATCAAGGTTCCTTAGCACGTGCGATTGCTCCAGTGTTGTCACAATAGAGCTCTATCAGGTCGGCAATGCTTGGAACCACTCCAAGTTCAGTGATGAACTTCTTGATCCAAACTGCCTCCTTTGCAGCATCAGAGGCGGCAATGTACTCAGATTCTGTTATAGAGTCAGCCACTGTCTCTTGCTTTGAACTCTTCCAGCTCATAGCACCACCACCAATAGAAAACACATAACCAGATTGTGATCTAAAATCATCCTTATCTGATTGGAAGCTTGCATCGGTGTACCCCTTACAACGAGCTCATCTTCACCTCCAAAGACCAAGAATGCATCCTTAGTCTTTTGTAAGTACTTAAGGATGTTCTTAACAGCTGTCCAGTGACTCTCACCGGGGTTCAATTGGTACCTACTCGTCATGCTTAAGGCATATGAGACATCAGGACGAGTACATATCATGGCATACATGATAGATCCAATTGCTGAAGCATATGGAATCTTACTCATGCGCTCTCTCTCCTCAGGTGTACTCAGACACTGAGATCTAGAAAGAGTTATGTGACATGGGCAAGAATCCTTTCTTGGAATCTTGCATGCTAAACCTCTTTGGCACCTTGTCAATGTATGTACTTTGACTTAGGCTAAGAAGCTTTCTAGATATATCTTTATAGATCCTGATGCCTAACACATAGGCTGCTTCACCCAAGTCCTTCATAGAGAAACATTTCCCCAGCCAAGTCTTCACAGCCTGTAGCTCAGGAATGTCATTCCTGATGAGTAGTATGTCATCTACATACAACACCAAGAAGACAATAGCTCTCCCACTAACCTTCTTGTAGACACAAGGTTCATCTTCTTTTTTTATAAAACCAAACTCTTTGATTGCTTCATCAAAATGAAGATTCCAACTTTGAGAAGCTTACTTCAGTCCATAAATGAACCTTTGCAACTTGCACACTTTATTGGTATTCTCAAGAGTGACAAAACCCTCAGGTTGTGTCATGTACACATCCTCAAGTAGCTTTCCATTTAGGAATGCAGTTTTGACATCCATTTGCCATATCTCATAATCATAGTGTGTAGCAATAGCAAACAAAATTTAGATGGATTTAAGCATAGCAACTGGTGAAAAAGTTTCATCATAGTTAATACCATGAATTTGCTTGAAACCTTTTGCAACCAATTGTCCCTTAAAGGTAATCACATTACCATCCATGTCAGTTTTCTTCTTGAAAACCCATTTGCACCCTATGGGTTTTACCCCTTCAGGTGGGTCAACCAAAGTCCATACTTGGTTTTCATACATGGATTCCATCTCGGATTTCATGGCCACTAGCCACTTCTCAGAGTCAGGCCCCGACATAGCTTGTTGGTAGGTTGTGGGCTCATCCTGATCCATGAGCATCACATCACCAGTGTGAGTCATGAGAAATCCATATCTCTCAGGCTCACGCCGAATCCTACCAGACCTACGTGGGCTCTGTGCTACAGGAACAGACTCTTGAACCACAACATCTTGTGGTGTCTGTTCAGGTTCCATTTCAGGTTCGATGTCTCCTTATTGTTCTTGAATTTCTTCAAGTTCTACTTTCCTCCCACTAGTTCCTTTAGAGATAAACTCTTTCTCCAAAAAGACACCAGTTCGAGCAACAAACACTTTTTGCTCAGAAGGATTGTAGAAATAGTAACCCTTTGTTTCTTTGGGATCCCCAACAAAAAGGCATTTTTGAGATTTGGGCCCTAGTTTGTCAGAGGATTGACGTTTCACATAAGCGTCACAGCCGCAAATTTTCATCAAAGAAAAATTTGGATGCCTCCCACTCCATATCTCATATGGTGTCTTTTGAACCGATTTAGATGGAACTCGGTTTAGTGTAAAAGCGGCTGTCTCTAGAGCATGTCCCCAAAAGGAGTTTGGAAGGTCAGCTTGACTCATCATGGAGTGAACCATGTCTAACAGAGTTCAATTTCTCCTTTCAGATACACCATTCCATTGAGGTGTACCAGGTGGAGTGAGTTGTGATACTATACCACACTCCTTTAGATAGTCAAGGAATTCTCGATCCAAGTACTCTCCACCTCGATCTGATCAAAGCACTTTGATACTCTTCCCGAGTTGATTCTCTACTTCATTCTTGAATTCTTTGAACTTTTCAAAGGATTCTGACTTGTGTCTCATGAGATACACATAGCCATATCTGCTGAAGTCATCAGTGAAAGTAATGAAGTATTGGAAACCTCCTCTAGCTTGTGTAGACATAGGGCCACATACATCACTATGTATGAGTCCTAGTAAGTCATTAGCCCTTTCACTTTGCCCTGTGAATGGGGCTTTGGTCATCTTGCCCAACAAACATGACTCACATGTCTCATATGATTCAAAATCAAATGAGTCCAAGAGTCCATCCTTATGGAGCTTGGATATGCGGGTCTCATTTATATGGCCTAAGCGACAGTGCCAGAGATAGGTCGGGTTCGAATCATTTAATCTGACCTTCTTGGTATTCACATTATAGATTGGATCTTCGAGGTCTAGAACATACAACCCATTGCTAAGTTGAGCACTACCATAAAAGATTTCATTCAAATAAATAGAACAACATTTGTCCTTTATTATAAATGAAAAACCTTTCTTGTCCAAACAAGAAACAGAAATCAAATTTCTACTAATAGTAGGCACAAAGTAGCAGTTGTCTAATTCTAAAACTAATCCACTAGGTAAAGTGAGAACATAAGTCCCTACGGCTAAGGCAGCAACCCTTGCTCCATTTCCAACACGTAGGTCCACTTCACCTCGGGCCAATCTTCTACTTCTACTTAGATCCTGCACATTTGCACAAATGTGAGATCCACATCCAGTATCCAATACCCAAGATGAGGAAGTAGAAAAGTTAGCCTCTATAACAAAAATACCTGAAGTGGAAGTCTTACTTCCCTTTTCCTTAGCAAGTTCTTCAAGATAGAGCTTGCAGTTGCGCTTCCAGTGTCCAGGTTGCTTACAATGGAAGCACTCCCCTTCCTTTGCCACACCACCCTTTGGTTTCAGTGCAGCTGAAGAAGAACTAGCATTGGACTTTCCATTAGCTTTATCCTTTTTCTTGTTGGCTTTTCCCTTTCCCTTGCCCTTTTGAACCATCAAAATGGGCTTAGCCTTCTTAAGGTTTTGCTCAGCAGTTCTCAACATGTTGAGCAATTCAGGGAGGGACTTGTCAAGGTCGTTCATGTTATAGTTCATGACGAACTGACTATAGCTTTCAGGCAACGATTGCAAGACTACATCAATAGCCAACTCTTTCTGAAGAGCAAATCCCAAATTCTCAAGATTCTCAATGTACCCAATCATCTTGAGCACATGAGGACCCACGGGACTTCCCTCAGACATCTTGCACTGAAACAATGCCTTAGAGGTCTCAAACCTCTCATGCCTAGCTTGCTCTTGGAAAAGCATTTTGAGATGTTCGATCATATCGAATGCCCCCATGTTCTCATGTTGCTTCTGAAGCTCAGATTCCATGGTAATAAGCATGAGGCATGCAACATCCAAAGCATCATCAGAATGCCTCTTGTGAGCATCCCTTTCAGCTCTTGGAGCAGTGGCAGCAGGCTTATTTGGAATGGGCTGCTCAAGGACATAAGCCTTTCTTTCTTGCTTGAGGACTATCCTCAAGTTTCGGTACCATTTGAGAAAGTTGGTCCCATTCAGTTTTTCCTTCTCAAGGATCGATCGCAACGAAAGTGTCGATGTGTTTTGTGCCATGGTTATCTACAACAGTAAATATGCAGTGTAAGAGTCATGTATTTTAATTCATTTAATAAGGACTTTTATTAAACGATACTCCCACTATTTTCCTCAAAATAATAACCCTCGATATTATTTCAGAACACCTCAGCGCTAAGGTATTCTAGTGGGCCAAGATCCATATTTGACCACAACCTGAGTCAGCTTTGGCTTTTCTCTCAAGTTACAGCTATTTAGGTAGGCAACTCCTTGCCAATTGCATCCCATGCAACTCTTGGATAGTTGGGTGAACAACACTTGTCCAAGCTCATCTCATGAACTTAAGCCCAACTCTATGCCTCTAAGTCCCTAATCCTATTAGGATGACTTAGTTAAGTCGAACCCAAAGTTAGCAGTTTGGATATCACTATTATCCCATCGCGCCTTACCAAGATGAACATAGGTGCTTTGCTTTGGCAAACCCACCTAATGTTGATCAAAGTCTTGACGAGTGCCAACATTTGGAAGGCATCACATTTAATGACTTAATATTTGTTTGAGGGATTTTTCTTTTGATCTCACCAATTTGTTATCTCCGGTTGTCTTATACATGCATCACATACAAATATAAAACATGCATCTCATGCTTACAAGAAAGTAAACATGACATGGTTATAGCCCAAACTATGCGATATTCTCAAGCCAATGAGAATATCATAAAAGCCTAAGAAAAGAAAAGGGTCTTCACAAGCTCCTTTCTCTTCCTTTCTTGGTTGCCCTTTTGTTGTCACCTCCTTGGACATACCACCTTGGATGATCCTTGGACATACCACCTTGGATGATCCCATAATGTACCATTACATCAATAATAGAAACCTCGAGTTACATTCGAGGGGAGTAAGGTGAGAAGAGAATGTACAATGAGAGTAACAAGAGAAGGCACGACTCGCAGGCCGTATTTACAAGTACAACCAATCAAGGGCTATAACCATGCACCATGCTTCAAACACCAATCAGCATATCATGTCAAATCTCATTCAACAAAAATGCATGCCAATTGACGTGCGTTGATTAACCAGTTTTTATTTATGTGGCGCTTCGCATACGGCGGTCCCGCTGGCCGGTCAGCGGGCGGTGGTTCCGCTGACCGGTCAGCGGACGGGGTCAAGGGGAGCCGCCCTTGCGGGGGGTTGCGAGGGGGGCAGCGCCCCCCGGCGCAAAAAATTGTCTTACAATTGCTTAGCCCGAAATCTTCTATTTCGAGCAAGTAGGCACCCGAGACTCCTCCATTCGAGCCACCAAAAATACCTTACTTTCGGTGCCCGAACAGGCCGAATCCGAACAAAGCTAGGGTTTTTGCAACTATTGCAAGAATCCTAATCCATATAGGTATCTCATACCATTCAATTTTGGGTTAATCTCATTAACCAATTAGTGTCGTTTCTTCATATATGTCATATGTTCATTACGAGTTCCGGTTTCATGCATCATGAATCAATCTAATTAATCATGGCCGAAAAGCAACCGAACACATAACATCATGCGATTCAACACTCAATCCCGATTTAGGGTTTCACCAGTAGCTCTGATACCACTGTTGGGTTTCGGGAGCCAAACAGTGCAGCGGAATTTAACCGAAACCCTCCAGGATCCAAGTGAAACGGGGTAAACCGGGTGTTCGAAAATTTTCATACCTAATTTTCAGTTGAGATCTCTCACTCAACTGTAGAGTCGAATCACAAAACTTGAACAGTTGACGTGTTCAAGCTCTCTATGGTATCCACACGAGCCTCTTGGGATCACCACGCTTCCACCACGTCCCGGCAGATGCGTTTCTCTTGCGCTCGCAGTGCTAGCTTGCGTCCTCCAAGGAATTGCAAGAGAAGAGTGCGGCTGTCCTTTTGGGAGGCTAGGGCAAGGAGACCTGTGAATTTCTCACTAGAAGTTGTATTTATAGTGAGACTCAACTTCCAGGCCTAATGGGTTTCAAAGCCCTAATCCAATTAGGCTTTAATTTCGGGCTTAATAATGGCTCAACTATTGGGCCCATTATTAATAAGAAATTATTGTGAAACCAAAACCCAAATTATTAGCCCATGCACTCTAATGATCCAAATAGCTCTATGTGTGTGACCCAATAGGCTCTTACCACGTTGGCAATGATCATAAATCACATTTATGATCATAAGCAATGAGCGGTGTCTAGCAACACATCATTGCTACCCAAGTGACAAGATTGTCGATGATTCGACTAAACCTTTATGATCATCACCGATATATGCCATTGTCCCTTTGTCCAAGATATCAAGACTAAGCACGAGACATGGAATGTGTCACTCTCGTATAGCCCAATCTTTGGTTTCTTGATTACCGAGTAGACCAACTTAAACTGATGACATTGATATCGTATATCAACTCATCCGAGCATGGCCATGCATTTTTCTAAGTCTTACTCTATCAAGGGGCCCGAAGATATCACTCCCGTTACATTGGAGGGACAAATCCCATCTTGGTCATACAAATTCCTCCGCATGATATGTGACATACCCAATGACCTCCTTCAAGTTCACTCAGTTATGAGCAACAAAGGAAAGTATCAAAGTATGTGACTCACATGTAGGGAACCTTGATGATCTTAGGTTGAAGGACTACATATACCATGATCACTATGAGAATCACTTATGATATTCATATAATGATCCACGTAGTGTTCTCATGGTGGCTCGGTCCAGTACACAAGTTCTCCAACTTGTACCCATATGCAGACTACATATCTCATATTAGTCTCCACATATGCTAGTCGTTATGTATTATTGCAACCCACTCCACAATAATACTAGACTAGGGACGTTTGAGAATATCATTATTCCAGGGTTACAATTATGTTTGTTAAGTTACGCAGAAACAAAACAACAAACATAATTGCTGGATTAATGCCTTAATAAAATATCATGACTCAATGTGCAAAAATACAACCATCTGAATATAATTATGCTAGTCTCCAAAAGGCCAATCATGAGATGATTGTATTTCTTCACATTGAGTCATGATATTTTATTAAGCCGTTAATCCAGCAATTATGTTTGTTGTTTTGTTTCTGCGTAACTTAACAAACATAATTGTAACCCTAGAATAATGATATTCTCAAATGTCCCTAGTCTAGTATTATTGTGGAGCGGGTTGCAATAATACATAACGGCTAGCATATGTGGAGACTAATATGAGATATGTAGTCTGCATATAGGTACAAGTTGGAGAACTTATGTACTGGACCGACCCACCATGAGAACACTACATGGATTGTTATATGAGTGTCTTAAAGCCTAATTGGATTAGGGCTTTGAAACCTATTAGGCCTGGAAGTTGAGTCTCACTATAAATAGAACTTCTAGTGTGAAATTCGTAGGTCTCCTTGCCCTAGCCTCGAAAAAGGACAGCCGCACTTTTCTTTTGCAATTCCTTGGAGGACACAAGCTAGCACTACAAGCGCAAGAGAAACGCATCTGCCGGGACGTGGTGGAAGCGTGGTGATCCCGAGAGGCTCGTGTGGATACTATAGAGAGCCTGAACATGTCAACTGTTCAGGTTTTGTGATTCGACTCTATAGTTGAGTAAGAGATCTCAACCGAAAATTAGGTATGAAAATTTTTGAACACCCGGTTTACCCTGTTCCACTTGGATCTTGGAGGGTTTCGGTTAAATTCCGCTGCGCTGTTTGGCTCCCAAAATCCAAAAGTTGAGTCACACTATAAATACAACTTCTAGTGAGAAATTCGTAGGTCTCCTTGCCCTAGCCTTCCAAAAGGATAGCCGCACTCTTCTCTTGCAATTCCTTGGAGGACGCAAGCTAGCACTGCGAGCGCAAGAAAAATGCATCTGTCGGGACGCGGTGGAAGCGTGCTGATCTCGAGAGGCTTGTGTGGATACCATAGAGAGCTTGAACACGTCAACTGTTCAAGTTTTGTGATTCGACTCTACAGTTGAGTGAGAGATCTCAACCGAAAGTTAGGTATGAAAATTTTTGAATACCCGGTTTACCCCGTTTCACTTAGATCCTGGAGGGTTTCAGTTAAATTCCGCTGCGCTGTTTGGCTCCCGAAACCCAACACAAATAGGAAGAAGGGCATAGCCACATATGTCTTTAAATGTGTCATATGCCAAAGGACAAAGGTAGAGCATTATAAGCCGGCAGGAACACTACAGACTCTACCCATTCTAGTGAGGAAGTGATAAATGTTATTTTTGTGGTCAAACATGTTGACTTTTCATCAACTTTGACCATAATTTTCTACCTTACCATTCAATATTTTTTGGCCGATTCTTGCTTTGATCCTTCATTTTGTAGGTTGGAGAAGCGGACCACAGCATTGGAATGGCACCGGGATGAGCGGAACAAAAAATGGGAATGCAAAAGTCAAGGAAATTTATAACTGTGAGGCCTACCTGAAAAATGCACCCTGGAGGCCTAGGCACTAGCTGAGGCCTAGGCGCCCAAGCACCCCCTCTTGGGGCTTATGCGCCAGAGCACCCTCGAGCTTGGAGGCCTAGGTGCCCAAGCACCACCTCCTGAGGTCTAGGCGCCGGGCACCCGGGAAAGTGGTCCTCTACCTCAAACTTGAACTCAAGCTTGCTATTGGCCAAGGATTTCTATCCAAATGGTTTGGTGAGTGAAAGGGACACCTCCAAGGGGTAGAAGAATCTGGAACCTAATAAAAGAAGAGAATTTTTTATCTTCATCTTTTCATCTTAGACTTAGGTTTTTTTTATCACCATTTCTTACATTTCTTCATCTTCTTTGGGAGCACTTGTGGATTCTTGCTTGGAGAAGGCTTGGAGGACTTAAAGACTTGTAGGAGCCTTGATGAATCAAGCATCTAGAGTCTATTGGGTTCCTTTTTTCCTTCTTTTATCTTGTATTTAGACATGGATGCTCTTTTATGTATTTTCATGTTTATGTTTAGTTTGATTATGGAGTAGTTTTCTCTACACTTTCTATGGTTATAACTACTTAAATTGGTTATGTTGGTTGGATTAATGGCTGTTTGACTTTCATTTTCCTCCATTGCTGGTTTACTATTCTCCTTCAGCTTATTATTGTGTTGATTGATTAAGGGCCCTAGTCAATTACACCTTAGATTTCTTTTAAACTCTTGGAAAAGATTAAAAAGAATTAGAATTTGAAGAAGAGTGTAATGGCCGTGGGCTTGTTGGGAGACTAGTCTAGGACACTAGGTGAAGGTAAATTGAACTTGTAATGCCCCTTTTGAACTAGCATTTTGGATGGGAGTCCATTCTAGTATAAGCTTGGGAAAGTGACCCTTTCACTTGGAAGTAGAAAAACCAAACTATTAGCCTTCATTCACTAGCTAACCAAGTTGAATAGTGAAAACCATAGGAAGTGTGTTTTGTTAATTCACTAGAAAACCTCTAATTTGCATTGTGTTTGTTGTTCTTGTTTAGTGGTAATTTAAGTAGAGTTGCAAACTTAGTTATTTTCATAGTGAGTTAATCATCAATTGTTGCTTGTTTAGCTAAAGTGAGTCTCAAGGTAGTGGTAATTAGCAAACAATATAAATCAATCCTCGTGGGAACGATACTCATTCACCCTATCTACACACGTCCCGTGTGCTTGCGGATTAGGGTTGGAAAACTCACAACAGGAAGTAGGGTAACATCACTATGGACTTCTTAACTGGGTTGCCTATGACAATATTAAGGCATGACACAATTTAGGTCATTGTGAATAGGGTAACCAACTGTGCCCACTTCTTAACAATGAAGATTGCAGACTCACTGGAAAAGTTAGCACAAATGTACATCAAAGAAATAGTAAGATTACATGGAGCACTAGACTCTATAGTGTCAGATAGAGATCCAAGATTTATAGCTAGATTTTTGAGTGCTTTCACAAAGCACGAGGAACCAAAATCTACATGAGCATTGTTTACCACCCTCAGATAGATGGACAAATTGAAAGGGTGATTCAGATACTTGAAGACATGCTCAGAAGTTGTGTCTTGGATTTCAAGGGAGAATGAGACCAACATTTACCTTTGGTGGAATTTTCTTACAACAGCAGTTATCAAAGCACCATTGATATGGTACCTTATGAAGCTCTTTATGGGACAAGGTGCATGACACCGCATTGTTGGGTGGAAGCCTTAGATAGGATAGAGTTAGTTCCTGAGATCATTGAAGAAACAACAAACAAAATAAAGAAGATACAAGAAAGCTTAAGAATAACCAATGAAAGGACCACTACTAATATGAACAAAAGAAGAAGAGATTTAGAGTTTGAGGTTGGTGATAAAGTGTGACTCAAAGTAGCACCAACCAAAGGCACTATCAGGTTTGGCAAAAGAAGCAAACTAGCTCATAGGTACATTGGTCCTTATGAGATATTGGATAGAATTGGCAATGTGGCTTATAGGTTAGCTATATCACCAATTATGTCAAGTTTTCATAATGTTTTCCATGTCAGTATGATTAAGAAGTGTCTACTAGATACAAAGCATACTATAGCAGTGGAAGATATATAGTTGGAGCCTAATTTGACATATGAAGAGCAACTTATAGCTATCTTAGCTAAAGACACCAGAAGGCTAAGGAACAAACTGATTCCCATGGTTAAAGTACAATGGTCAAACCATTCTAAAGAGAAGCAACCTGGGAAACTGAGAAGGAAATCCTGGAAAGGTATCCATATGAGTACCCCAAGCTAAGGGCAATTTTGGAGGACCAAAATTTTTAGGGGAGGGAGGGGAATGTTACCACCTTAAAAAATGAGAAAATTTCAGTATAGAGACATAATGGTTATAAACCATTATATAGCATAGTTATCACCATACATAATAAAATATGAGAGGTAAAAAGTATAATCAACACCTTGTTAAAATATTCACACAATGATTTCTTGGCCTTCAAGGAAGCCCTAAAGTACTGCTTATTTTACAAGTAATTTATGGACTTTATTGTAAGATTTTAAGACTAGGGTACTCAATTATACAACTTTAAAAGAGAGCATTTAAAGGGATTTGAATGATATGGAAGCATTGGTTGGAGGATAAATTGCATAAAGAAAATAAAGGCTATTATTCAAGAACTTAGGACAATTAGGTTTACAATTGTTCACAAAAAAAACTTAAGGATGGGATGATCTTTCACAAGAGTTAAAGATAGCTATTTTTAGTATTATCCCAACCTTTTATTTTTAGCTTCTAAGGTAAAAATGTGGGCTAAAGATTAGCCAAAAAGTCTTTGTTTAAAGCAAACTTATAGTGACCTTAGTGAAGGTTAAGGTTAAACTAATTAAACCAAGGAAAATATCTTTTCTTGCCTTTCCTTGGATATTTTCAACTCTTACTAGCCAGAATTCCTCCCTTAATTCCTACATAACCTTCCATAGCCACCATATCTCAAGCTCCCAAGAAATCACAAAGGAAAGCAATTGGATTCAACAAGAGAAAGAAAAACCCTAGTTTTTAGGTTTATTGAGCTTCCTTTGGCATTTTTAGCTTTCACAGCTTAGATAAGGCTAGTTTGGGTTTCTAGAGCCCAAGTTAGTGCTAACTAAGACCAATTAACCTCCTAAGACCAAGCATTAGCTTGAGGAGGGCTTCCATAGTGATTACATAATGTTTATTTGATTGTTTATAAACTAACCCTGATGTGTTTATTGCTACCAGCATTACATTTGTTTGTTGTTGTGTTGTTTGTGCATTTGGATGGCCGTGTTTGTGTATTTGTATTATCTTTTTTTGTTTTAGTGTCTTTGTATTTCAAGTATATGACTGGATTTTGAATATTTTGTTGATAAGCCCTTACTAAGTTTCATTCACGAAACCTAAACTTTTTGTTCATTTCAGGAGGACCTAAAAGAGAGCATTCAAACTAATAGCTGTCATTTGAATTTCTCTATGAAATTTTAGGAATATTAACTTCCATATGTGTAGTTTTAAAATCAAAATTTTCATTATTTTTTTAGCACATTAGCTATTTTTAGTAATGGTATTTTTTGCCTTAAGCAGCAATTTGTCCCTTCAAGTTTCTGGAGTGCTTAGTGCTTTTGAAGTTCTCCAAGAAGCTTAGTGTGTGTATTAACTAAGTTATGGCATGAATGTAGTGCATAAGTTCATGTAAATGACTTGGGTATGTTGTATGTGTAGTGTAGGAAGGATATATGGATCAATGGAGTGTAGTTTAAAGTTTGTATATAAATCCGTCCATATGGTGTTTATGAGTTATTTTGATGGAATTTTTATGAATGATGGTTAGAAGGGTTCTAAATTTAGGGGAATGGTTTTCCTAGGTGTATAAGGCATGTATGGACATTACTAAGTGGGTTTTGCACCTAGAAATAAAGTGTATGAATCTTTTGATATTTTGTATGGGCCCCAATGGCACCAAGTGTGCATGTGATTGTACATGCACTTGGGGATTTTACTCAAATTCCATATTGGCTAGGAATAACAAATTTAATTGCCTTCATTACTTTCAAGATGAAATTGTATGTGAATATGTGTGTGGTAGTTTGACCAATATACATATATTTGTATAAAGACCGAGGAGGCCACTTGGGTATCATGGTGAGCATTGTTCTGCTTGGCCTACAGAACATGCACAACTCCTGGACTTGACACACTAAATATGGTTATTGTGTTTGAATACTCAGAGTGGTGACAGAAGTTGGTATCAGAGCATGGTTTGAATTGGAGTTGCATATAGTTCCACCATGCATGCACATAGTTACATACATAGAACATAGTTCCATCATCCAACATATAGCAACCAAATGCAGTAGCCATTCACAACCAACAAACACATGAAATGCAGTAGCAACATAAACCATAGGTTAGTCCATAAAACATGCAATAAACACAATTAGATCACTATGGCAGCCCTTCTAAAGCTTAAGCTTGATAAACCATAAGTTAGTACTAGCTTTGGGCTGTAGAAACCCTTCAATTCACTGCCATCACTGTGCACTTTACACTAGGTCAAAAAACCTTTAATAGGTGCACTCCTTTCACTAAGCTTGGTTCATCAAGCTCATGGCTCTCTTCCAAGGTAAGCCCTAGCTCCATGGATGCTTGAAAATATAGTAAACAATCCATGAGAGTAAGAGAACCCTTACTTTAAGTGTATGCCAAAATTGGAGCTTAATCCTAGGTGCACCCAAGCAATTGCACCGATAAGCTTCCAACTATGCTTCCTTGACTTCAATTGCAGGTAGTTGCACGTTTGAAGGTATGGTGGCTATGAAGGAGCTATGGAGAGGAAGGGCAATATTTCTTGTGGCTTAAAAGGGTCAAATGTGGAAGGAAAAGAAGATAATGACCACTTAAATGAGCTTAAGTGCACAAAACACACTTAATGTGCGTTAACCATGCTTTATGTCATTTTCCTTGCTTCAAGACCATGGTTTCTTAGTCTTAATTTCTTGGCCCATATTTGACTTCCTTTCCATCCTTTGGCTGGCCTTCTCTTGATGGGATAACCCCAAAATGTCTCCATTTGACTCAAGTCAAAAGCATGGACATCCAAAGGCCCACATGAGGACATTTAGGTCCTTAATGCCTTTTGTGTTTTCTTTGTCCAAACTTGTCTTCCACAAGCAAGTTGGTCCTCTAATAGAACTTTCATATCATCCATATCCTTTTCATAACTCTCTTTAGCTTTCCTTTGAGAGTGTTTCAATTGAGTACCCGAATTTCCAAAACCTTACAAAATAGTCCATAGGTTGCTTGACAAACAAGAAATCCTTAAGGCTTTTATTGGGGCCAAGTTACCAACTTAGAACACTTTTAAGGAGGTGTTGATTGTGCCCTTTACCCCTCACACTTCAATCACTATGATAAGAATTACACCATATAATGGTTTTTGACCATTATGCCACACTTTGTAATTCTCCCAATTTTTTGAGGTGGTAACAATCCTCCCCCCTTTAAAAATTTTGGTCCTCCAAAATTGCCTTTAGCTTTGGGTATTCTATAGGATACCTTTCCATAAGATTTTTCTCAGTTTCCCAAGTTGCTTCCTTTTTAGAGTGGTGTGACCATTGAACTTTAACCGTGCGAATGAGCTTGTTTCTTAACCTCCTAGTATTCTTGGCTAAGATAGCTATAGGTTTCTCTTCATATGTCAAGTTAGGTTCCAACTGTATGTCTTCCACTACAATAGCATGTTGTTGTGTCGAATAGACACTTCTTAAGTATACTAATGTGAAAAACATTATGAACACTTGACATGCTTAGTGGTAGAGCTAACCTGTATGCTACCTTGCCAACTCTGTCCAAGATCTCATAAGGACCTATATATCTTAGAGCTAACTTGGCTCTTCTACCAAATCTGATAGTGCCTTTGGTTGGTGCAACTTTCAGCCAAACATTGTCACCAACCTCAAATTCCAAGTCTCTCATTCTCTTATTCACATAGGTTGTGGTTCTTTCACTGGCTGCCTTTAATCTCCCTTGAATCTTCTTGATCTTGGCATAAAGCTGATGATCCAACAAACTCTTTAAGACAATCTTCAGGTGATGTTCATGTTCATTTTCATCCTTGGAATACACTAGGATGTCATCAATGAACATAACCACAAATTTATCCAGATGTGGTCTGAACACCCTGTTCATCAGGTCCATGAAAGCAGATAGGGCATTAGTCAAACCAAATGCCATGACTGTGTACTCATAATGCCTATATCTGGTCTTGAATGTTGTCTTAAGAATATCCTCTTCCGTTACTCTCAAATGAAAGTTTCTAGATCTCAAATCTATTTTGTAGAAGATCTTAGCTCCCTTGAGTTGATCAAATAGATCCTCAATCCTAAAGAGTGGATACTTGTTCTTGATAGTCACTATATTAAGCTTCCTGCAGTCAATGCATAGTCTCAATGATCCATCCTTCTTTTTCATAAAGAGAACTGGAGTTCCGCATGGTAAAACACTTGGCCTTATGAACCTTTTTTCAAGAAGTTCATCAAGTTGTTTCTTGAGCTAATTCATCTCTGTGATAGGCATTCTGTAAGGAAGTATGGATATTGGACTAGCTCCCAGTTGCAGGTTGATCTCAAACTCAATTTCCCTTCGTGGAGGAATACCTGGCAGGTTTTTAGGAAAGCCTTGTGGAAAGTCTCTCATTACAGGTATTCTGTCGACTTCCTCTTCACAGTGCAATTCATTCAATGCATAATAGTAATCATGCCCAGAAATCACAGGTATCTCATCTAGTACCTTTAGTTCCATGCCATGCATTTCATACACTAATTCCTTAGAATTCACTAACACATGCACTTCACCATTAGGCAATGTGATTTCCCTCTTAGCACAATCAATTCTTCTGTTATGCATAGCAAGCCAATTTATACCTAGCATTATATTGTACTTAGGAATGTCCAACATTAGTAGATTAGTCATAACCTTAGTCTTTCCCACTACTAGCACACAATCCTTAGTTAGGTCATTAGTGAAAAGACATTGACTACCTGCTATTTTCACTAAGGACATCCTAGGCATGATTTCAGTAAGCAAATTCATGGCATCAACCAATTTCCTAGCCATTGTAGACATAGATGCACCGATGTTAAATAGAACACTAACAGGCATACCATATAGGTAAATGTTACCCCTTCATGCTCCTCCCTACCATGATGTCTCTAGTCTTTCCACTTAGAACACTCTGCCAGCTTTTTGCACTCAAGGCCTTGGCATTGGAAGAACTAGTCTCTGATGTCCCTCCCTAGGTGCTCCCCCACTTGGTCCTACCCTAGTAAGCTTTACTAGACCTTGGTCTTCTGGCATTCTTCCTTGAGCATGTGGGCAATCCCTAATCCAGTGATCTATTGCATCATATCTTAGACATGCTTGAGTCTCAAAGTAGCAAGGTTTCTTTCCATGAAACTTCTTACACTTAGGGCATCTTATGCTAGGGGACTTCCCTTTAACCTTGCCCTTACCACCAGAATGGGAATTCTTGGCAATTCCTTTGCCATATGGCGACTTCTTTGCTTGTTTCCTGTCTAACTGTTTTCCCCTGGTCTACTAGGAAAGTAACTAGTCTCCTTCTCCTATTGCTCTACTAATAGAGCCTTCTACACTTCTTCATATTATGTCACTACCACAAATGGCCTTATAGCCTTTTTTATGTTTGATCTTAGGCCTCTAACAAATATTTTGGCTTTCAACTCCTTCAATCCATGATACTGAAGAACATATCTCACTAACTGATTGAATTTGTGATCATACTCTAGGACACTCAAATTGTCTTGCCTTAGAGCATCAAATTCAGCTTGCTTGATGTCTTTGATAGCATCACTAATATACTGTTCCTGAAAAAGCTGAGTGAACTCTAGCTAGGTCATCTCTATATCTCTTCATGGTCTTTTGCCCTTCTAGATAGCATATCTATCTCTAGTGTTTCTCCACCACATCTCCGCACTGCCTACCAAATTGTAAGTAGCCAGTGACACCTTCTTGGTGGAGCTGAGTGGCATCCTCTCAAACATCTTTTCTATTAAGACTAACCACTCCTCAGCTTTTTGTGGTCCTGCTCTTCCATCACACTGTGGAGGCCTTAGTCCTTGGAAGCTTTCCTGTTATGGCTCTTCTAGTTAAAGGCTTATTTGAAGAAGGTAAAGTGCTTTAAACCAAGTTTGAAACTTTAATTCAATTTTACATAACAAGAATAGGAAAGATTGGCAAAATTCACTAACTTCCAAGGAGGTTAAGGCACTAAATAAGGTTCAGGGGAAAAATCATAATTTTACATCCTGAATAGTCGGGCTAGGTCCCGATTGTTAAAAATGAGTTTTTATAACCTAACTTTAACTTTAACCCAAACTTAGTTGAAATAAACAAAAATTGATCAAGAATGACTAAGGTTATCAAAAAAAGGGGGCTTAAGTGTTCCATGTCTAATACTTTGGTAGCCTAAGCGTTAAACTTGGTTTATAATATGGTAAAGTAGGGGATGGTTGCCATAACCCGAGTTCATCCTTCACACCATCTTTTCTTCATTAATTGGAGCCCAAAATCAAGAGTTTTTGGTGAAAAAAGAAGCTACCATAAGTATATTGGCCATTGGAAGCTCATTTCAAGCATGAAATCATGGTTTTAAAGCCTGGAAGCATGTTTTTCACTATCCCCTGTTTTGATACAAAGCAATCAATGTGTTCTTAATTAATTTCATGTTTATTAGTAGATTGGGAGCTTGGGTTTTGGTTAAAAGTTAGTAACTTGATGTTTTGTGCCCATATTTGCTTGGAGCTAGGTGGAGCTTGGTAAAACTCAAATTTTTTAGGAAGAATTCCTTGTTTCTTGCTTGTGAAGTGAAGTTAAGGTAAGGGAGTTATGTTTTCAAGCATAACTGATGCTATTGGATTGAGTTTGCTTGATGAATTCAAGTAGTTTTTGCAATAGCATTAGTTACAGGGCAAAGTGGTTAATGATGGACTATGAGGTTTGTGATGATTGAAATGATGTTATAATGCATCATAGTTAGGCTTGTGATAGTTGGTTCTGATCTATGCAACATGTTTTACATGTATATGAAGTTTGGAGACTAACCAAGCATGTTTGACATGTTTGGGAAATGTCTAAAGTTCATAGCAGCAAAGTTGGAAATTTTCTAGGCTGTCGCAGGTATTGGTGAAGTGTCGCCAAATGTCGCCAGTACCCATGACGCGTCACCATGACAGGAAAAATTGGCAGATCATTGCGAACGCAGAAGGCATATTGGTTGAAATTTCTAGTTTTTGCTAGGAAGGTCGAGGGGAGATCTAAGGGGGTTCTTAGGGAACCTTGGGGTCTAAGCATTCCAAGGGTACTTCGAAATTTTCAAAAGTACTTCAAGACCTCAGAGTTTTCTTGAGTTTTGTAAAGTTTTATGGTTACTTCTACCATAAGCAAGAAACTAGTTTACTAAGGATCACAACTAAGTAACTACTTTACTAAGGATCACAACTAAATATCTCTAGCTTGTGTGAAAGGTTTAGAATCCTTGGCAACTTAGCCATGCTATTAGCCACGAGCTTGCAAGGTAAAACCTTAGTGCACCAGTCTACAAGGTCTTTAAGGCCTAGTTTGCAATAGTCCTACCATAATGCTCATGTACAACATAAACGGGAGAGGTTCAACTGGTGATTTATCACTAGTTAGGCTGGCAAGCTAAGCTTACTTGAGGACAAAGCTATGCCTTGTAGTTCAAGGGCTAGAAAGAGGAGAGGTCTCAAGAGACCTAGATATTTCCATAAATTAGACCCTCAAGTTGTATAAGCTCACAGCAGGTTACATATGTTCTCATATGTGGAGTCCTTAGGAATTTTCTTGTAGGTACACTGAAGACCCTTACTGAGAATGTTTAAGTTCTCACTCCCTAGTTATGTTGTGCAGATTCTGAAGTTGTTGGGTCGGGTAACCGCTGAGGGTTATTGCGGTAGTTTGCCTTTGTTGCAGGTATTACACTTGAGAATCTTCATGATTCTAGTCTATTTAGGTTACTTGTTGGTTAAGTTACAGTGCTAACTATAGTCTTCCTTTGGCCGCAGAGCCTAGTAGCGCATGGATAAGGACTTTTGTGACTCGCCACTGGGACTTGCATCCAAGGTGGGAGTTAGTTCAAGAATATCTCAGTTGAAGCTTGTATATTTAGTACTCCTAGTTGCCTCCATTATCTATGTTTGGAGAGCCCTAGACTCTAGGGTTGCTTTTGGATAATGGCATTAGTCTACTTTATGTATGAAAGCTCCCACAGAGTTGTTATGTATAGTAAATTCACATAAATGTTGATTTTGTATGCTTTTGCTATCTTGAATTTATTTTTATAGAAACGTCTTAGCCAAGTCAATATTTTATGGATTTTTCTAATCTAAGTCAAAGCATGAAGAGCATGCATTCTGCATATTTTAGGTTAATCAACTAGCATCATGGAGTTTTAATCTGCACACATATACAACTAGCCAACTGCAAGCACCGTGAGACCAGTTCTCACAGGATTTCTGGGCAGGGGCCAAGGATGGCCGTGTCAGTTTTTGGTATTAGAGCTTAGAGCTCATTTCATAGATATTGAAGGCTAAGGCTGAGATCTAGTTTTGGAAAGTCAATGTGCTAGGATAGTTAGTACTAACCAACATCTGGGGAATGTTGTCTGTCTTTGGTTGCAGGTTGCTATGGTTGACACTAGGTTAGGAACTTTGAGAGGAGCTAGAGAACTTGGTGAAGGTTCTAGTGACCTAGTTGTGGTAAGGCTGGATGAGATATCCAGGGTGCTTCAGGGGTTAACTCGGACTATGACCCAAGTGGCAGAGGATACGACTACCATCAGGACTGAGTTGTTTTAAGATCATGAGGACAGAAAAGTTGTCCAAGAGGAGAATGATCCATGCCAGGATCATGAGAGGCATGCTGAGTAGCAGCAAGTGCCTAGGACTTATGAATGGAGAAATCATGTTTATGAGGAGGAGAAGGAGCCAGAGGTTATGGAGGCTCCAAGGAGGGGAGACACCCCACATCAAATGAGGTTGTTGGAAAAGTGTAAGACTATAGACCCACCAAATTTTAATGGGATAGATGATCCTGATTGAGCAGAAGATTGGTTATCCAGGATGAATCGACTTTTCACTTGCGGAGGTTATGAGTCAGAGCAAAGGATGGCCTTAATACCTTTCTTTTTTATAGGGACGGCTAGTTTATGGTAGGATGAAGTGATGGAGATGCTGAGAGAAAGCAATGGTACTCAACTGAAACATAAGAAAAAGGTGCTCAAGTGGTCAGATTTCGAGAAGAAGTTTTGACAAGAATATATTAATGAAGCTGCATAGGAGCAAAGGTGGATCCAGTTTGAGCATTTAGTGCAAGAAGAGATGTCTGTGTGAAAGTATGAGCAGCGTTACAATTCACTCATTTGGTATGCTCCTTACATGGTTGGTAATGATGAGTTGAAGGCCAAGAAATTCTTTCAAAGTCTGAAACCTATGCTTCGAAGATATATGGCGATAGTAGACATCAAGAGTTATCGCCAAGTAGTTCAAAAGGCATTAGCCTTAGAAATGAAGTTTGAGAATTCAAGGGCATCTAGCAAAAAGGTGGAGGTTGGACCAGCAAACCTAGGAAAGTGTTCCGGGAAGCAACCGATAGTTGAAAGCCAAGGTCCCTTCAAGAAAAAGAAAATGAGTTTATGCCTTAAGTGTAGACGATTCCATGGCATAAGGTCATGTACCTTGGGAACTGATATTTACAATATCTGTGGTCAGAATGGACATTGGGTGAGGGAATGCCCACAGGCTTAACCTTTGCTAGGTCCGCTTAGGAATTTACCCCCTGCACCCCTTGCCATAGGAAATGAACCTGGTGTAGCCACAGCAGCAGTTGACCCGAGGGTTTTTACCCTGGCGCGTCAAATGGCTAAGGAACCAGCCGCCGTTTGAAGTAATTTTACTTTTCAGAATGGTAGTGTTAGAGTGCTTTTTGATACAGGAGCTAATATTTTTTTGATATCGTCTGCCTTGGTAGATAAGTTTAAATTACAGTGAGAAATCTCAGGTGAGTTAATACTTATCAGAACTGCAGGGAAGAGTTCTATTGTGACCAATGAGGTGGTTACTAGGTATCCTTTGTAGTTAGGTAACCATGATTTATGTTGTGAGTTGTGGTGATAGAGTTGAAGTCTTATGACCTAGTGTTGGGAATAGATTGGCTAAGTAAGCATAAGGCACAAATTGACTGTGCGAATCACTTAGTCGACATTGCTGATGCTCAGGGAGCTAGAGTGACTTGCATAGAAGGATTAGCATCTAGTGCTAAAAGTTTACATCTTAGACTTATGGATACCATCCCTATAGTCAATGAAGAGGGGTATTTTTCATTGAATAGGATGGCCATAGAGGAAGGACTTAAGAAAATTCTTGTAGCCAATCAGTTTCTTGAAGTGTTTCCAGTAGAGTTGCCTAGGTTACCACCCAAGAGGGACACCGAGTGTGTAATCCATCTTCAGCCTGGGGTTAAACATATTTAAATACCACCTTATAGAATGTCAGCTCCTAAGATGATGAGTTAAAGAAGCAATTGGAGGAACTAATAAAGAAATGATTTATAAGGCCTAGTATATCATCATGGGGAGCCTCGATGTTGTTTGTAAAGAAGAAGGACGGAACTTTGAGACTGTGCATCGACTATAGAAAGTTGAATGCAATAGCAATCAAGAATAAGTATCCATTTCCTAGAATTAATGATCTATTTGATAGACTCAGAGGATCAAAGGTATTTTCTAGGATTGACCTCTGATCTGGATATTTTCAGATCAAAGTTAAGAAGGAAGATATCCCGAAAACTGCCTTCAAGACAAGGTATGGACACTATGAGTATACAGTTATGCCGTTCGGTGTGACTAATGCTCCAGCAGTTTTCATGGAAGCTATGAATCAAATTTTGAAACCATTTCTGGATCATTTTGTTGAAGTTTTCATCGATGGCATTTTGGTGTACTCACAATCTACCTCAGAACATGAGAAGCACCTTAGGACAATTTTGCAAGTGCTAAAGAATAATCAATACTATGCAAAATTGTCTAAGTGTGAGTTTTGGTCTGAAAAGATTCAATTTTTAGGGCACATCATCAATGTTCAAGGTCTGTCAGTTGATCCTAACAAGGTTCAGGTAGTAGTTCAATGGAAGAGACCAACTACAATTACAAAAGTGAGGAGTTTCTTAGGCTTAGCAGGCTACTACAGGCGATTCATAGAGAAATTCTCTATGATAGCTACATCGTTAACGGGCTTGACCAAGAAAACTCAGAAGTTTGAATGGACACCGAAGTGCGAGGAAGCTTATGTGGAAGTGAAGAAAAGATTGACTAGTGCACAGATACTCATTCTACTAGATCCAAACAAGGCTTTTACAGTATACACTTATGCATCGGGTTCTGATTTAGGGTGTGTATTAATGTAGGATAGTCAAGTGATATCCTATGGTTCAAGACAGTTGAGGCTTAATGAATTAAACTGTCCCGCTCATGATCTTGAGCTAGCAGCAGTAATTTTTGCACTCAAGTTGTGGAGGCGTTACTTGATGGGGAGGTCATTCAAGATCTTCACCGATCATAAGAGTTTGAAGTATCTGTTCATACGGAAGGATTTAAACATGAGGCAACATCGATCGATTGAATACATAAAAGATTATGATTGTTCAATCAAGTATTGGCTAGAAAAGGGAATGTTGTAGCAGATGCATTAAGCCACAAATACACAGAAGTGATCCTATCTAAGGATCAGGCTACAAATTCCTCAGAAGGAGCTTTGGGAGATTGTTTCTCGGCTTTGTAAGACTTTTGGCAAAACCAAGATAAATCCCTAGTCTACGTTCTAGAAATACAATCAGCTTGGTTAGTCAGAGTTAAGGATGCTCAAATGAAAGATCTATTGTTGAAGAAAATTTTAGGAGAAGCAAAGTTTGGTACTGTGAAGAATGAATTCCAGTACAAGGATGGGACACTACACCACAGAGATCATCTTTATGTACTGAGTGTGGAAGGACTTAGGTAGCAAGTCTTACAGGAGGCACATAGTAGTACTTTACATGTTCACCTTGGTGTTAGTAAGTTGTATCATGATCTGAAAATGCATTTCTGGTGGTCAGGACTCAAACAGGATGTAGCAAGATATGTGGCAAAATGTCTGACATGCCAAATGGTTAAAGCTGAACATCAGAAACCAGTAGGTACACTTCAAAGTTTACCTCTTCCAGTGAGGAAGTGGGGGTCCATTACTATGGATTTCCTAGTAAGATTGCTAAATACCCGGAGTCAGCATGATGCTATATGGGTAGTAGTTGATCAGCTGATGAAGTCAGCACCCTTTATACCTATCAAGATCACTTATACATTGGAGAGATTGGCTCAGTTGTACCTTAAGGGGATTGTAAGACTCCATGGTGTACTAGATCAAATTATATCTGATAGAGATCTTCAATTTGTGTCATGAATTTGGAATGCTTTCCAATAGGCATTAGGAAGCAAGGTTAGTCTCAGTACCACTTTCCATCCTCAGACTAATGGGCAGTCTGAAATAGTAATCCAAACTTTGAAAGATATGTTACGTATGTGTGCTATTGATTTCAGAGGTGATTGGGATCAACATTTACCATTCATTGAGTTTGCTTATAATAACAATCGTCAAACTGTTATTGGTATGGCACCATATGAGGCTTTGTATGGAAGGCATTGTATGACACCCTATTGTTGGGCAGACCCTGAAGACGGGGTAGTTATCAGTCTTGAGATCATAGCTTATACCATAGCTAAGATCAAGTTAATCTATAAATGGATTAAGGTAGCCAATGACCAGTAGACTAAGTATGCAAATTTGAGAAAAAGAGATTTAAATTTTGAAGTTGGGGACAAAGTACTTCTCAAAGTGTCACCCATGAAAGGAGTTACCCATTTTGGGCAGAGGGGTAAGTTAGCCCCTAGGTTAATTGGACCCTATGAAGTTTTGGAAAAGATTGGGAGGGTTGCTTGTCGGTTGGCGTTACCACCTAACCTATCCCAAGTGCATAACGTGTTTCGCATTAGTCTACTCAGAAAATGCACAGTAGCTCCAGGACAAGTAGTTAATCCTTTAATGGTACCCATCCAAAAAAACTTGACCTATGAAGAGAAACCCGTTCAAATACTTAATAAGCAAGTCAAGAAACTTTGAACTAAGTGGATTCCAATGGTTAAGATCCTCTGGTCTAACCATAGTGTGGAGGAAGCTACCTAGAAAATGGAGCAGGATATGCTGAAAAGATATCCTATTGTTTTTCCAGAGTTGCAGTGGAATTTAGGGACCAAATTCCAGAATAAGGGGAGAATGTTATGGCTTTTTTAGTTGAAGGCTTATTTGAAGAAGGTAAAGTGCTCTAAATCAAGTTTGAAACCTTAATTCAATTTTACATAGCAAGAATAGGAAAAAGTTCACTAACTTCCAAAGAGGTGAAGGCACTAAATAAGGTTAAGGGGAAAAATGGTAATTTTGCATCCTAAATAATCGAGCTAGGTCCCGAGCGTTAAAAATGAGTTTTTATAACAGAACTTTAAATTTAACCCAAACTTAGGTTAAATAAACAAAAATTGATGAAGAATGACTAAGGATATAAAAAGAAGGGGGTTTAAGTGTTCCATGTCTAATACTTTGGTGGCTTAAGTGTTAAACTTGGTTTTTAATATGGTAAAGTGGGGAATGGCTGCCATAACCCGTGTTCATCCTTCACACCATCATTTCTTCATTAATTGTTGCCCAAAATCAAGAGTTTTTGGTGAAAAGAGAAGCTACCATAAGTATATAGGCCATTGGAAGCTTATTTCAAGTATAAAATCATGGTTTTGAACCATGGAAGCATGTTTTTCATTATCCCATATTTTTTATACGAGGTAATCAATGTGTTCTTGATTGATTTCATGTTTATTAGTTGATTGGGAGCTTGGGTTTTGGTTAGAAGTTAGTAACTTGATGTTTTGTGCCCATATTTGCTTGGAGCTAGGTGGAGCTTGGTAAAACTCAAATTTTTTAGGAAGAGTTACTTGTTTCTTGCTTGTGAAGTGAAGTTAAGGTAAGGGAGTTCTGTTTTCAAGCATAACTGATGCTATTGGGTTGAGTTTGCTTGATGAATTCAAGTAGTTTTAGCAATAGCATTAGTTACAGGGCAAAGTGGTTAATGGTGGACTATGAGGTTTGTAATGATTGAAATGATGTTATAATGTATCATAGTTAGGCTTGTGATAGTTGGTTCTGATCTATGTAACACGTTTTACATGTATATAAAGTTTAGAGACTAACCAAGCATGTTTGATATGTTTGGGAAGTATCCAAAGTTCATAGCAGTGAAACTGGAAATTTTCTAGGCTGTCGTAGGTATTGGCAACGCGTCACCAATTTTCACCAGTACCTACAACGCGTTGCCATGATAGGAGAAATTGGTAGATCATTGCCAACATTGAAGGCATATTAGTTGAAATTTCTAGTTTTTGCTAGGAAGGTCGAGGGGAGACCTAAGGGGGTTCTTAGGGTACCTTAAGGTCTAAGCATTTCGGGCGTACTCCGAGACTTTCAAAAGTCCTTCAAGACCTTGGAGTTTTCTTGAGTTTTGTAAAGTTTTATGGTTACTTCTACCATAAGCTAGAAAAAGAATTTACAAACGATCACAACTAAGTATCCCTAGCTTGTGTGAAAGGTTTAGAACCCTTGGCGACTTAGCCGTGCTATTAGCCACAAGGTTGCAAGGTGAAACCTTAGTGAACCTAGTCTACAAGGTCTTTATGGCCTACTTTGCAATAGTTCAACCATAGTGGCCATGTACAACATAAACGGGAGAGGTTCAACTGGTGATTTATCACTAGTTAGGCTAGCAAGCTAAGCTTGCTAGAGGACAAGGCTATGCCTTGTAGTTCAAGGACTAGAAAGAGGAGAGGTCTCAAGAGACCTAGATAAATGCATATATTAGACCCTCAAGCTGTATGAGCTCATACCAAGTTACATATGTTCTCATATGTGAAGTCCTTAGTAATTTTCTTGCAGGTACGGTGAAAACCCTTACTGAGAATGTTTGAGTTCTCATTCCTTAATTATGTTGTGCAAATTCTGAAGTTGTTAGGCCGGGTAACTGCTATCGTGGTAGTTTGCTTTTGTTGCAGGTATTACACTTGAGAATCTTCATGATTCTAGTCTACTTAGGTTACTTGTTGGTTAAGTTACAGTGCTAACTATAGTCTTCCTTTGGTCGTAGAGCCTAGCAGCACGTGGAAAAGGACTTTTGTGACTCGCCATTGGGACTTGCATGCAAGGTAGGAATTAGTTCAAGAAGATCTTAGTTGCAGCTCGTACATATTGTATTCCTAGTTACCTCCATTGTCTATGTTTTGAGGAGTCCTAGACTCTAGGGTAGCTCCTGGATGAGTGCATTAGTCTACTTTATGTATGAATACTCCCACAGAGTTGTTATGTATAGTAAATTCACATAAATGTTGATTTTGTGTGCTTTGGCTATCTTGAATTTGTTTTTTATAGAAATGTCTTGGCCAAGTCAATATTTTATGGATTTTTCTAATCTAAGTCAAAGCATGAAGAGCATGCATTCCACATATTCTAGTTTAATTAACTAGCATCATGGAGTTTTAATCCCGCACACATATACAACTAGCCAATTGCAACCACCATGAGACTAGTTCTCATAAGCTTCCTGGGCAGGGGCCAAAGACGGCTATGTCATCTCCAATAGTCTGACCTCATCTAGGGCCTATAGTTCCTCTACTTTCTGTCTGCTGGAATTATGAGGCTTCTCAGCATGGTGATGCTCTCTATGCCTTATCCTGCCCATTCATTCATGATCTTCCTCAATTTGATTCCTAGTGGATGAATGGTCATAGACTGAATGATTGGCCCTGGACACCTGACCAATCTCAGATCTCACTCTTCCTCATCTAGGATTTCTCCTATCTTCATCTTCCACTTTATTAGCTTCATCATTTCTACTTCCCAATCTTCCAGAAGAAACATGTTCAGATGTGTTCCTAGCCTCCTCCTCTTGTTGCTGCTGTGCACTCTAAACTATTTCAGCTAGAGCTACTTGCACTCTTTAATGTTGTGCTTGAATTAGTCTTACTAAGTTTTTATTGATGAGAGCTAAGTTTCTCTGAAGCTCAAACCAAACCTGAGGCACTTCAGGGTTTGGTGCCCCTTATTGGCCTTGGTTCCCCCTTTCTTGTCCATTTCTTGATTGCCTAGGGTCAGTAGGAGGCCTTATGGGTGGTTTCCCTCTCCTTGTGGCAACCATATTTACTTCCTCTTCATGATTCATCATAGAGCAAATATAAAGATCACAGGTATTTTAGTGGTACTTGATATTAGCAGCTGACCAAATTGAGTTCATGTATGTAGCTAGCAAGCATAATGCAACTATATGCTATGTACAGGTACAAACCATGCACTGATACCAACATCTGTTACCCACTCTGGGGTAGTCCAATTATGGTGCCAAAATTGTGCATTTAAAACTCCCAGGGTTGGTGTGTTCTGTAGGCCATTAGAACAACACCCTTAGTGTACATACCCAAGTGGCCCTTTTGGGCACTATGTAAATGCATGCATATTGGTCCAACCATTATACACATATTCACATTTTATGCACACTATGGCAGCAAGGAAGGAAAGCACTAGCACAAGTCTTAACCTTGGCTACCACACATTCGGCAATCATATTAAGTGTAAGTGACAACCATTGCACCTAAAACTCCTTCCAAAAAACTATATTAATATAGCTATGTAATCGCCTATTTTCCTTAACTATTATCAATTAAAGACTCTAATAAAACCAAGGAATTTGGTTTTACATCAATAGCCCATCTATGGACCAAGTTATGGGTTTTTTAAGTTGGTCACAAAATTCTGACCAAATGAACAATAACTTAGCCAAATTTGCAACAACATATCTTTGGCCACAGGGATCCAAATGTAGAAATTCAAAATCCCATTCAAACCTCTAGATGTCTTATAGGTGTGATCAAAATTTCACACAAACATTCATTCTACATAAGGAGTTATAGTACTTATAGTGCAAAGTCAAAATTTTGGTCACTTTATAACCATTTTGCCCATAAAAAATTTTATAAGCATGCAAACACTTCATTCACAAGGGTAAGCCCCCCAAGGCTATCCCATACATGTCAAATACACATAGGAATTACATTATCTTTCATCTAGTAACTTTATGTGGCCAAAACAAAATTTACAAACAAGCAGCCTACCATTCACACCTAGACAGCTTGTGCACCACATTCACATACATAGCAAAACAATCCTCAAATGCTCACAAACTTGTTTCAACATTACATGTATTACATGTACATGCATCCATGCACTACATAATGGCCTTAGCACAGCTAAAACATTGACCCAAGTTATAGGAGATCTTTAGACACAATGCACTCCAGAAACAGGATGCTGGACAGCTGCTGCGTAACACAATAAGCACCATCACTAAAACTCAAAATGAGCTTATAAAATCACCAAACTTTCCATATCACAACTATATACATGGAAGTTGAAGTACCTAAAATTTCAAATTAAAACTCAAACAAAAATGGTTAGTTTGAATGTGATCTTTTTGCTGGACCTGAGATGGGCAGATTTGAGGGGAGTAAGTTTCATTGTTAAACTTAGTAAGGAGAACACTTATAGTCTTAAGGTAATATAAACCTTAGTATCACCTACATCAAAATACACTAAAACACAAGAAACACAATGCATATATCCCACATATAGCAACCAAATGCAGCAGTACCAACAAACACATTAAATGCCGCAGCAACATAAATCGAGGTTAGTCCATAAAACATGCTCCTCAACCTTAAACTTGGCCTTAGGAGAGTTTTAACACTAGTTAGTACTAACTTCGGGCTCTATAAACCCTTCAATTTGCTGCCATCACTGTGCACTTCACACTAGGTCACAAAACTTTCAATAAGTGCACTCCCTTCACTAAACTTCATTCATCAAGCTCATGGCTCTCTTCCAAGCTAATCCCTGGCTCCATGGATGCTTGAAAATATAGTAAACAATCCATGAGAGCAAGAGAACCTCTACTTTGAGTGTATGCCAAAATTGGAGCTTGATCCTAGGTGCACCCAAGCAATAGCACCGATAAGATTCCAATCATACATCCTTAACTTCAATTGCAAGTTTGAAGGTATGGTGGCTCTAGAGGAGCTATGGAAGTAAAGGGCAGCATTTCTTGTGCCTCAAAAGAGTCAAATGTCGAAGAAAAAGAAGAGAATGGCTATTTAAATGAGCTTCAGTGCACAAAACATACTTAATGAGCCTTAACCACGCTTTATGTCATTTTCCTTGCTACAAGACCGCGGTTTCTTCATCTTAATTTCTTGGCCCACATTTGACTTCCTTTCCAAGCTTAGGCTAGCCATCCCTTGATGGGATAACCCCAAAATGTCTCCATTTGACTCAAGTAAAAAACATGGACATCCAAAAGCCGACACTAAGACACTTAGGTCCTTAAAGCCTTTTGTGTTTTCTTTGTCCAAACTTGTCTTCCACAAGCAATTTGGTCCTCCAATAGTACTTTTATACCATCCATATCCTTCTCATAACTCTCCTTAGCTCTCCTTTGAGAGTTTTGCAATTGAGTACCCGAATTTTCAAAACCTTACAAAATAGTCCATAGATTGCTTAACAAACAAGCAATCCTTAAGGCTTTCCTTGGGGGCCAAGTTACCAACTTAGAACACTTTCAAGGAGGTGTTGATCATGCCCTTTACTCTCTCACACTTCAATCACTATGATGAGAATTACACAATATAATGGTTTTTTACTATTATGCACACTTTGTAATTCTCCCATTTTTGTGAGGTGGTAACATTTAAGGCTTGGGTAAGCTAGATAATTGGTCAATAAGCTCGAATCTTGCTTTTGAAGGTGAAATTGCAAAATATTGTGCTATGTGGTCTTGAGGCACAGAGGAGGTAAGGGTTTCTAGTTATGTTTAAGCTTGAAATTGAACAAGTTAAGATCATATTACATGTGTTTGGTGCATTGGTAATTGATTTGCTAGGCTAGAACAAGTGCTACATTGATTTGCAAGTGAAATGATATTGTTGTGCTTGTGTGTGCATAGGAGGTTTCGAGCTTGTGATCTTGTATTTAGTAAGGGATTTTTAAGTTTTCAAGTGTTAAATTGATATATTTACATGTTATCTTGCATGTTTTGAAGTATTCGAAGTGGTTTCTACGTGGTTTGGTTTGGGGAAGAAGTGGAAGAGGGCAAACCAAGCATGAAATGGATGAAATAGAGACACAGGCAAGGCCCATCAGCACTACGGTACCAAGGCTAGCACTCATGAAACAGTTGAAATAGAGCACACAGGCAAGAGGTGCCATGGCACCAGGAGGGCAGGGCTGGTTGGAATGTTCATGGCATTAGCAATGCCATTGGTGCCACATCACTAGCCCGTAGGACCTGATGTTCGGGGATTCTAACGGACTTTTTAATGCTTCAATTATTTTTCCTGGACCTTCCTAACATGTGTAGGACCTTTGATTGGGTCTTAAAATCACTTTTAAGGTAATATTAAAGAATTTGTTATGAGAGTTAATGAGTGGTTAAAGAAGTAACTTAAAGTCCAAGAAAAGAATAAGGCCTTAAGCAAGATTATGGTTGCTAAGTAAGAAAGAAAGGTTCTAAACTCTGAAGCAACCTGATTAAGCAATTTGGCTTAATAAGTTAAGCCAGCAAGTTAAGTAAACTCCTTTACAATGTGATTAAGGGTAAGAAAGAATAAGTTAAGTTTAAGGCAATAATTTATTCTTGTTGTTAGGACTAGGTTGAGATAGGGTTCACATAATAGAACCTCTTCTAGTGGCCATTAGATAAGATCTTAGGATGTTTGAGCTAGTGTTAATTTGTATATAAATATTTCATATACAAGTCCTAATATTTTCATCTAGGTTAAGAAATCCTTTATGAAGAATTATTGAATTCTTACCCCTTAAGTTCATATTGTGCAGATACGATGATGTTATGCTTAACACCAATTAAAAGAGTGTTAAGTTTAATTTTTCTTGTTACAGGTATATATTTATGGAATCAAGATTGGTTTTAAGTTTCAATTAGTTCATTATTATACTAACTAAGTTGTTTTATGGCCTTGGTAGTGACAAGGCGATTTAAGAAGCTCTTTCCTTCAAAGTTAGTGAGTTCGAATTAGAGCTAAGTTGTTTTGTGATCTCAGACAAAATGGAAAGTTAAGTATCTAATTGTACTAAACTAACTTTCTAGTATAAACAAGGGTGAAATGACTTCAATGGATTTTATATTCATAGTTGCTTTTGGTTGTTTATTAAGCTATTAAATGATGTATATAGAGTTGATACTCAAAGTTTCTCCTACCTATTATTTTATTTGCTTTAGCTTTTTTTTATTTTAAGTATTTTATAAAATGTGCCAAGTTCTTAATTTTATTGCCTTTTATTCATTTTACTAAGATCTGAAGCTAAACATGTATAATTATGTCCTAAGCTAATGAACTAGTCTCATGTAAGTTTTAAAGAATTAAGAGTTTCAACCATCCATTTGCAACTAAGTGTAGGACCACTAAATCCTAATTAAGTTTTCCGCAAGTGATGTTCTTGACTCCCTTTCCTTTTATTTTACTTTTCTTAAGATTGTGGCATACTGAAGTAATGACTTCATCCAAAGTGCCTTCTTCCCCCGATGTTCAAGTCTCTTCAGAAAATCCATGGAGTTCCCTCGATGTTCATCTCAATTGTGCTACTCTACTTAAACTGGCAAAATGGAAGAAAAAGTACCATATTTCTTTTAGCTTAATTTCCTACTTTCCCGATAAGGAGGAGCCTAGCTACCATCCTCAGGAAAATGAACTCACCATATTCACATCGCAGTTGAAGGTAGGCCTCCAATATCCTCCCCACAAAATGTTGGTTAATTTCTATCAGTTCTACGAATTGCATTTAATCAACTTCCCCCAAACAATTATGCCAACATTAATGCGTTCCTTTACATGTGTGAGGCGTTCAAAATTGAACCCCATTTTTTAGTTTTCTTAAAGTATTACAAGCTAAACCCTGAGCCAAAGAGCTCATTTTACTATTTTTTGCCTCAAGGTACTCATAGTAAGACGTATATGTTCATTTACACCACTAAGGATGGATGGGTTGGCAAAAAGTATTCTTTTGTTATGGGATCACCTTCTTTCTGGGGTATATTGGAGAAATAGACTTCCGGCATTCTAGAGACCAAAGTGGAGGATCCTTTTAGTCTGTTGGAAAGAAAGGAGTTGGAGCTATTATAAACCTTTGACTGGCAACTTCATGAGGTTGTCAAATGGGTAGAGGCTAAAAAAGACTGCAACCTTTAACTTGTTCCTAGTAAGTGAGATCAGATCACGGAGAAAGTTCTCCATCCCTTGAGAATTTCCACAACTCACGAGGTTGATCCAAGGATCTCTCTACCCCATTCTCTTTTTCAAAGTAGCCTTCTTGGTCAAATTACTTTGTAAAGAGTATATGTTCTTTGACATTCTCAAGCATAAGTATGACATACCTTATTCTATTTTCTTTCTAAACATCATTATAACCTTTTCTTTTTGTTTCAAGCGATATGGACCCCATGGAATTTCACAAGAGAAAATTTAAGAAGGATCGAAAGCTCACCAAAGAAGAGGGTAAGAAGATTTCGAGGAAGAAAGGCCTTCTTTGAAGAGACTTTCTGTAGAGCCTCATGTGAAGAGGTCTATAGACCATGTGGTCCTTGGCCTTTCTGTGTTCCCTCGAATCGAGGCTCCTTCCAACATCCTACCTTTTGATGTACTTCATTATTCTCTTAAGGTCCATTCACTTGTCAGTCTGACATATGCATCAGTAATTTTGGGAGATGTTCTTCAACTTTTGGAATTCTTATCTCCCTTACAAGAGAAAATGCTTGAGATTCATTTGGAGGATGAGAAGGGGAATGGTGTCCTAAAGGGTCTTGGTCACCTGAGTTCTACATGATGCTCTTTAAACATAATTACTCCAATCATCTACAGCACCGAAAGACACAAAAAAAGAGGTCAAGGGAGTCCCTGGAATGTTTGATGCCCTGCAGCATCTTCGTTGTGCAACATGGTGAGACCGGGAGGGACTTCCAATGAAGGAGAACGCCTAAAGTGTATGTTTCCCAGGAGGACTTGCCTGAAACACTCAAAAAATAGGGGTTAGGAGGTCCTCGGAGTCTTTTTCCGGGGAGGAGCCTCCGACGCCCAAGTTAGTTTTTTGGAGATGGAGAGGAAACATTAAGGGCCAAGGGTTCTTGCCTGTTATCTCTTTTCGTGGGAGTTCCCAAAAAAAGATCCTTTGGTGAGGCCATTTCTTGAGTATATATAAGAGGGTGTGGCCCGTTCAGATCGCGACACGTGTTCAGTCATATGTAATTTGTACCTTCTAGGCGTAGGGACCTCTAGCCGTTTGTAGGCTCTTTGGGCCACGGGCTAGGGTAGGCATAGTCCTACATAATAAGACGTGGATAGTCCCGGCGTGTCAGAGCACATATGAGGGTGGCGTGTAGCGTGTGCGAGCGACATTTCAGAGGCTCCTTAAATGCTTCTGGCGTACCACCGAGATCCCTTTACTCGAGGTCATCCCTCGGAGTGAGGACCCTTCTTCTGGTTCGGGAGATTCCTTAGTACTGAGGCTCCTTGTTCGGGGGATTTTCTCCTGCCAAAGGTGGCTGGTCCTTCTTTCCAAAGGTGATTCGGCCACTCTTCCAAATGGGGCAACGCGCTATCTTTCCGAGGTCGTAGCTACCGTCCTCAAGTGTGCTGGCTGGCCACCGAAGTCGTATGCTCGAGGCGCCAGACTTCATCCTTTCCGAGGTCTGCTCAGGTACTTCTTGTCGGTGACATTTGACTTACCGAATGCGGTACTTGACCTCAGTTCGCGGGCTACAAGGGCGACAGCCCTTCGGCTATTACATGCCCCCCCTCAGGAAGCCGAAGTGGAGACTTCGGTTTGTAGACCTTCTGGGGGCCCTTCTCAAGACTCGGAGTGTGACATTCATGGAAAAGGCACTTCGTTGTCTGAAAGCGTGCCCTGTCCAGTCAGGTGTCACTGTTTGTCCTTTGGTGTCCTCGAGGTGACCAATCTCTTTACTTTTTCCGTAATAGGTCAGTGGACCGTCACATCTCGTAACCAGGCGTGTCAGTCTGGAGCGATGTGCCCGGATTTTCAGGCTGTCAGAAAGTGTGGCCTAATTTCTTGTGCTGGTTGACACGTGGTAGGCACTGCTTGGGGGGTGGTCACGTCGGTTAGACCAGCCGCTTCTTTTTGCATGCGAGTGAGTAGTTATGGCGACAGTTCACCTTCGCGGAGAAATTATGACGTCGATTCGGTTACCCTTCCTCGGTCTATATAAACCTTCCTCTGTCATAATCTTCTCCTGCTCTCGCTTTGCTCTCGTCTGTTTTCATCCTTTCTCCTCTTTCTTTGCGGTGGTGTTCACTGCGGTGCGATTTCCGGCCAGCATTCAAGACGGCGTCCTCAAACCCTGATTTCGGCAAAACTTTTGGTGGGTTCTGATTCTAGAGGTGCTTCGGTTTCTTCATTTTCTGCTTTTTCTAGCTTTCCGAAGTCATCTTTCTTCTTTCTGAAGTCCCTTCATTCTTTGATCGACTATGTCTTCGCCTGTCCCCCTCGCGCCTGTTCAAGCTGTCCCCCTTATGTCCGTTGAACCCATCCCCAAGAGCTAGCAGCCTCTCATGTCCCAACCTTGTTGCTCTACTTCGGAGAAATTAGAGAAGTGGCAACCAAATTTTTCCTCCCCTCTTATGCCATCACCAGACTACCTCTTCCTGGGCATTTTAGTTTCATGAGCGATAAGGATGAGGTTACCGTCTTCCGTGCCCAACTGAAGGTCGGACTTCGGTTTCCTCCGCCAAAGATGATTTGCAACTTCTGCCAATTTCATGGCATAGCCATGAATCAACTTCCTCCCAACTCATACTGCTATTTCAATGCCTTCCTCTGCATGTGCGAGGTCTTCGGAATAGAACCCCATTTGATTCTGTTCATGTAGTACTACAAGCTCTATTTGGTCCGGAAGTGTGGCTTTTATTTCATGCTACCTCAGGGATTTGGGAGCAAAAAATTCATGTTCACCTTCGCTACTAAGGATAGCTAGCGAGGGTAGCAAAGGAAGTTCTTCTTCTTAAGGGTGGTGGAGGCCTGGTCGCACGTTCCGACTAAGTGGGCTCGGGGAAAGCTGGAGACGGATGTCGTGGACCCCAAGAAGCTGCTAACTCACGAGTTGGCGGCGAGGTTTACGGACCTCGACAGACGTATCCGTGCTATCGCCGACTAGGATGCCGAGGTCCCTCCATGCTCCCTCTATCCCTTCCCTATCATGTGGAAGCTCCTTCAGGAGCACAAGACGGATCTCGGCATGCCAGCTCCTGCCATCAAGGGGAAGGAGTCCTGGCTAGTGAAGCTCCTTTGGGGGGAGCTCACTAATGAAGCCATTTTTGAAATTAAGTTTCCTTTCAAAGTTTTCAGTATAAGTATCTGTCTGGACTCACATTGATGTTTTCCTTGTTTTTCAGAGATGGGCGGCGAGTCTATTGCCTACTATAAGCCCCTATTTCTTGGCCAAGCCGAAAAGGGGGAACAAATGAAGAAGGGCGCCTCCCGAAGGTGCAAGACTTCTAGGAGCGGACCGTCTTCGGCCAAGAAGGCGAAGAAGGACATCCTTCTTCCACCCCCGGGAGATGTGGCGGAGGTCGACAGTGAGCCTGAAACTCCCACCGAGGTTTCTTCCGAGGTGGCCACTATTGCTACTTCTTTGAGTCCCGCCACGTCGATGGATCTTTTGGGCTCTTTGGCAGGGGGTCCCTCTGCCGAGGAGTTGGAAAAATGCCGAAGGGACAAAGGCAAACATATCCCTACTAACGTGGAGGAGGTCCTGGACTCCGATGACGACGTCGTTAAGGTTGCGCCATGTTTGTCTCTTATCCCCTTTTTAGCACTTGTAATCTTACAGCTTTCATAATTAAGGAGTTTTCCCTGATGACACGTATGCTTCTTATTTTGTAGAGGAACTGGCGCCCTTAAATTGGATGGTTGAGCATGCCCGAAGGCGGGCTCTTCGGGATTCCCACATCCCGAAGGACAAGGTTCCAAGGGAGCCATTCTGGTCTTTCACGGAGAAAATGAATCTGTTCTCTGAGGATTGCCGGGAAATGGCTCCCCAGATGGCGATGGGCGTGCTCACTCAGGCTTCCTTCAAGGCAGTTGCCGAAGAGTGCGCCACCGAGGATGCCCTTGCCGCCAAGGTGTCCGAGCATGCTACCCAGGTAGTTCTTCAGGCCTTTTCATTTTCCCTCCCACTTTTTTGTCTAAGTGTTTTGGCTTTCCTTATGCGAATTTGATTGAGTACCCTTTCTTTGTTCGCAGCTTTTGGGGTATAGTGGATACCTCTGAGCTTAGGCAGCGAAGCAGTCTTCAGTCTGAGCTTGGGCCAAAGATAAACTGGAGAAAGCCAGGGTCTTCTATGCTAGCTCGGTTGTGTAGAATGCCCAGTTGAGCCGGATAGCCAAGGAGGAGGTTGCCAAGCTTCGGGAGGAATTCTTGAAGGGCCAGGAAGAGCTCTTGAAGGATTTCTCTAAGAAGATGTCCGACCTTGGTGAAAAGGTTGTAAGTCTGACCTCGGCCAACGAGGCCATTCAAAAGGAGAAAGAAGAAGATTCTGCTCTCCTGGCGAAGGCGTTTGTTGACAATGCTGAACTTCAAGCCAAGGTCGATTCGCTGAAGAAGGATTCAAAGAAGAAGAAGAAGATAAAGGAGCTGGAGAAGGAGGTTGCAGATCTTCAGAACGAGGCAGATGACTTGGACGTCGAGAAAGACAAGGCCGTTCAGGCAACCAAGGTTGCTTTTCAGGACGACTTCTGCCTTGCTCACCATCAAGTTCTGAAGAAATATCTGGATCTCTACCTTTCCTTCCTGGTTGCCCTAGATATTCCTGAGGGGCCTCGGTGGACTAGGTCGAAAATCGAGCTCCTCAACCTGTCATTCGCCCCTCCTCCTGCACCAAAGGCGGCGGCTAAAGACACAGGAGCCGGAGCTTCCCATGACACCGGGGTCCCTTAGATATTCTAGGGCCTTTGTCATCTTCCTTTTCGATGTAATTTTTCTTCTTGTAACCTTCTCCTTGTACCAAGGCCTTCTTCAATAAATTTTCCTTCCTTCATAATTTGGTTAAGTCTTTTGAGCAACGTTTTTGTTTCCCAGTTGTCCTGACCACTTTCGGTCAAGGGACTTCGGAAAGGTATGTTTTGCTCGTTTCATCGGCCAACCTTCGGGTAAACGTTCATTGTTGATGAATTCCCTTAGGCAAATTTTAGCTTGCCTTCGTCAGCCGTACTTGATAGTGTCGTGCCCTAAACTGCCCCTGGCCCATTTGGGCCTGTTTTTTTTTTTTTTTAAAACATGCGGCAGAAGTTTTCATTACGCAGAAGGGGCTTTTAAAACTCACTAAGACTTATGGGCACGAACCCCAGGATACTTATCGGTACTAGCTCGTTAAGTTCTTTAATTAAGGTTAAGTTGATGTGCTCTCAGAAACAAGCTAGTACATATGTGGATTTCATGTGTTCATTTTCATGGTCTTTACCGAGCTTAGCCAAGAATATGCATGGCAATTAAAACACCAACTTAAGTTTAAAAACTTATTTTCATGCATATGCTTTGCATGCTTATGTGTTTTGGAGTTCACTAGTGCACATAATCACTTAATGCCTTTAAATGCAACTAATGCTTAGGCATGTATTAATTCACATACATGCACTTAAATTTCTTATTAGCCAAACTTTACACAAGCATCCAATTTCATGCTTTTTCTAAGTTTACTTGCATGTTCTTTACTAAGTGAGCATACATAGCCAAACATTGCATGCTTTTAACATAGACATGGGCTTATGGGCCTTTTAGTACTTAACATGCATATGGCCCAAAATTAACCAAGAATAAAATTAAATTTTTTAAGTTCTTATTTAAGCCCAAAACGTACATTTAAGCCCAATTTCAACATGCTTCAAGTTTCATGAAAACATAACCCATAAATTCATGCATGGGCCTTGGTAAGTCCACCAAGCAATAAAAATACCCAAAAATGTCCAAGTCCATAATACAAGCCCAAAGCCAAGTTTGGCCAAATTTTAGCTAAGTCCATAATTTGGTCACTAAAGTTAGACCAACAAAAACATGCTTAAAAGCAAGCCATAAATCCACAAAGCCATGGAACACAAATTTCCACCTTAATAGACCTTGTTCCCACAATTCTAAGACTTCAAGTCCTGCACAGAAAGTCCACATTTTTTTTTTTTAGCTTGTTTACAAGCAACTTATATACTTAGAATACTTAGAATATTTTGAGCAATACCATACACAAATCCAACCTTAGAATACAGAAAGAGTACTCAAGACTCTTAGCTTGATCTTTCAAGCAAACCTTTACCTACAAAAGTAGAGTAGGGCGGGTGAGTTATAAAACTCAATAAGGATTCCGTGGCATCCAATGCCTAACTTATGGCCTCCAAGGCCTAACATATGCCAAGAATGTAATGGCAAAATAATCCTTATTCCTGCAAAGAAAACATAAAGACAAAGAAAACAAAAAGATACATGCATATAGCAATAATATCATAATCGGGGGTTAGCATGCACAACAAATCAAAGAAGCACACAAACACACACCACTTAACACTTTGTTCACAGAAGGGCAGCAAGCATCCCTCAAGTTTTAATTCATTAATTTCATATACTTAATGTTTTCGGAGAGCTCACTTAGCATAGGAATTAAGGTGGCCGCCTTAACTCCTAGCCCATAATGCTTGCTTACTTAACTTAGCTCATGAGCAAAACAGAATTGCCGAAGCAATAACATAACTTAAGCCCTCTTAGCACTCCTAGGATCACATGGTTCTTTGACCATCACCTAGGGGCCCGAATACTCACACAAAAAATCCATGGAACTAGGCCATGCAATAAAGTGAGTATAGGAATCCTTACCCACAACACCGAAAGCTTTAGAAGCTTATTTTCCTTCGTTTTCCTTGCTTGTTGACTCTAGAAATTGTTTTCTAGCATAAGAACCAAGATGGGCCGAATTTTATTAGTAACCATAAGATACCAAGAACTCTTGGTGATTAACCCAAATAACACAAAATACCAAGAACACTTGGTGTACACTTACAGAACCTCACAGAAGAGGTAAGGCCAATTTCTTGTGCTTGATGTTCTTCAAGCTTCTTCTTGATTTCTTGCTTCTAATGAACTTAGAAACTCAATCACACAAAGAGTTCCTTGAGTAGAGCTTAAAACCTCCAAGAAATGGAAATGGCCGAATTTTCCTCCTTGGTTTTCTTTGAATTCTTCACCTGATTCTTGCTCTTTATGGTCTTAGAGCTTGAATTCAACCAAGAATACTTGGTTTTAATTTGAGGAATGATTATTTCTAGCTATGGACGAATATTTAGATGAGGAAAAGAGTTGGAAATGTGTTTGGAATGGTGAGACTTGGTATGGAAGAAAATGGAGAGAGAAGGAGAGAGTTTGAGAGCAAATGGCTTTGAATGAGTGGATTGATTATGTTTTAATGTGTGGGAAGGTGATGGCTGGCCATATGGGAAGGAAAATGAGTGTATAATGTGCTTGGAAGAGTGGGAGACAAGATTTAATGGAAGGAAGACTAATTGGAAGACTTTTGTGTAAGTTTGGTAGAAAAAGTCAAAAGTAGGTGAAGAAAGAATCCAAAGTGATGACTAAGGGTGTGTTTGAGGTGGATTAAAATAATATTGGATTTTGGAGGGAGAAAAAGTCAAAAGTGACATAAAATATTAGGATTTGGAAAGGTGACATGGAGGGGCATGGCTGCCCAAGGCATCCTAGGCCATTAAAATGGCCTAATTCCCCCTTTAGTCCTCCAACTTTCTAATTTTGGGCAATTGAGCCCAACCACTAAAAATCCCTTTGTTCAATTGAGTCCCTCATCTTTAAAAACCACCATTTTCATTACTATTTCTCTTGGCCTAAGCCAAGCTTATTTTTAAGATGTTCAACACTCAATTATGCACATGCCATATTGTCTCCTCAATTTAATTGAGCTAAATTCCCGATTAAGGAAAAATTCTTATGCTCCAAATCCATTTAACCCGGGACCTAATCACTTTGGATTGTCCGGGCATTACAGATAGACTTCACCCTTTTTAGGCATATAACCCCATCAACTTCGGAAGGAAAATGTGACTTTCTGGAATGCATGTTTCAGCTTTGTTCGGCAAGTACTCTCAGATGGTAGAAAACTTTTGTACTTAGAAAAAATTCCTAACTTGTACAATTTCTAATAAAAAATTCTAAGTATAGAATTTCTTTAAGGCATCCGAGTGCCATGTATTTTTTAGTTCTCCCCTTCGGTGTCGCCAAGCTTGTATACTCCCTTGCGGACCTCGTCAAGGACCAAGTAAGGCCCTTTCCAGTTCGGCCGAAGTACCCCATGGGACGGTCTTCGGGGTTCAAACTCGGCCTTTCGGAGGACGAGGTCTCCTTTCCTTATTCCTTTTGGCCTAACATGCAAGTTTGCGGCTATGGCCACCCTTTGCTGAAAGGCCTTTCTTCTGAGCTCGGCCACCTCTCTGTGTTCGTCAACTAGGTCGAGCTTAGTTCTCAACCCGAGGTCATTTCCTCTTTCGTCGAACACTTGTATTCTGACTGATGGCCATACTACCTCGATAGGGATAATGGCCTCTGTGCCGAAGACGAGCGAAAAAGGCGTTTCACCCGTGGCTCTTCGGGGTGTTGTCCGATAGCTCCACAACACACTAGGAAGTTCTCCTGGCCATTTTCCCTTTGCTTCCCCCAATCTCTTTTTCAGACCATCTTTTATGGTTCTGTTGGATACCTCTACTTGTCCGTTGCTCTGAGGGTGAGCTACCGGGGCGAAGTGCATCTTTATTCCGAGGTCGGTGATGAATTCTTGGAATCCTTTGTCAATAAATTGGGACCCATTGTCGGCCACTATCACCCTCGGTATGCCGAATCTGCATATGATGCTTTTCCAGACAAATTTTTGTATCTCCTTTGCCGAAATAGTTGCCAGGGGCTCTGCCTCCACCCATTTGGTGAAGTAGTCCACTGCAACCACGCAGAATTTCACTCCTCCAGGTGCTGTCGGGAGTGGCCCGATGAGGTCAATGCCCCATGCTGCAAAGGGACAGGGGTAGTCAGCCGAGGTTATTAATTCCGAGGGCAACCTTTGAACGTTGGCATGTCTTTGGCAACTGCCACATTTTTGGACAAACTGTCTTGCGTCCTTTCTTAAGGTGGGCCAAAAATACCCTTGGCGGAGTATCACTCCTGCCAAAGCGTCAGTCCCGATGTGGGAACCGCAAATTCCCTCGTGGACTTCCTCGAGAATTGTCTGAGTATCCTCTTTGCTGACACACCTTTGCAATGGACTAGCGTATCCCTGTCGGTACAGTTCTTCCCCGATTAGGAAATATCGTCCGGATCATCTTCGCACTTTTGCTGCTTTGCGAGGGTCATCAGGAAGCTCCGAGGTTGTAAGGTACCTCTTTATAGGATTCTCCCATCCGTCTTCCAAGGCCGCTATGCTCATTATCGCAATGCTCGGGTGGCTCAGTACTTCGGTGAACCTCTTTGATTTGGCCAGACTGTCTGCTTCGGCATTGTTTCGCCGAGGCACATTTTTTATATGGACCGTGTCGAACTCCTGGATGAGCTTTGACACAAGCTCATGGTACTTTGCCAAAGTTGGATCTTTTGCGCTATAATCTCCCGCCATCTGTCGGACCACCAGCTGAGAATCACTGTGGGCCTTAAGGTTCCTTATACCAATCTTTCTAGCAAGGCGCAACCCTGCTAAGAGAGCCTCGTATTCTGCCACATTGTTAGTGACATTAAACCCGAATTTGATGGCTTTCATTACTTCCATGCCTTCGGGGCCGCGAATAACTACCCCAGCTCCCTGGTGCTCGGAGCCAGAGGCCCCATCTACAAACAGAGTCCATTCTGGCTCACTTTTGCCGAGGTCCGATTGATCATCTTCGGCAAAAGGCACCTCGGCAATGAAGTCTGCCAGAGCTTGGGCTTTTATTGCTTTCCTTGGCTCGTAAGTAATATCATACTCGCCGAGCTCTATGCACCACTTGGAAAGCCTTCCCGAATGGTCTACTCTCTTCATGATATCCCGAAGAGGTAGACTACTTCGGATAATAATAGGGTGAGCTTGAAAATACGGACGCAGTCTTCTGCTTGCTAGCACCAGGGCATAGATAGCTTTTTGCAGTAGAGGATACCTGATTTCGGCGCCATGCAGGGACTTGCTTACGTAGTATACTGGCCATTGCTCCATCCCCTCTTCCTTCACGAGAACCGAGCTTAGTGCCTTTTCAGTAACAGCGAGGTACAGCACAAGGGGTTCTCCTTCTCGTGGTTGCCGAAGAGTGGGTAGACGGGCCAGATAAATTTTGAGCTCTTCCCAGGCCTTTTGGCAATCCTCATTCCAAGGATGGTCATCGCTTCCGAGGTTGCCACCATTTTTTGCTGCCTTGGTGAGAACCTTAAAGAATGCTCGGCAGCGATCCCCATACCTGGAAATGAATCTGCTAAGGGACGTTATTCTCCCAGTGAGCCTTTGCACATCCTTTGTTGTAACAGGAGTTCAGAATTCAAGTAGCGCTTTGACTTTTTTCGGGTTGGCATCAATGCCTCTTTCCGATACTACAAATCCAAGGAATTTGCCCGAACTTACGCCGAAGATGCACTTTTCGGGATTGAGACGAATTCCGAATGCTCTAAGTTGGTGGAAAGTTTCCTCCAAATCGGCAATATGACTGTCGGGAAACTTGCTCTTGACTATCATGTCATCAACGTAGACTTCCATGTTCCTCCCTATTTGGTCGTTGAAGACCTTGTTCATCAACCTTTGATAGGTGGTTCCTGCATTTTTAAGCCTGAAGGGCATTCTGACGTAACAGAACGTACCGACTTTGGTGATGAAGGTGGTTTTTTCTTCATCTTCGGGGTTCATCCTAACTTGATGATACCCACTGAAAGCATCGAGGAAGCTCAGGAGTCCGTATTCAGCGGTTGAGTCTACCAACTGATCTATCGGTGCGAGGGGAGACGAGTCTTCAGGGCAACCTGATGGGTTTCGGGAGCCAAACAGCGCAGCGGAATTTAACCAAAACCCTCCAGGATCTAAGTGATACGGGGTAAACCGAGTGTTCAAAAATTTTCATACCTAATTTTTGGTTGAGATCTCTCACTCAACTGTAGAGTCGAATCACAAAACCTAAACAGTTGACGTGTTCAGGCTCTCTATGGTATCCACACGAGCCTCTCGGGATCACCACGCTTCCACCGCGTCCTGGTAGATGCGTTTCTCTTGCGCTCGCAGTGCTAGCTTGCGTCCTCCAAGGAATTGCAAGAGAAGAGTGTGGCTGTCCTTTTTGGAGGCTAGGGCAATGAGACCTGCGAATTTCTCACTTAAAAGTTGTATTTATAGTGAGACTCAACTTCCAGGCCTAATGGGTTTCAAAGCCCTAATCCAATTAGGATTTTATTTCGGGCTTAATAATGGCTCAACTCTTAGGCCCATTATTAATACGAAATTAAAGTGAAACCATAACCCAAATAATTAGCCCATGCACTCTAATGATCCAAATAGCTCTATGTGTGCGACCCAATAGGCTCTTGCCATGTTGGCAATGATCATAAATCACATTTATGATCATAAGCAATGAGCGGTGTCTAGCAACACATCATTGCTACCCAAGTGACAAGATTGCCGGTGAATCGACTAAACCTTTATGATCATCACTGATATATGCCATTGTCCCTTTGTCCAAGATATCAAGACTAAGCACTAGACATGGAATGTGTGACTCTCGTATAGCCCAATCTTTGGTTTCTTGATTACCGAGTAGACCAACTTAAACTGATGACATTGATATCATATATCAACTCATCCGAGCATGGCCATGCATTTTCTAAGTCTCACTCTATCAAGGGGACCGAAGATATCACTCCCGTTACATAGGAGGGACAAATCCCATCTTGATCATACAAATCCCTCCGCATGATATGTGACATACCCAATGACCTCCTTCAAGTTCACTCAGTTACGAGCAACAAAGGAAAGTATCAAAGTATGTGACTCACATGTAGGGAACCTTGATGATCTTAGGTCGAAGGACTACATATACCATGATCACTATGAGAATCACTTATGACACTCATATAACGATCCATGTAGTGTTCTCATGATGGGTCGGTCCAGTACACAAGTTCTCCAACTTGTACCCATATGTAGACTACATATCTCATATTAGTCTCCACATATGCTAGTCGTTATGTATTATTGCAACCTACTCCACAATAATACTAGACCAGGGACGTTTAAGAATATCGTTATTCTAGGGTTACGATTATGTTTGTTAAGTTACGCAGAAACAAAACAACAAACATAATTGTTGGATTAATGCCTTAATAAAATATCATGACTCAATGTGCAAAAATACAATCATCTCCTGATTGGCTTTTGGGCACAACACTAACACAACCATCATTTACATTTCGAAATTCGATGCACATTCAGAGCTTGTTGCACCCTTCTTTTGTTGCGATGACCACGTTGCTTAGCCATTCGGGGTATTTGACTTCCCTAATTACACCTGCTTCTATCAAGTGCTGGACTTCGGTTTTGACAAAGTTGTTTTTGTGTGCAGGGAGGCTTCGCTTCTTTTGGCAGACAGGCTTCGCTTCTTTTGGCAGACAGGCTTTGCCTCTGGGCTCACTTTAAGACTATGTTGTGCTACGCGAGGGTCTACCCCAGGCATGTCTTTCGGCGAGTAGGCGAACAGATCTTTATTCATTAGTAGGAAAGATACAAGTTTTTCCTTGTCACCTTCGGCGAATTTGTTCCCTATTCGGTTATTTCGGCCTGGGACAAGCTCTATTTCTTCCGTTTTTACCTTCTCAGGATCTTCTGTTCCTTGTTCTTCTGACTCTTGCACGGGCAGAACCTTTGTTTCCGTGGTCTGCGCACAGTTCGTCACTGGGGCTTTTCTTGCCTTTACGAACACCTTTCTCACCTCCCCCTGGTCGATGAAGACCTCAGCATCTCCATCCTTGGTGGCAAAGGTGACAGTTAGGTACTTCATATCCAGGCGAATGTTGAGGTTTCCTTGCATTTGCCTCCCAAGAATGGCGTTATATGACGAAGGAACATCGATGACGATGAACCTTGTCATTACGGAGGCAAACAGCTCATTTTTGTTGTTTGCTAAAGTTCCCTTCAGCATCAGAGGAAGATCTACCCACCCGAGTGACGGGGAGTTCGGACGGCCCTACTCCAAAAGTGGGAGAAGTGACGGACTTGAGGTCACTCCTTGATATCCCCAAGCTCAGTAGCAGGTGTGAGAATAGGACGTCTACGTTTGAGCCATCATCAAGCAGTACTCTCTTGATGTCCCAGCTTCCTATCCCTGCCATAATGAGTAGTGGATCATCATGAGGAAAAATGACAGTGGACCCATCCTTCCGAACAAGCTTCTTTGATGGATTCCCATACTCTATTATCGAAATCTCTCTGGCCTTTCTTTTTCTTTCCGCCGACAGCAGTCCTATTGTGATCATTTGTATTACTCCTGCCGGGGGCGGTGGACACTTTTTTGGACTTCGGTTTCGACGCCTGTCGGAGTCGTACTCTTCATCATCTCCCTTTCCCTCTTTTTCCCTCATTCCCTTTGGGGAGGGAATCCGCATGTAACATCGGAGCTGCCCTTGCTTTATTAGTGACTCTATGTATTTCCTCAGCTGGAAGCAGTCCTTGGTATCATGCCCGTGGTTGCGATGGAATTGGCAGAATTTTTTCATGTTCTTCTTGTTGTCCAAGGTCATAGCCTTCGTCCGTTGAATCTGAGTTCCTTGCCTTTCCATCACCATCAGGATGTTCATCCTCGTGGTGTTCAGGGGAGTGAAGGCCGTTGGCTTCCTTCCCTTAAACTTCCGAGGTCACCCTGCTGGTTCAGCTGGGTAGTGAGTTTGCTAGCTTGGTCCCTTGGCACGAATATGATCAGGTCTCGGGCCTCCCATTCTCAGTTCTTCGGCAGTCATGTACTGCTCTGCTCTTCGGTAAAATTCACCGAGTGTGTCGAGGGGATCCTTGGAGAATTTATAGAACAACTGGGAGTCTCTCCAAAGTCCTCGTGTCATGGCCAGGATATGTATTTCTGGCCTAAAGTCTGGGACACTTAGAGCTTCCCTGTTGAACCTTTCGACATAGTTGCGAATGGTTTCCCCATTTTTCTGTGCTAGGTCAAACATTTGGACTGTCATCTTCACCATTGGACGGCTTCCGATGAACTGCTGCATGAAGGCGGTGGACAATTCTTGGAACTCCATGATGTTTCTAGGAGCCAGTGAGTTGTACCATGCTGTGGCCGGCCCGGCAAGGGTGACCTCAAAGCACTTGCATAGGGTTGCATCATCAGCACCGTGCAGCACCATGCTGCACTTTTATTTGGTCAGATGAGCTTGGGGGTCAGTTCGGCCATCGTAGGTCTCTAACCGAGGTACTCAAAAATCACTCAGCATAGGTGCCTCGACTACTGCTCGGGTGAACGGTGATTCGTCTCCATTGAAAGACTCCGACAACCTAGCCCAAACAGACTTTCGAGCTACCTGCCTCTCCACTCTTTCTAATCTCTTTAAAATTTTCTCCATGAGGAGGGTGGCATTGGGCTCTTCTTCCCGCTGCCTATAGGTTTCTGGGAATGGAGACTAATGTCTCCTTTTTGGGGAGTGACTTTGGCACCGAGGAGATGGTGACTTTCCTTCAGGTGAGGAACTCCTTCGGCGGAGAATTTTGGGTTGCTTTGGCCTATTTCTCCCATAGGTCGCGCCCTGAGGGGTATATTTTCCGTTGAGGACTCATCACGTTGATCCCCACTTCCTGAACTCCGATGAGTTGACTGGGGGCTCTTTTCCCGCCGGGGTGCTGGTGAAGAGGGCCTCCGTCCCGGAGTTGGCTGTGGCCACCTTTGGTCTAACTGCTGCATCATTTCGGCCACAACAGAGTGTTGGAATTTGCACAGGAAGCCCATAGTAATAGACAGAGGACTTTCATCCTCAGGCGAGGAAGTCCCTACTGCAGTTTGTTCGGTTGCTGGTTGAGCTTTTGGCGCAGATGGGGACTTCGGAAGTACCTTGTCCTTAGAACGCCGAGTTTCAATGACGGCGACCTGAGGGTGGTTTCCCACAGACGGCGCCATATGATGCCCTGCAGCATCTTCATTGTGCGACATGGTGAGACCGTGAGGGACTTCCAATGATAGAGAACACCTAAAGTGTATGTTTCCCAGGAGGACCTGCCTGAAACACTCAAAAAATAGGGGTTAGGAGGTCCTCGGAGTCTTTTTCCGGGGAGGAGTCTCCGACGCCCAAGTTAGTTTTCTGGAAATGGAGAGGAAGCACTAAGGGCCAAGGGTTTTTGCCTGTTATCTCTTTTCTTTGGAGTTCCCAAAAAAAAGATCCTTTGGTGAGGCCATTTCCTAAGTATATATAGGAGGGTGTGGCCCATTCAGATCGTGACACGTGTTCAGTCAGATGTAATTTGTACCTTCTGGGCGTAGGGGCCTCTAGCCGCTTGTAGGCTCCTCAGGCCACGGGCTAGGGTAGGCATAGTCCTACATGATAGGACGTGGACAGTCCCGGTGTGTCAAAGCGCATATGAGGGCGGCGTGTAGCGTGTGCGGGCGACATGTCAGAGGCTCCTTAAATGCTTTTGCCGTACCACCGAGATCCCTTTACTCGAGGTCGTCCCTCGGAGCGAGGACCCTTCTTCCGGAGTCGTGCCAATAGTTTAGGAGATTCCCTAGTACTGAGGCTCCTTGTTCGGGGGATTTTCTCCTGCCAAAGGTGGCTGGTCCTTCTTTCCAAAGGTGATTCTACCACTCTTCTGAAGGGGCAATGCGCTATCTTTCTGAGGTCGTAGCTACCGTCCTCAGGGGTGTTGGCTGGCCACCAAAGTCGTCGCCTTGAGGTGCCAGACTTCATCCTTTCTGAGGTCTGCTTAGGTACTCCTTGTCGGTGACACTCGACTTACAGAATGCAGTACTTGACCTCAGTTCGCGGGCTACAAGGGCGACAGCCCTTTGGCTATCAATGTTTTTCAGAGAGAACTCTCCAACACCTAAGTAAGGATGAAATATAGCTGGGAGTATGAGAAAAGCTCAATAGGAATTTCTTGTGTGTGTACCTAGAGATGCCTCATTTTATACCTATTTCAAAGGTTGAGCTCCTAGATTTGCCATCCACATGTTCAGCAAGATCAGAGACCAAGGGTTTATTCCATCCCACTGTCTCTGCAGCCAGCTATCCTAACATAAATCTAAGTGAGAATTTTGCACACACTTGGAAGTACTTTCCTAACGGTATTTATCAGTATTCAGGGCCACTTTGGTTTACTAGTGTCGATGTACCTGTCATGTCCCTTGGTCAAGCTGGATTAAAGGCACCTTAGCACTCCCAGATCCCTCCATGCCTGATGTGTCTTGGAATTTTGAAATGCTGCTTTGTGCGCAAACACACTGTGCATTATAGGGATACAGTCATCAATGAGCTATTCAACATCAACCCATTGATTGGAGGACAATTCAAGGAGGCTTTCCTGGAGCAGCAAGCTCAAGTACTATGCAGTCACCCGGTCAACTGGACACTGAGCCAGGATCAGTCTCATAGGAAGCTCTATTTCAGCTCTGCAGCTCTCCCCCCAGAGATGAAGGCATAGAACTACTTCATCTCCTCCCACCTCATCCCGACTAATCATGTTCGGGAAGTCACCTCGGATCGCTTGGAGATCTTGTACTGCATAGCTTGTGACTTTCGGATTGATGTCGGCCACTTCATCCTGAAGCATCTCCTCTACGCCGCCAAGTTGAAACGGGGAACCTGCCTTTCCCGCAGCTGGTCACTACCTTAATGTTGAGTGCCGGTGTTTTCTTGAAGGACCCCTCAAACATAACTTTGGTCATTGAGCCAATATCAGTGGATAAACTTAATGGTGCTTCAGAGGGTATCCAGGAGGTAATGTCAGAGGAGCAGGAAGAGGATGCCGCCTAAGAGCAAGAGCAAGTGGAAGAAAGAGAAGAAGAACAAGAGCAGTTTTATGAGCCCTATCAAGGGGAGGACTTTGGCGGGGCTTCTAATCAGTTAGTCGACCCGGCTACTGCGACTCCGGCCTCTTTGGACGTAGCACTCAACAAGATGTACTTGATGATGCGAGAGTAGCATGAGGAGTCAGAAGCACGGTTCGAATCAGTAGCTGGCTCCTTTTCTTCTTTTGTTAAGGAGATTCGCGAGGGTATCTCCCTTATTGTCGGCAACCAACAATCTCTTTCCGGGCAAGTCCGTTAGGGCCACTAGCACCAGCAGTGGGACCTCTCGCTAGAATACCCTCCCTTCCAACCCATTCTACCTCACTTCCACCCCTCCGCATACCAGTGGTACACGCCGCACCCCTCAAGCCACCCATCTCCCTTCTACCCACACTTCGAACCGCCCCGTGACCCGTCTGAAGGTCCTTCCTCTTTTCCTCCTGCCAGTGGGTCTTCCGGCCAAGATGACATGGGCGAGGAGTAGTAGGGGCGGGAACACCCGCGCCCAGGTATGATTCTTGGACACCCACTTTCCATTGAGGACAATGCTAGCTTTAACTTTGGGGGAGTGGTTGTTTGACTATCATACTTGGTCTCTTTGTTTGTGTTCGTGTCTTTGTTGTTAGACTTAGTTGTTTTTCTAGGTTTTAAAGTAATTATGGTTGTCTCATTTACGGTGCATGCTTCTTGCATATTTTGTTTCTTGTTCTTTTTAATTTTGATAGATTGCATATAGAAGTATATAGGTCTCTCTCTTTTGCAGTCCTTTATTTTTCTTGGTGTCTTTAGGACCCAATGGGAACCATTGTTGCATTTGGATGGATGTGGTTACTAGTTTGACCCTCTGGAAGCTTTGATGAATTTGGAAAAATTAGTTTTGATACTTTTGGTGGACCCTTGTTGATGTGATATAATGAGCTTGGCAGTTGTGCTATGAACTTGTCTCTTTTGAGATCCTTGTATTGAGTTTTGTTCTAGAACTTGCCTAAGGACCTAGCAAACTCACAATAGTTGTATGAACTTGAAGCGTGTGGTCTCATAGGAGGAACCTTTCTACCAAATAACCAATCCCTCTACATTCCCTAATATCACCCTTATTTTGAGCATTCATTTTCCTGTGGTTATACCCTTGAGTTACCTGAGGTGAGAAAATGTCAAATCTTGGGCTTAAAAGAAATTGCATTGAGTTGAATAAACTGGGAAATAATGGAAAGTTTGGGGGATTTATTTAAATAAATAAAAAAAAAAAGAGAAAAAGTATACTACTCCGCTGTTTCCTAGTATCGAAGTAGGTTAGGGTCTTCTCCTAAGGCAAGAGTTGATCACAGCTCGAAAAGGTGCTTGAAATAAGAGTATGATTGTAAATAAAATAAAAATCACCTTGGATTGTATTAAGTTAGTAGCTTGAGCTTAGGCGGAGCTCCCGTTTATGCATTTGCTAAATGGCTAAATACATGAAGAGGAAATAGTAGTCAGTTAATAGGTGTAATGGGTTGGTGAATGGTGGATTGATGCTTGTTCAACTTGATTGTTTCTTTTAAGCGCTTGATTTTATGGTGACTGCCTCACTAACTCTATCCCGAAAGTTATCATCTGGTTCCTCCTCTTTTCTGAGTTTCTCACCCGTGGCTATCTTGCGAAAAAACCATTTGGGCTTTGAGTTTGGTGCAATTTACCGTAGGGGAATAAGGTAGCAGGTGTTGGGTCTTTTTGAAAGCTTTTGGAAAAGAACTTAGTTTAAACCCCAAGTTAGATGGCACAACTCCTCTAGTGTAAAAAAAAAAAAATTTAAATAATCTAGAGGGTCATACCCCTAAGGGCTTCACCCTAAGTAGCAAAACTTCTTTTTCTTTAATCACCATTTCTTTCTTTTGAAGTCAAACTAGCCAATCATCGAAGTTTAGATGCAACATTTGGTTAACAATGTAGTTTCCTTGGCGTGTGTGTGTTTCGAAGGGTAGGTCGCTAGGGACTAGCTTAGGTTTAAGTTTGGGGGAATTTGTTAAGTGCATAAATCTACGGTCAAAGTGTTGACTTTTTGACAACTTTGACCGACAAATTCTGATAACTCTTCTTTCTTTGTCTTAGTTTTTCTTGTTTCTTTGGCTTATTACAGGTTGGGACAAGTGTTGCGGACATGGCATTAGAAGCAAGCTCAAGTGGGACGGCATTTGGACAAGAGAAGCAGGAAAAGTGAAAAAATGAAGACTGGCGACGCGTCACCAGAAGTCGCGAAGGTTGGCGATGCGTCGCCAACGTTATCAGTGATCTGAGTACTTTTTCCCATCTGGCAACGTCGACCCACATTGGCGACGCGTCGCCAACGCTACTCTGTTTTGCCGAAAGCTCGCATTTTTTATGGTCCCCCACTATTTCCACCTGATCAGCTGTCTTGGAAGAAGGGATTTTTATCCCTTTAAGGTTAGAATGAAGAGGGAGTATAAATAGAAGAGAGGAAAGAGTCCAGGCGGGCTCTTTTTGGCTGATTTTGATCTCAACCCATCTTGAAGCCTATTGATCATCTAGGAGGCGTTCTTGGAAGCTTGAAGAAGGGTTGATCATCTTGGGAGTTAAATCTTCTAGGGGGTTTCTTGGGTTTACTTTCTATTCTCTCTTTTATTTGTATGATTTTTGTGGATATTGTTGTTATGGGTTTGTTGATGACATTTGTTATGGATTGTGAGTAGTTCACTTTATCTCTCTAGGGTGACATTCCTTACCTTGCTACTTGTCTTGTGGTTATGTATGAGTTCTCCTGTGTTGTCCCTTTCATTGTGCTTATTGATTGATTGATGGTGGGACACCATAACTAATGTGCTAAGTTCACTAAATCCTTGAGAAAGGTTTTATGGGTGATAAAGAGAAATGGAAGGGGCATAGTGTTGACTTAAATTAGAGATAATCTAGGTGAACACTAGGAGTCAAAAAGAGGTTTAATTCTTCAACCACTCTAAGTTAAAATTGGAGCTTGAGTAAAGCCCAAGTTAGTTGAGGGTGAGCAAGGACCCATCTTGAGAAAGAGGTTCTTGATGTGAGATCCTCTCTACCACACTAGGAAAATCATACTTGAGGGTGAACTTATTTGGGTAGTAAGGGGTAAAAGTGGAATACTAGGGAGGTAGTTGCCTTAATTCTAAGTTCTCTCTTTAGTACCTTTCACCTTCTTTAGAGCCACTTCTCTTATGTTTTTAAGTTAGGTAGCTTGAGCGATTTGATTTTTGAATCTAGGTAGAATCACTAAACTCCCTTGGGACAATACCCTTATTTACTTCTAAGTACACAACGATTCTGTTCGCTTGCGGGTTTTTAAGGGTTAAATTGATAAACTCTTGATTTTGACAACAAAGTTTTTGTCATCGCTGCCGGGGAGTTTTGATTTGATTTTTGTCTTGATTAGTGAAAATTGGTTACTCTTGTCTACTTGATTTTTGTTCTTATAGTTAGTGTGTTCTCTTCTTGTTAATTTGTAGGTACATCTAGTGCATGACCCGGAGCTCTTACTCTCACTTGTTACCTCTTGATCGAGAAATTAAGAAAAGCTTGCGAGAACTTCGGCTAAGAAGCAAGGTGATTGAAGAAGGAGATACTAGTACCTTCGATTCCATCAACATGGAAGGGAACCAAGAAGATGATTTAAGGAACCTTAGATGAGAAAGAAATGTCAATGCCATGGATCACAATGGAGTTGAGGAGGTAATGGACAATGGAAATGGTGCTAGAAGAAGAGGAAGGCCGGTACTTGATTACTTTCAACCTCAAAGAGTGGAAGACCATGATAATATGATAAGACCAGTGCCGCTTCGAGGGCGAGCTTTTGTGATTCCCAGCCATGTTCTCCAAGTAGTAGAAGCACACCCATTTGGAGGGAGTCTTGATGAAGATCCAAACAACCATATCAAGAAGTTTGTTCATCTATGTGATACTTTTGATTTGGATGGTGTAAGTGAAGATGCGAAAAGGATGAGACTTTTCCCATTTTCTCTTGTGGATGAAGCATCGGAATGGTTTGAGAATTTGGAGCCTACTTCGGTTCATACTTGGCAAGAGTTATATGATGTATTTATTCCGAGGTTCTTTCCATCTCAAAAAGCATTTGAGCTTAAGAATGAATTGTTGGCATTTAGGCAAAATGAATGGGAGTCACTTGCGGAGGCATGGGTGCGTTTCAAGAGGATGGTGAAGAGGGTGCCAACTCAAGATATTGATCAAGCTTACCAACTTCATCTCTTCTACAATGGTTTGAGTTTGAGCACTCGATTGCAAGTGGATGCCACACCGGTGGTTTCTTGTTGTTGAAAGATGTGGAGGAATGTTTTGAGCTATTGAACAACATGGCTAAAAGTCTTGAGCTTAGCGAAAAACGGATCCCAAGGAAGGAGAATGGATTGTATGAGGTAAACAAATATACCTCCCTCCAAGCTCAACTTTCGGCACTCATTAGCATGGTAGCCAAGTTGTCAAAAAATCAAGAAAGGGGGAAATTGCAACAAGCCATGGCTAGTGAGGATGTAGATGATGTAGAAGATGTGAACTTTGTGGGTTACCGGAATCCTTACCCACCCAAGCAATGAGGAGGGAACTTCTTCCCAAGGAATCGTCAACACGAAGGATTCAATTACTCTAACCCCAAAGGCGCTATGCAACCATTAGGTGAGAATTCTAATGAAGCGGAAGCATCTTTGAAGGATTTCATGAAGGGCATGATGGGAGAATTCATGCAAGAAGTGAGGGGGATGGCAAGTGGTCAAAACAAGAAGATTGGGGCATTAGAGGATGAAATGAAGACTATGCAAGCTAATACTCAAGCATCAATCAAGAATTTGGAAACTCAAATGGGCCAACTAGCAACTTCTATGAGGCAACTTCAAAAAGGCAAGTTCATACCTAGCGATACGGATGTCAACCCAAGGGAGTCTTGCCAAGCTATAACTCTTAGAAGTAGGAAGAATGTGGTAACGCAAGTTAAGGAGCCACCCATTCAAGAAGAATATCCTCTCTAAGGACCCACCCCCTTGGAAAATTTTAAAGATGTTTAAGTGCCACCCCCTTCAAGTGAGGAAGATAGCTCAAAAGTCAAAGCTAAAAATGCACCCACCAAGGAGGAAGCACCCAAGCACATGCCTACCCTTCCGTACCCCCAGAGGTTCAAGCCCAAGAAGGAGGATACTCATTTTATGAGGTTTCTTGAAATTTTCAAGAAATTGGAGATTAATATCCCTTTCTTGGAGGCATTAAATCAAATGCCCTCTTATGCCAAGTTCCTCAAAGAGTTGATTACCAAGAAGAGAAAGTTCCTTGACAACGAACTCATTTTAATGAAAGAGGAAGCAAGTGCTATCATTCAAAGGAAGATGCCTAAAAAACTCAAGGATCCGGGGAGTTTCACCATTCCCCTAGATATTGGGTCTTTCCATTGTGACAAGGCTTTGTGCGATCTTGGGGCTAGTATTAACTTGATGCCCTTGTCCATTTGTAGGAGTCTTGGCCTTCGAGAGGTGAAACCTTCATCTATTTGTCTCCAATTGGCGGATCGGTCATTTACATTCCCAAAAGGTGTTTTGGAGGATGTCTTAGTCAAAGTTGGCAATTTTATATTTCCGGTAGACTTTGTAGTGTTGGACATGGAGGAAGACCGGAACATGTCGATCATACTTGGGAGACCATTCCTTGCTACCGGGAAGGCCGTCATTAATGTGGAAAAAGGTAATCTCACCTTGAGAGCTAATAATGAGGAAATTACTTTTAATCTTGCTCAAGCCATGAAATCCATTGATGATGAAGTGCCCAAATGTTACATGATTGATGTGATTGATTCTTGTATTAAAGAGAAAATAGATGTGTTGCTTATAGAGGATCCTATTGGAAGAGCATTAGTGTTTGAAAATGCATGAAGTGAGGAAGATCATGATGTGTTGAGCATTTTGACAACTCTTGATTCTTGTGGGAGGTTGCAACCTCCAAGAGAAAGGGTAGAACAATTTTTTTCTTGTGAAATCAAGGAAGAGCTCAAGTTGGAATTAAAGCCATTACCAAAAGATCTTAAGTATGTTTATCTTGGCAAGGAGGATTCTCTCCCGGTGATTATTTCGTCTACTTTGACCCCTTTGGAGGAAGAAAAGTTGATTCGAGTTTTGAGGGATCATAGAAGGGCAATAGCTTGGTTTATTTCCGACATCAAGGGAATTAGCCCGAAAATTTGCATGCATAAAATTCTTATGGAAGATGACTTTAAGCCCTCCATTGAAGCTCAAAGAAGGTTAAATCTGAAGATGAAGGAAGTAGTCAAAGAGGAGATTGTGAAATTGCTCAATGCCGGCATTATTTATCCAATTTCGGATTCTAAATCGGTGAGTCCGGTGCAAGTGGTGCCTAAGAAGGGTGGTACAACCATGGTGGGCAACAATAACAATGAATGGATTTCTACTAGGTTGGTTACTAAATGGAGAGTGTGCTTTGATTACCGGAAGCTTAACAAGGCTACCCGGAAAGACCATTTCCCCCTTCCTTTAATTGATCAAATTTTGGATAGGTTGGCGGGACATGAGTTTTATTGCTTTTTGGATGGTTATTCGGGGTATAATCAAATTGCTATAGCACCGAAAAATCAAGAGAAGACTACTTTCACTAGTCCTTGGGGTACATATGCCTTTCGAAGAATGCTATTTGGACTTTGCAATGCTCCGGCAACTTTCCAACGATGCATGATGGCCACATTTTCTGATATGGTAGAGAGATGCATGGAGGTATTCATGGATGATTTTTCGGTTTTTGGTGATTCCTTTGATGCATGTTTGGATAACTTAGCCCTTGTCTTGAAGAGATGTCTAAAAACTAATTTAGCCTTGAATTGCGAAAAATGCCATTTCATGGTTAAATCGGGAATAGTACTTGGGCATAAAATTTCTTGGGAAGGCATGGAGGTGGATAGAGCTAAGATTATAGCTATTGAAAAATTTCCATCACCCTCCAATGTAAAAGGGGTGAGAAGTTTTCTAGGGCATGCCGGTTTTTACCGGGGATTTATTAAAGATTTTTCCAAGATTGCTAAGCCGTTATGCAATTTGCTTGAGAAGGATGTGCCTTTCTACTTTGATGAAAAGTGTTTGGAAGCATTTAAGAATTTGAAGGAGAAATTGGTGAGTGCACCGGTGGTGATTGCACCTAATTGGGAGGAACCATTTGAAATTATGTGTGATGCTAGCGATTTTCGCCATGGGGGCGGTGTTGGGGCAAAGGAAGGACAAGCTTTTTTTGAGTAATTTACTATGCTAGCAAGACCTTAGATGGAGCTCAACAAAATTACACCACAACGGAGAAGGAGCTTTTGGCGGTGGTATATGCGGTGGATAAGTTTCGATCCTATATTGTGGGTTGTAAGGTTGTGGTTCACACCGATCATGCAGCAATTAGATATTTGTTCACCAAGAAGGATGCCAAGCCAAGACTTATAAGATGGATTCTCTTGCTTCAAGAATTTGACTTAGAGGTCAAGGACAAGAAAGGATGTGAAAACCTTGTGGCCTATCACTTATCTAGATTGGAAGGCCAAGGACAATCATTGGAGCGACCTATTCAAGAGCACTTCCCGGATGAAAGCTTGTTCAAGGTGGAGGGCAAGATACCATGGTATACGGATTATGTGAATTATCTAGCTTGTGGAGTCTTACCACCAAACTTGTCTTACCAAGAAAAGAAGAAATTTCTGGCCAATGTCAAGCATTATCTTTGGGATAAGCCCTTCCTTTTTCGCCGGTGTGCCAACCAAATCATAAGAAGATGCATAACAAATGAAGAAGTGAAGGATGTTCTTCACAATTGTCACTCCTCTCCATGCGGCGGACACTTTGGAGCTTCCAAGACGGCATGTAAGGTATTGCAAACTGGTTATTATTGGCCAACTTTGTTTAAAGATGCATATACTTTTGTGAAAACATGTGATAGATGCCAAAAGTTAGGAAACATTTCTAGGAAGGATGAAATGCCATTACAAAACATTCTTGAGGTGGAAGTGTTTGATTTGTGGGGTATAGATTTTATGGGACCTTTTCCTCCTTCATGTGGCAATCATTATATTTTGCTTGCGGTTGATTATGTGTCTAAGTGGGTGGAAGCTATTGCCACCCCCTCTTGTGATGCTAATGTGGTTGTTAAGTTCCTTCAAAGGAATATTTTTGCAAGGTTTGGTACACCTAGAGCTATTATCTCCGACGAGGGGTCACACTTCATTAACAAAATGTTGACTCAAGTTCTATTGAAGTATGGTGTGCGGCATAAGGTGTCACTTCCCTATCATCCACAAACAAACAGGCGAGACAAAATTTCGAACCGGGATATCAAGAAGATATTGGAGAAGACGGTGGGCATCAATCGAAAAGATTGGTCTCAAAAGTTGAGTGATGCACTTTGGGCATATAGGACAGCTTTCAAGACACCTATTGGAATGTCACCATATCGACTTTTGTATGGGAAAGCTTGCCATTTGCTGGTGGAGTTGGAGCACAAGTCGTATTGGGCGGTTAAGAAGCTCAATTTTGAATTGAAAAGGGCCCAAGAGAATAGAGCTATTCAATTGGACGAGTTGGAGGAAATTCTCATGGATGCTTATGAGAATGCGAGGATATACAAGGAGCAAACGAAGTTGTGGCATGATAAGATTCTTGTGAAGAAGGATTTTCAACCAGGTCAAAAAGTGCTACTCTTCAACTCAAGGTTGAGGCTCTTTCCGGGAAAGTTAAAGTCCAAATGGTCGGGTCCTTTTGAGGTGATTAGGGTGCAACCATATGGAGCGGTGGAGCTTAAAGGACAAGATGGATGCATCTTTCAAGTCAACGGTCAACGAATCAAGCCTTACTTTGGTGATGAACTTAGAAACATTGGTCAAACCGTCTTGGCCAAACCCGACCATTGAAGGAGCTTCTTAAAGGCGCTTAGCTAGAGGCGTAAAACCAAGCGCTTGTCGGGAGGCAACCCGATTCCCATTATTGCTTATTTTCCTTTTCATTAGTTAAATTGTGTAGTCCATTATGAGTTTCTGTTTAGTTAGTATTTTCTTGTGTGTTTGTAGGAATGGGAGACCCATTGGAAGGCAATTGAGGGAAATGGACAACATTTGCTCAACTTAAGGAGGTACCATGTATTGAATTTTCAAAGGGTATAAGAGCTAGGATGAAAAGGTTAGGGGTTATTTTGTAAATGTTTTAAAAATAGAAGGATAGTTTCGCAACGCTGGCGACGCGTCGACAATGTTTTGCAAAGTTCACAGAATGTTTATAACTCTAGCGACGCGTCGCCAGAATTCATCCAGAATTGGCGACGCGTCGCCAAGTTTAAAACTGCCATTTTAACCTCGCCTTGTTTTCACTTTTTTGACTTTTACTTTGCTCTTCCACCAAAGAAACCTCCCAACTTTCAAAACCTACCCTTCCGTAAGCATCACGGTTTGATTTTTTGGTGTCGATTCGTCTCATCAAGACTCTCATCAAGTAAGTTTCTCTCATCTTTTTCCTCCCTTCTGCGTTTTTAAGATGAGATTTGGAGTGGATGGTGCTTGCTTGTGAAAGTTTCAAAAATTACTTGTTTTGCTCGATTCTCATGGATTTCATGCTTGAATTCAATTGGATATGGATACATGTATGTATGGAAAGGGTTTTGTGCATTGGATTATGAATTTGGATTAGAAACCAAGGTTAGAATTTCTCTCATAACAAGGGCTGCGAATTTTTATGGCAATTTCTTGTTTATGCATGTTCTTGTTGTTTGATTGATTTTCAACTTGAGATTTACTTGAAATAGGAGTGGGTCAATCTTGCATTCCTATCAATTTGCTCTGGATTGATTGATTTTTGAGTTGGAGCATTTTCAAAAAAGTGTAATTTGACTGCCTCCATAGCTATTTTGCACAACAATGTGGCTTCGTATGGTTTGGGTTTTCCTCAATTCTTTGTATAAGATGCATCTAGGTGTTGCATAGTTCAAGATTGAATGATTACTTTGCACTCAGAAGCTTGTTTTCTATTTGTCCCAAGAGCCACATGTTGGTATGGACTTTGATGGGATTTTCCTTGCTGCAGTCCAATACCAATATGCATGGTCTTATAATGGTTGGTGCAATATCTTAGAACACCTAGGATGGACGTAAAGTAAGATAATGGATGGTTCTCTTATGTATGAGCTTTTCAACTATGGTTTGTCAACTTGAAGTTGGGGAATGTGGTGGTGAAGGTTAATCCTTTGTTCTTTCATTTTTCATGTAAAGGAAGTTGAAGTGTATCTTGTGATTTTGTAGGAAACATGCCCCGCAAGTTAGTGCCCATTCACTCTTTGAAAGAAAAAAGGAAGGAAAGAGAATTCGTCAAGAAGAGCCGTAAGAACCTCCCTATGATACATTTCGCTTTATGTCTTCTCGGGCGAACAACTACTTTGAGGGGTTCGTGAATTGCAAGCTCACACCGGAATGAGGCTTCGACTTCTCGAAGAAGGAAAATGAGGGGATATTAACAATCGTGGAGAGGCGAGGATGGCAGCAATGGGTTGCTCATTCTCAAGCGGAAGTGTCCAAGATCTTCATAATGGAATTCTATGCTAACTTGATGGGAGCTTACTACCTGAATCGCCGAGCCAAGGCCTGCTTTGTGCGCAAACATGCTGTGCATTATGGGGATACAATCATCAATGAGCTATTCAACATCAACCCATTGATTGGAGGACAATTCAAGGAGGCTTCCCTGGAGCAGCAGGCTCAAGTAGTATGCGGTCACCTGGTCAATTGGACACTGAGCCGGGATCAGTGTCATAGGAAGCTTTATTTCAGCTCTTCAGCTCTCCCCCCAAAGATGAAGGCATGGAACTACTTCATCTCCTCCCACCTCGTCCCAACTACTCATGTTCGGGAAGTCACCCCGGATCGCTTGGAGATCTTGTACTGCATAGCTTGTGACTTTCGGATCGATGTCGGCCACTTCATCCTGAAGCATCTCCTTCGCGCCGCCAAGTTGAAACGAGGGAACCTGCCTTTCCCGCAGCTGGTCACTACCTTAATGTTGAGGGCCGGTGTTGTCATGGAGGACCCCTCAAAGATAACTTTGGTCATTAAGCCAATCTCAGTGGATAAACTTAGTGGTGCTTCGGAGGGTATCCAAGAGGTAATGTCAAAGGAGGAGGAAGAGGATGCCGCCTAAGAGCAAGAGCAAGTGGAAGAAAAAGAAGAAGAATAAGAGCAGTTTCAGGAGCCCTATCAAGGGGAGGACTTTGGGGGGGCTTCTGATCAGTTAGTCGACCCGGCTACTGCAACTCCGGCCTCTTTGGCCGTAGCACTCAATAAGATGTACTTGATGATGCGAGAGCAGCATGAGGAGTTAGTAGCTCGGTTTGAATTAGTCGGTGGCTCCTTTACTTCTTTTGCTAAGAAGATTCACGAAGGCATCTCACTTATTGCCGGCAACCAAGAATCTCTTTTTGGGCAAGTTCATAGGGGCCACCATCACCAGCAGCAGCGGGACCTCCCGCCAGAATACCCTCCCTTCCAACCAATTCCACCTCACTTCCACCCCTCCGCATACCAGTGGTATACGCCGCACCCCTCAAGCCACCCATCTCCCTTCTACCCACACTTCGGACCGCCCCGTGACCCGCTTGAAGGTCCTTCCTCTTTTCCTCCTGCCGGTGGGTCTTCCGGCCAAGATGACATGGGCGAAGAGTAGTAGGGGCGGGAACACCCGCCCCCAGGTATGATTCTTGGACACCCAATTTCCATTGAGGACAATGCTAGCTTTAACTTTGAGGGAGTGGTTGTTTGACTATCATACTTGGTCTCTTTGTTTGTGTTCATGTCTTTGTTGTTAGACTTAGTTGTTTTTCTAGGTTTTAAAGTAATTATGGTTGTTTCATTTAGGGTGCATGCTTCTTGCATATTTTGTTTCTTGTTCTTTTTAATTTTGATAGATTGCTTATAGAAGTATATAGGTCTCTCTCTTTTGCAGTCCTTTATTTTTCTTGGTGTCTTTAGGACCCAATGGGAACCATTGTTGCATTTGGATGGATGTGGTTACTAGTTTGACTCTCTGGAAGCTTTGATGAATTTGGAAAATTTAGTTTTGATGCTTTTGGTGGACCCTTGTTGATGTGATATAATGAGCTTGGGAGTTGTGCTATGAACTTGTCTATTTTGAGATCCTTGTATTGAGTTTTGTTCTAGAACTTGCCTAAGGACCTAGCAAACTCACAATAGTTGCATGTACTTGAAGCGTGTGGTCTCACAAGAGGAACCTTTCCACCAAATAACCAATCCCTCTACATTCCCTAATATCACCCTTATTTTGAGCATTCATTTTCCTGTGGTTATACCCTTGAGTTACCTGAGGTGAGAAAATGTCACATCTTGGGCTTAAAAGAAATTGCATTAAGTTGAATAAACTGGGAAATAATGGCAAGCTTGGGGGATTTATTTAAATAAATAAATAAATAAATAAATAAATAGAAAAAGTATACTACTCCGTTGTTTCCTAGTATCGAAGTAAGTTGGGGTCTTCTCCTAAGGCAAGAGTTGATCACAGCTTGAAAAGGTGCTTGAAATAAGAGTATGATTGTAAATAAAATAAAAATCACCTTGGATTGTATTAAGTTAGTAGCTTGGGCTTAGGCGGAGCTCCCGTTTATGCACTTGCTAAATGGCTAAATACATTGAGTTGAATGGCTAAATCACAGCTCGAAAAGGTGCATGAAATGAGAGTATGATTGTAAATAAAATAAAAATCACCTTGGATTGTATTAAGTTAGTAGCTTGGGCTTAGGCGGAGCTCCCGTTTATGCACTTGCTAAATGGCTAAATGTCAAATCTTGGGCTTAAAAGAAATTGCATTGAGTTGAATAAACTGGGAAATAATGGCAAGCTTGGGGGATTTATTTAAATAAATAAATAAATAAAGAGAAAAAGTATACTACTCCGCTGTTTCCTAGTATTGAAGTAGGTTGGGGTCTTCTCCTAAGGCAAGAGTTGATCACAGCTCGAAAAGGTGCTTGAAATAAAAGTATGATTGTAAATAAAATAAAAATCACCTTGGATTGTATTAAGTTAGTAGCTTAGGCTTAGGCGGAGCTCCCGTTTATGCACTTGCTAAACAGCTAAATGTCAAATCTTGGGCTTAAAAGAAATTGCATTGAGTTGAATAAACTGGGAAATAATGGCAAGCTTGGGGGATTTATTTAAATAAATAAATAAAAAAAGAGAAAAAGTATACTACTCCGCTGTTTCTTAGTATCGAAGTAGGTTGGGGTCTTCTCCTAAGGCAAGAGTTGATCACAGCTCGAAAAGGTGCTTGAAATAAGAGTATGATTGTAAATAAAATAAAAATCACCTTGGATTGTATTAAGTTAGTAGCTTGGGCTTAGGCGGAGCTCCCGTTTATGCATTTGCTAAATGGCTAAATACATGAAGAGGAAATAGTAGTCAGTTAATAGGTGTAATGGGTTGGTGAATGGTGGATTGATGCTTGTTCAACTTGATTGTTTCTTTTAAGCGCTTGATTTTATGGTGACTGCCTCACTAACTCTATCCCGAAAGTTATCATCTGGTTCCTCCTCTTTTCTGAGTTTCTCACCCGTGGCTATCTTGCGAAAAAAGCATTTGGGCTTTGAGTTTGGTGCAATTTACCGTAGGGGAATAAGGTAGAAGGTGTTGGGTCTTTTTGCAAGCTTTTGGAAAAGAACTTAGTTTAAACCCCAAGTTAGATGGCACAACTCCTCTAGTGTTAAAAAAAAATTTTAAATAATCTAGAGGGTCATACCCCTAAAGGCTTCACCCTAAGTAGCAAAACTTCTTTTTCTTTAATCACCATTTCTTTCTTTTGAAGTCAAACTAGCCAATCATCGAAGTTTAGATGCAACATTTGGTTAACAATGTAGTTCCCTTGGCGTGTGTGTGTTTCGAAGGGTAGGTCGCTAGGGACTAGCTTAGGTTTAAGTTTGGGGGAATTTGTTAAGTGCATAAATCTACGGTCAAAGTGTTGACTTTTTGACAACTTTGACCGACAAATTCTGATAACTCTTCTTTCTTTGTCTTAGTTTTTCTTGTTTCTTTGGCTTATTACAGGTTGGGACAAGTGTTGCGGACATGGCATTAGAAGCAAGCTCAAGTGGGACGACATTTGGACAAAAGAAGCAGGAAAAGTGAAAAAATGAAGACTGGCGACGCGTCGCCAGAAGTCGCGAAGGTTGGCGACGCATCACCAAGATTATCAGTGATCTGAGTACTTTTTCCCATCTGGCCACGCGTCACCAGATTTCGACCCACATTGGCGACGCGTCGCCAACACTACTTTGTTTTGCCGAAAGCTCACATTTTGTATGGTCCCCCACTTTTTCCACCCGATCAGCTGGCTTGGAAGAAGGGATTCTTATCCCTTTAGGGTTAGAATGAAGAGGGAGTATAAATAGAAGAGAGGAAAGAGTCCATGGGGGCTCTTTTTGGCTGATTTTGATCTCAACCCATCTTGAAGCCTATTGATCATGTAGGAGGCATTCTTGGAAGCTTGAAGAAGGGTTTATCATCTTGGGAGTTAAATCTTCTAGGGGGTTTCTTGGGTTTACTCTCTGTTCTCTCTTTTATTTGTATGATTTTTGTGGATATTGTTGTTATGGGTTTGTTGATGACATTTGTTATGGATTGTGAGTAGTTCACTTTATGTCTCTAGGGTGACATTCCTTACCTTGCTACTTAATGAATTTTTCTTGTGGTTATGTATGAGTTCTCCTGTGTTGTCCCTTTCATTGTGCTTATTGATTGATTGATGGTGGGCCACCATAACTAATGTGCTAAGTTCACTAAATCCTTGAGAAAGGTTTTATGGGTGATAAAGAGAAATGGAAGGGGCATAGTGTTGACTTAAATTAGAGATAATCTAGGTGAACACTAGGAGTCAAAAAGAGGTTTAATTCTTCAACCACTCTAAGTTAAAATTGGAGCTTGAGTAAAGCCCAAGTTAGTTGAGGGTGAGTAAGGACCCATCTTGAGAAAGAGGTTCTTGATGTGAGATCCTCTCTACCACACTAGGAAAATCATACTTAAGGGTGAACTTATTTGGGTAGCAAGGGGTTGGAGTGGAATCCTAGGGAGGTAGTTGCCTCAAAGTTCTCTCTTTAGTACTTTTCACCTTCTTTAGAGTCACTTCTCTTATGTTTTTAAGTTAAGTAGCTTGAGCGATTTGATTTTTGAATCTAGGTAGAATCACTAAACTCCCTTGGGACAATACCCTTATTTACTTCTAAGTACACAACGATTCCGTTCGCTTGCGGGTTTTTAAGGGTTAAATTGATAAACTGTTGATTTTGACAACAGATATCGGGCATGTGGTCTGCCAAAAACCTGGAGGTGGATGTGGATGATCCCTTAGTGCTTCTAGACAAGAAATTGAATAACTGCTTTCTTGATTTTGATGCTCAGATATAGGCAGAGGCAGACTAAGGGAACTTGGATGAGGGAGCTGATCCTTTTTTGTTTCCCATTAAGTGGGACTTAATGTCAGCAAGGGTTCTACGTGCCCTTCACATTTATCCTCTTCTTCAGCGAAACCCGAGTCCACTACCCCTCCTCTGCCAACTACTTCATATGATCCCCAAGAAGCCCCAATTCTAGTCCAACTGCTCCGGGGGAATATTTCATATTTTGCTTTTGTTTCTCATAACTATTTTTCCAATTCTGTTATTTCTTCTTCAGTGACTCACACTGATGCGTTATTTTTAATATATATGGGTGAAGATTTTAGTGCCCAATTTTATCAAAAAGCCTTTCTTGGCAAGGCTCAAAGGAAGATGGCAAAAAAGCTGTGAAGAGAAAGCCTAGGAGGAAGGCCTCTAGCTACCCTCCCCAAAAAAAGACTCGTATGAGAGCTTTGTGCACAGATGTTACTGCTACAGAAGTTGTCCCCATTCAGGCGGCCACCTTGGACACCGAGATCCCTCTTCTACGGGATTCAAAGGCTGCCGAGGTAGAAGAATTTGGAAAGAAATTCTCCACTGCCCCACCAAGTCCACGCACTACCATGGCTTTAATGGGAGCCATCGTCAACGAGGCCTTGGTGGCAAAGAAGGTTGAGGAAAAAAGAAAAAAGAAGAAGAAGGCCAAGGAGCTCACCATAGTGGTTGAGGATGTTGTCGAGATTTTGGATAGCAAGGGCACTTCCTGTCATGCCAAAGTTCCTCCACAAGGTTCGGTCACCTCAACTCTTATCTTTCTTGGTTACTTTTCGACGTATGATTTGATCAAAGATTGGTTGAGGATTGACATAGTTAATGAACTTTAGCGTGACCATCTAGGGGAAACCTCAGCACCTGAGTGGACAGCAGATCATGAGGCTCACCATGCAACAAGAAATGTTCACTTGCCAAAGAAGGCTGTTCTGAAGTCGCTTATCTAGGATGCCACCTAGGACATGTCTTTGTTTGATCATCATGTCTTAGGTAGGATGATTCCTTAGCTTTATTAGGGAGTAATGAGAAATGCCATTTCTAAGAGCTCAAGGAATAACTCCTGAACGAGGAGCGTATTGCTGCACCTTTGACAGATTATTCCTCCAAAATGAAGTTTTTCTAGCCTTAATTCTTCTAACTAGGAGCCTATTTCATGCTTTGCCTTTGTTGATAGTTAGCCATTTTTTGATAGTTCTTTTTCATCTCTGGATATTTCCGGGACTTCATCACGAAGCAGATGAGTATTAAAAATCAGGCCAAGGAGAGTTTGGCAAAGGCTAAAGGTGCCCTTGCTGACATGGCCTTCAAGTATGGCAAGCTGAAGCATAAGGCTACTACCAAGCTCACGGAGCTCAAGAAGCAGGTTGGCAATGAGGTGAAGGCCATTGCCTTATAAGCCAACTCTCATGTGGAGGACATCGGCTGATAGCTTTCCCTCATGTCCATCGATAGCGACATTGTCAAGGTCAATCATGATGACCTTGATCGCAAGATGAAGTGATATTCAAAAAATAAGAAGAACCTTCAGAAGAAGCTCCATGAAGCAAAATTAAGGATCATGATGCTAGAGTTAGAAAAGAAAGGGATAAGGAGGAGCTGCAAAAGATCACCAACATTGCCATCTCAGGGTTTCCGGATGGTTTTTGCCTTGCCCACCATCAACTTCTGGAAAGGCACCCCCCATCTTGACTTTTCTTATTTGAATGCCTTCCGAAGACCCAAAAGCGAAGTTTCAACATGGTCAAAGGATGATTACCTCGGCGAGCCAGATGGCCTATCAAGTGATGGAAAAATTAAGGGGGAGGAAAAGAAGGATGAGGAAAAAGAAGAAACATGAGACAATGTGGGTGTGGACCCTTGAATTCGTTGCTCCCTTATTCTATTGTTTCTCCTCTTCTTTTTTCTTTTTGCCCATTTGTACTATTGCTATATTTACTTTTCTGCACTTTCTTCGACCGTAGGCTGACTTATCTAATATAATTAGACTTATATTGAGCTATTTTTTCTTCCTTTCTCTTTTCAAGCAATGTCCTTTTGTATTTTCGTGTTTATTCCTTTGTACCTTTGCCTACCGGGTGCATGTATTTTGATGAACTTTATGGTACACTCGCTTATTTAGCAATGCACAGCATGTCCTTTGGCTTTTTTGCATGCCTTGTGGACTTAGAAAGATTTTCTAAGCCATTGATTTTCCTTTCCCTTCTCCCCTCCCCTTTTTTTTAAAGGGGCAACTGTCTGCAAGTATTGTTGCACCCATTTGAGTTTCCATAGGACATTGGTCCCATTTTATTTACTTCGGCCACATGAAGAACTTTTGATTTTATCATAATTTTTCTAAGTATGAAGATTTGAATCATGAGTTCAGATGCACTTTCCCCATGAAAGTTCTTCCTTTTCCATATTTTTCTTGCACTAAGTTTTGTCTCTTCAAAAAGATACCTTGGCTAAGTTAAGCAAAGTATCTTTTTAGACAATCAGCATGTGATGTGTTTTTTAGCTCTTCTCTAAAGGCATCTTTCAATTTGAAGACTCTAGGCCTAAGCTTGGTGGCAACTAGGTAAAGCCCTTCTAAGTTTGCCCTCAGTACCCCCTATGCGGGTCTCTAAAGCTCAACCTTGGCACTGCAAAGTACCTTGTGTCCAACTTTGATTCCTTTCAGCCTAACCTTCTGGTTCACGAAAGTGGCCACTCTTCGCTGGAAAGCCTTTTTGTGAAGCTTGGCCAATATGTTTTTCCAACAAATCTAACTTGGCTCTCAAGCTTGCTTCATAGACTACTGGTTGAAGGTTTGCACTCTTAAGGATGAATGTGCTATTTTGACAAGAATCAGGGCTTCGCTTTCATACACGAGAGAGAATGGAGTCTCCTAAGTCACCTTTCTTGGGGTTGTCCAACAACTCCATAATAAGTTAAGCAACGCCCCAGGCCATTTTCCTTTGGCTTATCCCAGTCATTTCTTTAAACCATATTTTAGAGTTTGATTGGAGACTTTAACTTAACCAGTACTTTGGGGGTGTGCTACTGGGGCAAAAAGTATCTTGATGTCATAGTTAATGGCAAACTTTTAGAATCCTTTATTAGAAAACAGTGTTCCGTTATCAGCTACCAGTGCCTTTAGATAGCCAAACTTGCATATAATGCTTTTCCATAGGAATTTTTGGATTTCTCTTGCTAATATGGATGCTAATGGCTCTTCTTGCACCCACATTGTGAAACAGTCTACTGATAGTACTCAGTACTTTACCCCTCCCAGGGTGGTGGGCAGTGGGCCTATGAGGTTTGTTGTCATGTCTGTGACTTGTGTAGGCCATGGGCTATGATTAAACTATACATAAAAGGTACATAAGAGGTATAGACAAGTGATGCAAGTCACAGATATGAATACAAAAGGCATATGAAGTCATGTGCCTAATAGGGTGCCCAAAGGTGCCCTAGGTGAACATAAGTGAAACTCGAAGGAAAACATCATGTTTGTGAGCCAAAAATGGCTAAGAATAAATGCCAAGGAAGGTTTTGAAATGAGGATTCAAAATTTGAAGAAAAAGTGGCTAAGAGCCTAAGGGTAGTAGGGTACCCCAATGAGGGGCTCAGGGTGGCTCTCTGGCACACCCTTGTGCACACCCATGTGAATATGAAGGCTTTAAAGCCAAGAGGGTTGATGCTTAATGTAAAAATGAAGTTTGAGAATGCAATGCAAGTCAAAAAGAAATGAAGGGCATATAAGAAAAGTGATGAGCACCATTAGGTGCACTAAGGAGCTTTCGGGTGCACCTAAAGGGTCTCTAAGTGTATGTGAAAGTTTGAGGCCTTAAATGGATGAATTAAACAATGAAGTGGGTTCTTAATTATGCAACCAAGTGAGTTGAACACGTTAATTGAATGATCTAAACAACTTAAGTGCCCATGGGAGATAAAGATCAAGAATTGGTCAAGTTTCCTAGCTGCCAAGGCTAAACCGGGCATGACTTCACTGCTTGGAGTTGAACATGACTAAAGGTAGCCTTCTACTCATTCAATGTAGCAGCCATTTACAAAAAAATACTAGACAAATCTCCTGCAAGTGACCAAAAAGAAAACTAAAAGCAAGGAAGAAGAAAGCAAGCATGGCGGCCCATGGGTATGTTTATGGTGGTGATTTTTGGAGCGTTGAAGTATTCCTACCTTCGTCCTGCCATATTTGAGCTAGATAAAGTTTGAATCTAATCTCCTTCACCTATATTTTCATGTTAAGGATATTGCCCTAGGTGATGGCTATGGCCGAATATTCCTAGGAGCTAAGAAAATGGATTATGTGTGCTAAAGCACTATGGTGAGCAAGCTAGTTTAAATATGGAAAACATTAGGATTCTTGATCAAGTATGGCTGAACTTGTTTATCTACTTGAAGCTCTATGTTAAATTGACTATAATCAAAGTGATCACATGCTAAATTGAATGAAAGAAATGCTTGCTAAGTCCTATGTGAAAATCATGTATGTGGTATGTGATATTTGCATGCTTCTTTGTTGGATGCATGCATTAACCCCATATTATGTGTATAGTTATCTTGTATTATATTGTTTTATGCTTCTTTTATGTCTTCTTTGTCTTTGGTTGCTGGTACCAGAAGGAAAAATTAGATGTTTCTGTATATGGCAATGTTTTCAACATTGTAGGCACTAATTACCATATTGAACCCTTATTGAGTACAAGTGTGCTCATGCCCTGTTTCTGCCCATTTTAGGAAAAGAAGTGGAGAAGCAGGTGCTAAGGAACCTTATTAAAGGTTTATGTATAAAGAGGTATGGCTTAGATATGTTGTTTTATGGAAGAGAAGTTAAAGAGTTCATGTTATGGACTAATGTTTTGTGAATTGAACTATAGGCTTTAATGGCTATTATGGGGTTGGCTACTTTTTGCTCTATCCTAGTTATGGTAAAGACTTGAGGTTTATAAGAGAAATACGACCTTGATGTTAGATCAAAATGAAAGTTAAAGTGACAGTAGGTATTAAAATTGTTTAAGGCCATGTTGTGTAATATGCATGCTACTTAAGTAGCCAAATTTTTGGTACATGTAAGTTTTGCCAAGTGGTCCCTAGTGATAGCCGAAGGGCTATCGCCCCCGAAGGACTTCACATGGGCGCGGCACCTCCGGTCGAAGCAGACATGATAAAACCCCTGCAAAGAGAGGGCCGCAGCACCCTCGAACAAGCTGGATAGGCGCTACCACTCAGGAAACCCATGGGACCAACTTCGGTCAGAATGAGTCATTGCCCTTCCCGAGGGTGACCTCGCACTGACCTCACAAGGCCAAAACCACCTCCGAATACTCTCTGGGCCACCCTCGGGGCGCGCTCACGAGGTGCCACATCAGGTACCCAAGCCTGACCTCGGGAAAGCCCAACTAAAGGTGCCTTGAACAAACAAAGGACCTCCCTCCAGAGGAACTCACCTCCCCAAATGAGCTCTGTACCCTGAAGGGGTTCGGTTCCCCAAAAAGGCCATGTGGGCGTACGACGAAACGGCTGAGGAGTCTCTGACACACCGTACTCGTATAGCCCTTGACACGCCACCCTCAGACACACCGCCCTTGTACGACCTAGGTTCCTGGCCAGGCGGCCTATGGTCGGCTAGAAGCTCCCCCTCTCCCCGAAGGTACGGACCGCATCTGACCAAACACATGTCACGATCTGGGCAAACTGTGGCAAACGAACTTCTCCTATTCATCTCCCTATAAATATTCGGGAAGCGCCCCAGGTAAGGAAGAATCTCTCTGCTCCTTACTTACTATCCACCTTCAAACACTGACTTGGGCGTTGGAGACTCCTCCCCCGAAAAAACACTCCGGGGAGCTCCTAACCCTTCCTTTTCTAAGTCCTTGCAGTCCTTCTCCCACCGGAGGTTTCTCATCCAAGCGTCCTCTCACCGGAAGTTCCTGCTCCAGGCTCACCATGTTACACAACGATGATGCCGGAGGGCATCATTTGGCGCAGTCTGTTGGAACCCTTTCCCAGGTCGCCATCGTAGAGACTCGGCATTCAAAAGACAAGGGGCTCCCGAAGTCCCCCTCTACGCTGGAGGCTCAGCCGGCGACCAAGCAGCCCACTGCAGAAACTTCTGCGCCGAAATATGACCGCCCTCTAACAGTGACGTTGTGCTTCTTACGAGACTTCCAGCACTCCATCTTCGCTAGAATGACGCAGCAGCTCGACCAGAGGTGGCCCCAGCCTCCTTTGGTCTGAAGGACCTCCCTCTTGGCAGCGCGCCGGGAGAGAAGCTCGAGGTCCACCTACTAGAGTTCTAGGAGTGAGGACTCTCACGACGCATCTTCTGTGGAGGACGTGCGCCATAGGGCACCACCCACCAGAGAAAAGGCCCCAAAAGAAACTAGGACCTCCTGTCGGCGGAGTCCATCCCCATACCGAAGGTCCCAGTCTCCTCTTCACCGAAGTTACTCTCCGAGAATGAGAAGAAGTTCGCCATTGCCGGCAACCACCAGGCAGTAAGGGGAAGCTAACACAACTACCCTCATGAAGAATATCCTTGGAAGACTGGAAAAAGTTGAGAGGCAGATCTCCCGAAAACCAGTCTGGTCAAGATTTTCCGACACTTATATATCGAAGAAGAGTCACCCTTTGTACGAAAAGTAGTGGAAGCGCCCATGCCTAGTGACTTCAGGGTGCCATGCTTGGAAACCTAAGATGGGCGTAGTGATCCCCAGGCGCACCTGACAAAGTACAAGCGAAGCATGGTGCTCCACAGCGCGAATGACGCTACCCTCTGTAAATGTTTCGAGGTGACACTCTCCGGTCCAGCAATGGCATGGTATAACTCCCTGGCCCACGAAACCTTGCTGAGTTTCCAAAGCTGTCTACTGCCTTCACCCAACAGTTCATTGGCAGCAGGCCAACAGCCAAGATGCCGGTACAGATGTTCGACATAACACAGCGAAGTGGGGAAACCATTCGTGACTACGTTGAAAGGTTCAACCGAGAAGCACTAAGTGTGCTGGACCTTCAGCCCGAGATTCGTATCCTCGCAATGATAAGTGGACTTCGGAGAGACTCCCAACTTTTTTATGAGTTCTCCAAGGACCCCCTAGACACTCTCGGGGAGTTCTATAGAAGGGCCGAACAACATACGACGGCCGAAGAACTCAGAATGGGAGGACCTAAGGTGGAACACCCTCGGCCTAAAGGACTAAGCCACCAGCCTCGTCGCCAGAATGAGGTTGGAGAAAGGCCCCGAAAACAAAGGGGTAAAAGGCCAATGACCTTCACTCCCCTGAACGCCATGAGGGCCAGCATTCTCATGGCCTTAGAAAGGCAAGGGACTACAGTTCCAAGGCCAAAGGCCATGACTTCGGAAAACAAGAAGAACATGAAGAAGTTCTGCCTATTCCACTAAGATCATGGCCATGACACTGAAGACTACTTCCAGCTAAGGAAGTACATCGAGTCTCTAATAAAGCAGGGCCAACATCGCCGGTACTTCCGGATGCCTTCTCCGAAAGGAAGTAAGGAAGAACAAAGAAGAGGGGACGAGGAGGACTATGATTCCGATAGACGTCGAGACCGAAGTCCTTGAAAGAATCTGCCACCGCCAGCAGAGGTTATCCAAACCATCACTACAGGGATACCCTCAGCTGAGAGGAAAAGAAAAATAAGAGAAATCTCCATAATGGAGTATGGGAACTCGCCAAACAGGCTTGTTCGCAAAGACGGGTCCACTGTAAAGTTCTCCCACGATGACCCATTCTTTGTCATGGCAAGGATAAAGAGTTGGGACGTCAAAAGATTACTTCTAGATGATGGCTCCAACACTGACGTCATCTTCTCCCACCTGCTGCCTAACTTAGGCATTTCAAAAGGCAACCTCAACACAGTCAATTCCCCCACCTTTAGGGTGGGGCCATCCGAGCTCCCAGTCCTCGGATACATCGATCTGCCCCTAATGTTGAAAGGGACCTCACCTCAAAGTTAGGAGGAACTGTTCGCCTCATTTATGATGAGATTCATTATCATTGATGTTCCCTCATCATACAACGCCATCCTCGGAAGGCAAACTCAAGGCAATCTCCACATCCGCCCGGATGTAAAGTACTTAACAGTCACCTTTGCAACTAAAGAAGGAGATGCACAGATCTACATTAACGAAGCCGAAGTCAGGAGGGTCTTCACCAAGGCTAGACAAAGCCCGGCAAAGGTCCAAGTACAGACTTCGGCTACTAAAAGAGTAGTCATGACAGGCGAAGAGACAGCAAAGGAGGGAATAAAAGAGTTGGAAAAAGTATAAACAAAAGATATAAAGCTTGTCCCCGGCCAGAGCACCCGAGTAGGGAAAAAATTGGCCAAGGGTGACAAAGATAGGCTTGTATCTTTCTTGTTAATGAACAAAGATCTATTCGCCTACTCTCCGAAATACATGCCTGGGGTTGGCCTCAGCATAATCCACCATAGTCTCAAAGTATGCCCTGACGCAAGGCCGGTTTGGCAGAAAAAACGGAACCTATCGGCTCATAAGAACTCTTTCATTAAAGCCAAGGTTAAGCGCCTGATTGAGGCAGGGGTAATAAAAGAAGTTAAATACCTCGAATGGCTCAACAACGTGGTTATCGCCACAAAAGAAGGGAGTGAAAAGCTCCGAATGTGCATCAATTTTCGGAACCTGAATGATGTCTATCCAAAGGACTCCTACCCTTTGCCAGCCATAGACCAATTGGTGGATTCAACCGCCAAATATGGTCTTCTCAGTTTCCTCGATGCCTTCAGCGGGTATCATCAAATTCAGATGAACCCTGAAGATGAAGAAAAAACTGCCTTCATCACCGAAGTTGGTACCTACTGCTACGTTAGAATGCTTTTCGGCCTTAAGAACGCAGGGGCTACCTATCAGAGGTTGATGAATAAAGTGTTCGACTCCCAGATCGGGAGGAACATGGAAGCATATGTCGATGATATGATAGTTAAGAGCAGAATGCCTAGTAATCATATCTTGGACTTAGATGAAACCTTCCAACAACTTCAGGAATTTGGCATTCGCCTTAACCCCGAAAAGTGCGTGTTTGGAGTAAGCGCAAGTAAGTTCCTTTGGTTCATGGTGTCAGAAAAGGGAATAGACGCCAACCTCGAAAAGGTCAAAGCCTTGTTAGGATTCCAAACACCTACAACCACTAAAGATATACAAAGGCTTACCGGAAGAATCACTTCCCTTAGTAGATTCACTTCCAGGTACGGCGACCGATGTCGACCATTCTTCAAGGTGCTTACCAAAGCACCCAAAAGCGAAGGCAACTACGGAATCAAGGAGCACCCTTGGAACCCAGAATGTCAGAAAGCTTAGGATGAGCTTAAAAGCTATCTAACCCGTTTGCCAACACTTCGGCAACCGCGGGAAGGAGAAGCTCTCATCCTCTACCTCGCCGTCACTGAAAAAGCTGTGAGTTCAGTCCTAGTGAAAGAAGAGGGTGGGACACAGTGGCCAGTATATTATGTAAGCAAGTCCCTGCACGGTGCCGAGGTCAGGTACCCATTGCTCCAAAAAGCAATTTATGCCTTAGTGCTCGCGGGTAGAAGGCTACGGCCCTACTTTCAAGGTCATGCCATCATTGTCTGAAGCAACCTACCTCTACGTGACATAATGAAAAAGGTAGAGCATTCAGGAAGGCTGTCAAAATGCTGTATCGAGCTCGGAGAATATGACATCACTTACGAGCCAAGAAGGGCAATAAAATCCCAAGCATTGGCAGATTTCATCACCGAAATTCCAGAAATCGAGGATGCTGAAGCTACCTTAGAAGATCTGATAAAGATTGAACCAGAGTGGAAACTCTTTGTCGATGGAGCCTCAGGCGCCGAACACCAAGGTGCTGGAGTGGTTCTTCGGGGGCCCGAAGGTATAGAAGCCACCAAAGCCTTTAAATTCGGTTTTGATGTCACCAATAACATTGCCAAATATGAGGCCCTCATAGCAGGACTAAAACTGGCCAGAAAAGTTGGTGTAAAAAACCTTAAGGCCCACAGCGACTTACAGCTAGTAGTCCGGCAAATGGAAAGAGATTACGCTGCAAAGGATCTAACCTTGGCAAAATATCATGACCTCATCAAGAAGCTCATTAAAGAGTTTGACTCGGTACAAATAGAAAACGTGCCTCGTAGAGATAACGCTCAAGCTGATACCTTGGCCAAATCCAAGGAACCCACCGAGGTGCTAAAACAACCCAGCATAGAGTTAATGTGCATAGCAACCTCAGGAGAAGGATGGCAAGATTCCATCAAGAAATACCTGGCAACTTCGGCACTCCCCAAAGACCCTACCGAGGCCACAAAAGTGTGAAAGCACTCTAGGAAATACTTCCTCATCGGGGATGAACTATACAGACAAGGGTATGCAAGTCCCTTGCAGATGTGCATAAGTGAAAAGGATATCAGAACAATCCTCAAAGAAGTTCATGAGGGGGCCTATGGTTCCCACATAGGAACAGACACCCTCGGTGGAGTACTACTTCGCCAAGGTTACTTTTGGCCTAGCCTAAGAAAGGATGCAAGGCAATTTGTCCGAAAATGTGACAATTGCCAAAGACACGCCAACATCCAGAAGTTACCCTCAGAGAAAATAACTTCGGCAAATTACCCTTGCCCCTTCGCCGTCTGGGGTATTGACCTCATCGGACCTCTCCCAAGCGCCCCCAATGGGGTGAGGTTCTGCATAGTTGCAGTGGACTACTTCACTAAGTGGATCGAAGCGGAGCCTTTGGCATCAATCTCGGTGAAGGATACCCAGAAGTTCATTTGGAAGAACATCATATGCCGATTTGGCATACCAAGGGTAATAGTGGCCGACAATGGTACCCAGTTTACCGACAAAAGGTTCCGAGAATTCGTGGCTAACCTCAGCATAAAACTACATTTTTCCCCGGTAGCCCATCCTCAAAGTAATGGGCAAGTCGAGGTGTCCAATAGGACAATAAAAGATGGCTTAAAGAAGAGACTAAATGTTATGGCCCTTCTAGTAAAATGTGCAGTTGAGGAAGGTAAAGTGTTTTAAATTAAGTTTAGAAGATTAATTTAAGTTTACATAGCAAGAATAGAGGAGTTTACCGAAGTTCACTAAGTTCCGACAAGAATAAAGCACTGAACAAAGTTCAGGGGCAAAATGGTAATTTTGCACCCTAAGTGGCCGGGACGAGTCCCGAGTGTTTTAAAATGAATTTTTAGAACTTAACTCTTAACTATAACTCAAACTTGACAAATAGAAAAGAATTGAATCAAGAACTATTAAGTTACAAAGATAAGGGACCTAATTGCACTTAACTTGAAACCTTGGTGATCTTGGTGTTAAGTGAGGGTTTAAGAAGGGAAAGAGGAGGAGAAGCTACCATTAACACGTTCTTAAGCTTCCCTCACTCATTTCTCTCTCAAATTGAACTTGGAATCAAGTGATCTTGGTATCAAGAGGTGCAATTAAGGGTATATAAGCTTGGAGGGAGCATTTTCAAGCTTGAAATCATGTTTTTGAAGCTTGGAAGGACGTTTTTCTCCGTCCCCTATTTTTGAACGAGGTAAGAGCTGTGTTCTTGATTGAATTCATGGTATTTGGTTGATTTGAAGCTTGGGTTTTGGTTAGGAGGCATGAATTTGATGTTTGGAGCTTTGTTTTTGGTTTGGAATTGTGTAGAACTTTGGGAGCTTGGTTGAACGAAAAGGGGTTTTGATTCTTGCTTGGTTCTTGAAGTTGAGGTAAGGGAGAAGTGTTTTTATTTTCATGGAATGCTATTGGCTTGGAATTGCTTGAGAAATTTGAGTAGTTTTTGGCTAAGGCATTGAGAAACGTTTTGGTGGATTATGGTGGACTAGCGGGATTGAGAGGAATTGTTTGACGTTACGATACATCATAGCTTAGCTTTTGATAGTTGGTTATGTTCCTTGCAACATGTACTTTGCGTGTTTGAAATTTGGAGGCATTCCATGCATGTTTGATATGTGTGGGAAGTGTCCAAAGTTCATAGCAGCAAAATCGGGGTTTTCTGGGCATTTTACAGGTTTGGCGATGCGTCGCCAATCCCCACGAGTTCCCACGACGCATCGCCGATCCAGAAAAATGTCTCAGAACGTCGACAACTGTGGCGACGCGTCGCCACGGTTGGCGACGCGTCGTCGAGACAGCATCCGACACCCGATTTTGTTTTCAGCATAACTTTTCGCTCGGGTGTCCGATTGAGGTGATTCAAGATTCCACTCGAAGCTAAGAGGGAGTACTATCACCTCAATGTTTTAAAAACACTTAAATTTTCCTAGTTTTAGATTTATATTAACTCAAAGTGGAGGTAAATTTTTAAGGAAACTATGTTGCATTTGAACATAATTAGCAGGTGAGAGGTTTAGAACCCTCGTCGGCCTAGCCGTGCCATAGCCACAAGGCCATGAGGCAAAACCTTGTTCATCTAGTCTACATCAATGAGGCCCTGCGGCCTAGTCTACAAAGTCCAACCATAATTCCCCTGCATAACAACTAGGTGAGAGGTTTTATGATTGTTTGTGGCTTGCTAAGGTTCGCCCTTGGGCCGAGTGCCAGGTTGCTAAGTAGTTGCGCTTGGCCTGGTAAGGAGGACTACTTGAGGAGAGGTCTACGGACCTGGTTATATGCATATATACTAGTACCTTCATTCTGTGTGAGCTCGCAGCCAGAGTCCTAGGTTTTTCTTGCAGGTACTTGGAAGGCCCCTTACTGAGAATTATTGAATTCTTACTCCCTGTTTGTTATGCAGAGCCTGGAGTAGCTGGACCGGATAATCATTGAGGATTATCACGGTAGTACCTTTTTGGTGTGTAAAGGTAAGGTAGTTGAGAAACCTTGAGTTTCTAGTTTGCCTAAGTGCTCAGTTGGGTTGTTGGTCAGGTAGCAGTACTAACTTGTTTCTTCCTTTGGCTGCAGAGTCTAGTAGCACTTGCCAGAGGACTTGTGAGACTCACCACTGGGACGGGTGTCCGAAGTGGGAGCTAGGGTAAAGAGATCTCAGTAAAGTCTTGTATTTTGATACAGTACTTTAGTTTGCCTCCATAGTCTATGTTATAAAGAGTCCTTGACTCAGGATTGTTCTTGGGTGGGAGCATTAGTTACTTCATTGTATGAATGCTTTCACGAGTTGTTTATGTGTAGTTAACCACACAAATTGTTGATTTTGATATGCTTTGGCAGTTTGTATATATTTGTGCAGAAATTACTCGGCCGAGTTCTTGTTTAATGTTTTATGGTTTTAATAAACCAAGTCAAAGCATAAGAACATGCATGTTGCATTTCTAGGTTAATCAACTAGTAGCATCGGATTTAATCCGCACACATACTCAGCTAGCCAATTACAATCCACCGTGAGACAAACGCTCACAGGGTATCCCGGGCAGGGGCACGGGGGATCGTGTCAGTGTTTTTGGTATCAGAGCTAAGGGTTTATTTCATAGATATTGGAGGCTTAGACTGAGATCTAGTTGGAAAAGTCCAAGTGCTAGGAAGTTAGTACTGACCAACATCTGGGGAATGTTGTCTGACTGTGGTTGCAGGTTGCCATGGTTGACACTAGGTCAGGAGCTTCAAGGGGAACTAGAGAACCTGGTGAGGGTTCTAGTGACCCCATTGTGGCGAGGCTGGATGAGATATCCAGGGTGCTACAGGGGTTGACAGAGACTATGGCTCAGGTGGCACAGGGTATGAATACCCTTGTGACAGAGATGTTCAGAGATTATGAGGACAGGGGTGCTGTCCAGGAGGAGGATGAACCACAACAGGAGCAGGAAAGGCATGCTGAGCCACAGCAAATGCCTAGAGCTCATGAATGCCGAAATCAAGTTCATGAGGAGGAAGGGGAACCAGAGATGATGGAGGCTCCAAGGAGGGGAGACACTCCACATCAGATGAGACTGTTAGAGAAATTCAAGACAGTTGATCCACCTAGCTTCGACGGGACAGGAGATCCTGATAGAGCAGAGGACTGGTTGTCTGTTATGAACAGACTCTTCACTTGTGGTGGTTATGAGTCAGAGCAGAGGATGGTTTTGGTACCTTTCTTTTTAAGAGGGAGAGCCAGTTTATGGTGGGATGATGTGGTGGAGTTGTTGAGGGAGAGTAATGGTACTCCTCCAGAGCACAAGAAAAAGCTGCTTAAGTGGTCAGACTTCGAGAAGAAGTTCAGACAGAAGTATATTAGTGAAGCTGCACAGGATCAGAGGAGGATCCAGTTTGAGAATCTGACACAGGGAGAGATGTCAGTGCGGGAGTATGAGCAGCGCTACAATTCACTTATCCGGTATGCTCCATATATGTTGGGGAATGATGAGCTGAAAGCTAAGAAGTTTTTCCAAGGTTTGAAACCTGTATTCAGGAGGTATATGGTGACAGTTGACATCAAGAGCTATCGCCAGGTAGTTCAGAAGGCGTTGGCCTTGGAAAGGGTTCCAGAGCACCCATGAAAAAGGTGGAAGCTGGACCATCCAACTTGGGAAAAAGTACAGGAAAGTGACCAATGGTGGGGAATCAGGATCCATCCAAGAGGAGAAGGACAGGTTTATGTCCAAGGTACAGACGGTTTCATGGTGGCAGACCATGTACACTGGGTACAGATACCTATAATATATGTGGCCAGAGAGGGCATTGGGCGAGGGACCGCCCAAGAGTTCGACCGATGACAGGTCCGCCTCGGACTTTACCTCCAGTACCGCTTGCTATTGGGAATCGGCCTAGTGTGGCCGCAGCAGCAGTTGAGCCGAGAGTTTTCGCCCTGACAAATCAAGTGGCCAGAGAACCGCCCGCCGTTCGAGGTAATTTTACTTTTTAGAATGGTAGTGTTAGAGTACTTTTCGATACGGGAGCTACTCTTTCAGTGATATCTTCTACCTTGGTAGATAAGCTTAGTTTGCAGCGTGAAATTTCGGGTGAGTTGAGACTCATCAGGACTGCAAGGAGAGGTTTTATTGTGACCAACAAAGTGGTTATTAAGTATCCCTTGCAGTTAGGTGATCATGATTTTAGTTGTGAGTTATGGGTGATTGAGTTAAGATCATATGATCTGGTGTTGGGAATGGACTGGTTGAGTAAGCACAAGGCACAAATTAATTGTGCGAATCACTCAGTTGACATTACTGATGCTCAGGGAGCTAGAGTGACTTGCACAGGAGGGTTGGCATCTAGTGCTAAGAGTTTACACCTTAGACTTATAGATACCATCCCTTTAGTTGGTGAAGAAAAGTATTATTCGTTGAATGGAGTAGCTATAGAGGAGGAATTGGGGAGAATTCCTGTAGCTAACCAGTTTCCTGAGGTGTTTCCAGTGGAGTTACCTGGGTTACCACCTAGGAGGGATATTGAGTTTGCTGTCCATCTGCAACCAGGGGTTGAGCCTATTTCAGTACCACCTTATTGGATGTCAGCTCCTGAGATGGATGAATTGAAGAAGCAGTTGGAGGAACTGCTAAGGAAGGGCTTTATAAGGCCAAGTGTATCACCGTGGGGAGCTCCAGTGTTATTTGTGAAGAAGAAAGATGGGACTTTCAGGTTGTGCATCGATTACAGGAAGTTGAATGCAGTGACAGTTAAGAATAAGTATACTTCCTAGAATTGATGATTTGTTTGACAGACTCAGAGGAGCGAATGTGTTTTCCAGGATTGATCTTCAGTCTGGGTATTTTCAGATCAGAGTTAAGGAGGAAGACATTCCGAAGACTGCCTTCAGGACAAGGTACGGACATTATGAGTATACGGTTATGCCTTTCGGTGTGACTAATGCTCCAGCAGTGTTTGTGGAAGCTACGAATCGAATCTTTAAGCCATTTCTGGATCAATTTGTTGAGGTCTTCATTGATGATATTCTGGTTTATTCACAGTCTACAGCAGAGCATGAGGAGCACCTTAGAACAGTTTTGCAAGTGCTGAAGAATAATCAGTACTACGCAAAATTGTCTAAGTGTGAGTTTTGGTCTGAGAGGATTCAGTTTTTGCAGCATATCATCAGTACTCAGGGTTTGTCAGTTGATCCTGAAAAAGTTCAAGCAGTAGTTGAGTGGAAAAGACTGACTACAGTTACAGAGGTCAGAAGTTTCTTGGGGTTAGCATGTTACTACAGACGCTTCATAGAGAAATTCTCTGTGACAGCTACACCGTTGACAGCATTGACCAGGAAAACTCAGAAGTTTGAGTGGACACCGAAGTGTGAAGAAGCCTATATGAAGTTAAAGGAGAGATTGACCAGTGTACCCATACTTGTTTTGCCAGATCCGGACAGAGCCTTTACAGTTTATACAGATGCATCAGGTTCAGGTTTGGGATGTGTGCTGATGCAGGACAGTCAGGTGATTGCTTATGGTTCGAGACAGTTGAGGCCTAATGAGTTGAATTATCCTGTTCATGATCTTGAACTTGTAGCAGTGATTTTTGCACTAAAGTTGTGGAGGCATTATTTGATGGGAAGATCATTCAGAATCTTCACTGATCACAAGAGTTTGAAATATTTATTTACCCAGAAGGATCTGAACATGAGACAGTGGCGATGGATTAAATATATCAAAGATTATGATTGTTCGATCGAATAGTGCGCTGGTAAAGGAAATGTGGTAGCAGATGCTTTAAGTCAGAAGTACATAGGAGTGATTTTATCCAAGGATCAGGCTACGGACTCCTCTGAAGGAGTATTGAGGGACTGTTTCTTAGCTTTGCATGAATTATGGCAAAGTCGAGAAAAATCCCTAGTTTACGTTTTGGAAGTTCAGTCAGCTTGGTTAGTCAGAGTCAGAGAAGCTCAGTTGAAAGATCCATTATTGAAGAAGATTTCAGGTGAAGCTAAGTCTGGTACTTTGAAGAAGGAATTTAGATACAGAGATCGAATACTGCATTATGGTGATCGACTCTACGTACCGAATGTTGAGGGACTTAGGCAGCAAGTCCTACAGGAGGCACATAGCAGCGCATTGAGTATCCACCCTGGTGTTAGTAAGATGTATCAAGATCTGAAGACACATTTTTGGTGGCCAGGATTGAAAAGAGATGTACGAGGACATGTGGCAAAGTGTTTGACATGTCAGGTGGTGAAAGTTGAACATCAGAAACCAACAGGCACACTACAGAGTCTATCTCTGCCAGTGAGGAAGTGGGGATCTGTTACTATGGATTTCCTAGTGGGGCTACCGACCACCCGGAGTCAGCATGATGCTATTTGGGTGGTGGTCGATAGATTGACGAAGTCGGCACACTTTATACCGATCAGAGCCACCTACACATTGGAGAAGTTGGCTCAGTTGTATCTCAGGGAGATTGTGAGACTCCATGGGATACCGGATCAGATCATATCAGACAGAGATCCACGATTTACATCACGGTTCTGGAATGCATTTCAAGAAGCATTGGGCAGTAAAGTTAGCCTCAGTACTGCTTTTCATCCACAGACTGACGGGCAATCTGAGAGGGTGATTCAGACTTTGGAGGACATGTTACGCATGTGTGTCATTGACTTCAGAGGTGATTGGGATCAGCACTTACCACTGATCGAGTTTGCCTATAATAACAGTCATCAATCTGTTATTGGAATGGCGCCCTATGAAGCTTTGTATGGGAGACGGTGTATGACACCTCATTGTTGGGCAGATCCAGTAGACAGAGTAGTTGTTGGACCTGAAATCATAGCTGACACAACAACTAAGATTAAGTTGATTCAGCAAAGGATCAAGACCGCCAATGACAGGCAGACTAAGTATGCGAACTTGAGAAGAAGAGATTTAAGTTTTAAAGTTGGTGATAAGGTGCTTTTGAAAGTGTCACCCATAAAAGGAGTTAGCCGTTTTGGGCAAAGGGGCAAGTTAGCTCCTAGGTTTATTGGACCTTATGAAGTGTTGGAAAAAGTCAGAAAAGTTGCTTATCGGTTGGCATTACCACCTAACTTATCTCAGGTGCATAACGTATTTCACGTTAGTCTACTCAGGAAGTGCACAGTGGAACTGGGACAGGTAGTAAATCCTTCAGTAATACCTATTCAAGAGGACTTGACCTACGAGGAGAAACCAGATATTGGATAGGCAAGTCAAGAAACTGCGGACCAAGTGGATTCCGATGGTTAAGATCCTTTGGTCTAACCATAGTGAGGAGGAAGATACCTGGGAGACGGAGCAGGATATGTTGAAAAGGTATCCTAGTGTTTTTCTGGAGTTGTAATAGAATTTGGGGGACCAAATTCAAGAAGGAGGGGAGAATGTTATGGCCCTTCTAGTAGGACGTGCAGTTGAGGAAGGTAAAGAGTTTTGAATTAAGTTTAGAAGTTTAATTTAAGTATACTTAGCAAGAATAAAGGAGTTTACCGAAGTTCACTAAGTTCTGACAAGAATAAAGCACTGAACAAAGTTCATGGGCAAAATGGTAATTTTGCACCCTGAGTAGCCGAGACGAGTCCCGAGTGTTTTAAAATGAATTTTTAGAACTTAACTCTTAACTATAACTCAAACTTGACAAATAGACAAGAATTGAATCAAGAACTGTTAAGTTACAAAGATGGGGGACCTAATTGCACTTAACTTGAAACCTTGGTGATCTTGGTGTTAAATGAGGGTTTAAGAAGGGAAAGAGGAGGAGAAGTTTCCATTAACACATTCTTAAGCTTCCCTCACTCATTTCTCTCTCAAATTGAACTTGGAATCAAGTGATCTTGGTGTCAAGAGGTGCAATTAAGGGTGAATAAGCTAGGAGGAAGCATTTCCAACCTTGAAATCATGTTTTTGAAGCTTGGAAGGACGTTTTTCTCCTTCCCCTGTTTTTGAACGAGGTAAGAGTTGTGTTCTTGATTGAATTCATGGTATTTGGTTGATTAGAAGCTTGGGTTTTGGTTAGGAGGCTTGAATTTGATGTTTGGAGCTTTGTTTTTGGATTGGAACTTGTGTAGAACTTTGGGAGCTTGCTTGAACGAAAAGGGGTTTTGATTCTTGCTTGTTAATTGGAGTTGAGGTAAGGGAGAAGTGTTTTTATGTTCATGGAATGCTATTGGCTTGGAATTGCTTGAGAAATTTGAGTAGTTTTTGGCTAAGGCATTGAGAAACATTTTGGCGAATTATGGTGCACTAGCGGGATTGAGAAGAATTGTTTAATGTTACGATACATCATAGCTTAGCTTTTGATAGTTGGTTATGTTCCTTGCAACATGTAATTTGTGTGTATGAAATTTGGAGGCATTCCATGCATGTTTGATATGTGTGGGAAGTGTCCAAAGTTCATAGCAACAAAATCGGGGTTTTCTGGGCATTTTGCAGGTTTGGCGAAGCGTCGCCAATCCCCACGAGTTCCCACGACGCGTCGCCAATCCAGAAAAATGTTTCAGAACATCGACAACTGTGGCGACGCGTCGCCAAGACAGCATTTGACACCCGGTTTTGTTTTCAGCATAACTTTCTGCTCGGGCGTCCGATTGAGGTGATTCAAGATTCCACTCGAAGCTAAGAGGGAGTACTATCACCTCAATGTTTTTAAAACACTTAAAATGCCTCAGTTTTAGATTTATATTAACTCAAAGTGAAGGCAAGTTTTTAAGGAAACTATGTTGCAAATGAACATAATTAGCTACCACTAGTTCAGGTGAGAGGTTTAGAACCCTCGTCGGCCTAGCTGTGCCGTAGCCATGGGGCCATGAGGCAAAACCTTGTTCATCTAGTCTACATCAACGAGGCCCTGCGTCCCAGTCTACAAAGTCCCACCATAATTCCCCTGCGTAACAACTAGGTGAGAGGTTTTATGATTGTTTGTGGCTTGCTAAGGTTCGCCCTTGGGCCGAGTGCCAGGTTGCTAAGTAGTTGCACTTGGCCTGGTAAGGAGGACTACTTGAGGAGAGGTCTACGGACCTGGTTATATGCATATATACTAGTACCCTCATGCTGTGTGAGCTCGTAGCCAGAGTCCTAGGTTTTTCTTGCAGGTGCTTGGCAGACCCCTTACTGAGAATTATTGAATTCTCACTCCTTGTTTGTTATGCAGAGCCTGGAGTAGCTGGACCAGATAATCGTTGAGGATTATCACGGTAGTACCTTTTTGGTGTGTAATGGTAAGGTAGTTGAGAAACCTTGACTTTCTAGTTTGCCTAAGTGCTCAGTTGGTTTGTTGGTCAGGTAGCAGTACTAACTTGTTTCTTCCTTTGGCTGTAGAGCCTAGTAGCACTTGGCAGAGGATTTGTGAGACTCGCCACTGGGACGGGTGTCCGAAGTGGGAGCTAGGGTAAAGAGATCTCAGTAAAGTCTTGTATTTTGATACAGTACTTTAGTTTGCCTCCATAGTCTATGTTATAAAGAGTCCTTGACTCAGGATTGTTCTTGGGTGGGAGCATTAGTTACTTCATTGTATGAATGCTTTCACGAGTTGTTTATGTGTAGTTAACCACACAAATTGTTGATTTTGATATGCTTTGGCAGTTTGTATATATTTGTGCAGAAATTACTCGGCCAAGTTCTTGTTTTAATCTTTTATGGTTTTAATAAACCAAGTCAAAGCATAAGAGCATACATATTGCAGTTTAGGTTAATCAACTAGTAGCATCGGATTTAATCCGCACACATACTCAACTAGCCAATTACAATCCACCGTGAGACATACGCTCATAGGGTATCTCGAGCAGGGGCACGAGGGATCGTGTCACTAAAGGAGGCAAAGGGGAAATGGCCAGGGGAACTCCCAAGTGTACTATGGACCTATCGCACAACTCCCCGAAGGGCCACAGGAGAAACTCCTTTCTCACTCGTGTTTGGTACAGAAGCCATTATTCCCATTAAGGTCATACAGCCTTCAGTAAGAATACAGGTGTTTGACGAAGGAGGAAATAACCTTGGCTTGAGAGCAAAACTAGACCTCGCCGAAGAACACCAGGAAATGGCCAAACTCAGGAAGAACATTTTTCAACAAAAAAGAGCCGACGCTACTAACTCGCATGTGAAGAAAAAAGAAATCAAGAAGGGGGACCCTGTCCTCCGAAAGGCCGAATTCGAGGCACAAAGGCCATCAGATGGGGTACTTCGGGCAAACTAGGGCGGACCTTATCTGGTCTTCAATGAAATCCGCCCAAGGGTCTACAAATTAGGCGATGCCGAGGGAGTAGAGTTGAAAAACACTTGGCATTCAGATTCTTTGAAAAAATTCTACACTTAGACATTTTTTCTAAAAAGCTTGTGAGTACTCCTCTCAGAAATCTCCAGTAGATAAAAGCATACGTGTCAACCGAATATGGTTTATAAACCAAACATGGTCACGTTGATGGAATGGGCTCCTAGTGTATTGATTTTTAAAAATTCTTCCTGAAAGTGCTAGTTACCTAGCAAAGCCCAAAACTTGGCGAAATACGTTCGGAAAAGCGAAAATGCTCCACGTTCTGGAAAAATTTTGCTAAGGGCAGAATGGTATGAGGCTTCCCGAATGCATGATTTCGAACATGGATGTTTGCCGAAGACGTGTACATAAAGACATATGAACCTCCGAAGAGTGATGACCAAAGATAAGAACGGGAACTTAGCTAAATTCTCGAAAGAATCTTTCATTCATCGCTCTAAGCAAAAGGACAAAAGAGCAGGTTACAAGAAAAAGAAAGAAGAAAAAGCCTATTGCTGAGCCTAAGCATCCGGCACCTCCTCGGCGTTGGCGTCTTTCTCTTGAATGGGAGCATCCGGAGGCACGGGCACAACAGGAGAGAGGTTGAGGTACTCCAACTTTGACCACGTCCACCTGGGCTCCTTGGGGAAATCCAAAATGGCCAGGAAGGAGAGGTCGAGTTCGGGGTGCCGAGAAAGGACTTGATGACAGGCCAGACAGAAACCATCTTGGAAAGATACCTTTGTCATCTGGTCAGACTGGTCCTTCTCGGCACTCAGAGTCGCTAGTTCAGAGGTGAGCTCAGCAACCTCCCTCTCAAGCTTCTTCTTCTTCTTCTTCTTGGCCTCCTTCTTCAACAAATCAACCTCGGCTTGGAGATCGACGTTTAAAGCAAGCACCTTCGTAAGGTTTTTAGCATCAACTGCCTTTTCCTTCCGAAAGGCCTCATTCTTCAAAGAGAGAACAACGTACTTTGCGCCGAGGTCCTCAACCTTGGCCGAAAAGTCAAGAAAGAGCTCCTTGTTGCTCTCCCGAAGCTCGGCCCAAAGATTCTCCACGTCGTCTTTGGCGATTTTATTCAGTTCACCGTACTTAAGGATGTATTTGACACAAAATTCCTTCATCCTCCTCAAAGAATTCTCGAACCAAGAACGAGCCTCAGTCTGCTTTGCCGCCCAAGCTCGGAAGTATCCGCTGTACTCTTGGAGTTGCAGAAAAGAAAGCCCCGAGTAAGGGTCAAAAGACAACGAAAACTCAGAAGAAAATTTTTCTAAGTCCCCAAAAGAAGGAAAGAAGAAATCTACCTGGGCAGCGTGTTCACTCATCCTTGCCCCGAGGATCTCCTCGTTCGGGCATTCGGCGATGAGCAACTGGAAGGTGGCGTTCGTCAGCACACCCTTCGCCATCTGGGGAGCCATCAACTGGCTATCCTCGGAGAACAAATTCATGTCCTTCGTGAAAGACCAGAAGGGCTCCCTCGGTACTTTTTCCTTCATGATATGGCTATCCCGAAGGGCCCTTTTTCGGGCATGAGCTTCTACCTAGGGAGCAGGTGTCACCTCCTCTGTGAGATAACGCCGAAGTTTCGTCAGTACATTGTCCCTTAGCCATTCATCTATAAGATCGTAGATACCAAAAACATTAAGATTCATAGAGGAACGGCTAAGGAACGAACCTGGTGGAACCTCGGTGATGACGTCCTCGATCTCGCCCACTTCACGGACTTCGCCGGGAATGTTCTTCCCCTTCCTTCTCCTGCTATCCTCGAGCTCTTGAGCCGAAGTCCTTTTGACCAAGGTCTCAGTGGCAGTATCCAGACTCAGAGCTGTCTCGAGGGTGGCAGGATCCGAAGGTGGATTGGCATGGGCAAGATAATGGGCAGGCGACTGGTCCTGCACTTCGATGACGTCTTCGGAGGGAGGAGGAAGGACGTCCGCCTTGGCTTTCTTCGCCTTGGACGGCCCCCCGGTAGTCTTCTTCCTCTTCCCAGGTGCCTTCCTCCACGTCTACTCCCCCTTCTCAGCCTGGCCAAGAAAAAGGGACTTGTAAAACTTTGCAGATTGATCGCCCATCTCTGTAAAAGGAAAAAACATCAATGTAAGTCCAAAAGGAATACAGGTAGCAAAACCTACAAGATAACTTACTCTCCGCAAAAGCCTCGTATGAGATCTCAGCTCGAAGAAGCACCACCAACCATGCCTTCTTCCCCGGGAGAACAGGCACGAGCAAGTTCAAGTCGAATTTGTGCTCGTGGATTACCCCCAATTCCCGAAGGACCTCTTCGGACATAAGGTCCCACTTAATGGGAAAGAGGTACAAGGAATGCGGAGGGACCTCGGGGTCCCAATCCGCAACTGCCCAAATGCACCGATCGAACTCATCAAACTCTGCAGCCAACCCCGAGGTTAGCAGCTTCCGAAGGTCAACCACATCAGTCTTCAGCACCCCCAAAGCCCATGTAGTCGGAATGTAGCTCCATCTTTCGGGAACTGACAGAAAGAAGAACTTTTTCTGCCACCTCCGCCAGCTATCCTTCGTCCCAAAGGTGAAAGTGAATTTCTTGCTCTCGGACCCTCAAGGAAGCAAGAAGTAGAAGCCACCCTTTGGGAGCGGGTGGAGCTTATAGTATTGCATGAAGAAAAGAAAATGGGGCTTTATCTTAAAAACCCCACACATGCAAAGAAAGGCATTGAAATAAGAATAAGAGTTGAGAGGAAGCTGGTTCACGGCAATCCCATGAAACCTGTAGAACTCACACACCATTCGCGGGGGAGGATACCGAAGACCGGCCTTCAGCTGGGCTCGGTAAACGATGACCTCACCAGAACTGGCCATGTAACCATACATACTCGAGATAGGTAACCTCGGGACAGCGTAAGTAGGGAGATAGAATTTTGCTACCTACTTCGTCATTTTCTCCGAAGTAGTGCAGCATGGATGAGACTCAAGGGGGAGAAAGCTCTCGGAAATAGGACGGACGGTCATCAGTGGAGCAGGGTTCGACATTTCTCAAAGAGAAGAGATGCAACCTTGGGAAAAATAAAGAAAGAGAACCGAAGGACTTAAAAAAAAACAAAACTTCGGAACAAACGACTTCGAAAGGAAGGAAGAACTTTGGAAAAAAAGATCCATCGAAAGTTTTGCTGAAATCTGGATTCCTGGACGTGGTCGTGAAGGGTTGCCGAAAATCGCTCTGCCGCTAGAACCGCCACCGAAAAAAGAAAGAAGACAAGAGAGAGTTCTAGAGCAAATGAAAGCAAAGGAAAAGAGTCTGAAGGTTTGAGGCAAGAGGTGTTTATATAGGCCAAAGGGGTATTCGAAACATTGTCATTATTGCTCCTCGCAGGCGAAGAGACGCAATTGATGTAACCGATGTAACCGTTCGCCACCCATCAGCAGCCACATGTAAGCCAATGCGGGAAACGAGGGAATGACCCTGACAACTGACAGACCTATATAACCTTACCTGAAGTAACGCACCCATATATAAGGGAAGATGAAATGGTTCACTGACAGAAAAGTCAATGGAAGTACACGCTTCAGACAGTGACCTTAGCGGAAGAGCTAGGGACACCACTCAAACACCAGGGGAAATACCTCGGTAGGGCACCTTTGTTCGCCATAGTTCCCTCATGGGGAAAAGGAGAGTTCGGATGAAAGCCCATCATGGCAACAAGACCAAGCGTCGCTTGCCACAAGAAGGGCTCCCGGAACCCCCCAAACCGAAGGAACGTCTTTAATTTTCTAAGGGAGGGCATGTGATAGCCGAAGGACTATCGCCCCCGAAGGACTTCACATGGGCGCGCCACCTCCAGTCGAAGAAGACATGACAAAACCCCGGTAAAGAGAGGGCCGCAGCACCTTTAGACAAGCTGCATAGGCGCTACCACTCAGGAAACCCATGGGACCAACTTTGGTTAGAAAGAGTCATCGCCCTTCCCGAGGGTGACCTCGCGCCAACCTCATATTGCCAAAACCACCTCTGGATACTCTCTGGGCCACCCTCAGGGCGCGCTCACGAGGTGCCACATCAGGTACCCGAGCCTGACCTCGGGAAAGCCCAACCGAAGGTGCCTTGTACAAACAAGGGACCTTCCTCTAGAGGAGCTCACCTCCCTGAATGAGCTTTGTACCCCGAAGGAGTTCGGTTCCCCGAAAAGGCCACGTGGGCATACGATGAAATGGCTGAGGAGTCTCTGACACACCATACTCGAATAGCCCCCGACACGCCGCCCTTAGACACGCCGCCCTTGTACGACCTAGGCTCCTGGCCAAGCGGCCTATGGTCGGCTAGAAGCTCCCCCTCTCCCCGAAGGTACGAACCGCATCCGACCGAACACGTGTCACGATCTGGGCAAACTATGGCAAACGAACTTCTCCTATTCATCTCCCTATAAATATTCGGGAAGTGCCCTAGGTAAGGGATCCCTACTCTAAGGAAGAATCTCTCTGCTCCTTACTTACTCTCCACCTTCAAACACTGACTTGGGCGTCGGAGACTGCTCCCCCAGAAAAACACTCCGAGGAGCTCCTAACCCTTGCTTTTCTGAGTCTTTGTAGTCCTTCTCCCACCGGAGGTTCCTCATCCAGGCATCCTTTCACCGGAAGTTCCTGCTCCAGGTTCACCATGTTGCACAACGATGATGCCAGAGGGCATCACCTAGGATGCCAAATTTTGAACATGTAAATGCATGTATATATTTAGCTAGCATAGAGACTTAGAGTAGTACATGGCATGTACCTTAGTGGTACATAGTGGGCTTAGGTAAGCCTCTTAAAGCACTAAGTGTAATGAGCTAGGTATAGCATGCATGGTTTATACTAATGAAAGCTAGAAATGTATGTATGAATGTATGATGAAGCTAGCGAGCACACTAGAAAGGCTTAAAGTGAGCCCCCTAAGCACACTAGTGCACACACATATGCCCACTAGTCCACATCTGGTAAGCCTCCAGGGCGCCCAACGCCTGAGGCACCCATGCACATCTTACTTACATGCCTAGCACAACAAGGTAAGCTTACAAGGTATGAATACACACACCCACCTACGCCCACCTATATACATCCCATATGCATCTGATAGGCACAAAGGTAAGTCTACTTAGTTGCATTTACAAACTTAACACATTAAACTTGAATCCTAGTAGAACTTTATTTGTAAACTTCCCTTAAGTCTTACCTTCTCAATAACTAAAATTTGAATCAAGTATCCTAGTTGTCATTTTCAAATCCACCCTATGGAACTAAAAATGGAATTAACCTCTTGAGGGGAATAGTGTAGTGGTGAATTGGGGCCTGACATCTATATCCTGGATGGCAAAATGACAAGGATAAGTTGCCTATGTTACAACCTCGGATGGCACTCTTTGCCAAGGTGCATGATGTTGGCACCTATTGTAATGTCTCACAAGCTTACGCGCATCTTGCCTTAAGGTTGGCCCAAAATAGCCCTACTGAAGTACAACTCCTACCAAAGCATCCATTCTAATGTGGGAACAACACTTTCCTTCATGTACTTCTCTCAAGATGGGTTCTATTTATACTTCTCTAACACATTTTTGCAGAGAACTAGAGTAACCTTGCCGATAAAGTTCTTTGCTAATGAGGAAATATCTCCCGACATATCTTTCAAACTTTGAGGCTTCGAGTGGGTCATTAAGCACCTTTTCTTGGGCTAGAAACTTCCAAAGTGGTGCTCTTCATCCTTCTTGAATGTTCATTATGTGAATTATATCTATGCTCGGCACTTTTTACTCTTTGGTGCACTTTTTTGACTTATGCTATAGCATCCGCTTATTATTCAGGACTTTTCTTCATTGTTCTTCATTGAGGTTTCTAAATTTTCACAACTATTTTAGGACATGTTCCATGTCTTTCGAACACGTTCAAAAGTTCCATCAAGTTTCACTCATTTGCTAACTTTAGTCGATTACATTGTATTTTTCACTGGGTAGCGGCTTGACCCTTTTTCCTTTCTTTTCCTTTATTTTTTTTATGAAAAATTATGGCCTTATTTATATGCCAAATCAAGAGAGCCTTGATCAAAAGATTATAACTTTGGGTTATATCTGTACAGGGTGTGTTACCCCTAAAAAAATGGATAAATAAATGTAATCCACGGCTACCAATTTGCCCTTTCAAGGTACATTCATTGGCTACCTTTAAGTGTAATATTTTTTAAGACAATCAGTGTGCCATGTATTCTTTAGGTTTTCTCCAAAGCAGTCTTGAAGCTTGAAGACCCCAAGTATTTCTTCTCAGGTTACAAGTTAAGGCCCTTCCTAATTAGTGCACATCATTCCATGGGATGGCTTCCAGGTTCCTAGCTTGACTTTCCAAAGGACCAAGTCCCAAATTTTGATGTTTTTGGGCTTGACTCTCAAATTCATCGCTACAACAACCCCTTTCTGGAAAGATTTTCTCCTTAATTTTGCGTTTTCCCAATGTTCCTTTATAAAGTCCAATTTGGCTTGAAGCCCTACTTCTTTTTGTCCTAAGTCAATGATTTGTATCCTTGCTTATGGATGCTCTACTTAAATGAGAATTAGAGTTTCAACCCCATAAACAAGGAAAAAAAGGATCGCTTTTGTTGATTTTTTAAGAGTAGTTTGGTAGCTCCACAATACACTTTGCAGTCCTTCGGGCCACTTTCCCTTAGCTTTTCCAAACCTTTTTTCTATTCCTTCTTTCAGGGTTTGGTTGGATACTTTTACTTGGCCATTGCTCTAGGGATGCATTACCAACGTGAAATGGATTTTCTTCCTAAGATTTTTGGTAAATTCCTGAAACCCTTTAACAATAAACTGAGTTCCATTATCCATGACTAAAACTTTCAACAAACCAAATCTACAAACAATGGTCTTCTAGATGAATTTCTAGACATCTTTGGACATTATGCATGCCAGGGGCTTAGCTTCAAACCATTTGGTGAAATAGTCTATAATGACCACACAATATTTTACTCCTTTGAAAGCCATAAAAATGGGCCCAATGAAGCCTATTCCTCATACATAGAATGATCAAGGATAATCTGTCAAGTTTATCTCCTCAGAGGGTGTCAGTTGTATGGGGGTGTGTCTTTGGCACTTGTCACAGCTTTGTACGCACCTCTATGCATCCTTCTCGAGAGTGGGCCAAAAATGCCCTTACCATAAAATCACTTCAGCTAAGGCATCAGTGCCGATGTAAGACCTTCATATTCACTTTTGCACTTCTTTGATAATGTTTTCCATTTCTTCTTCTTTAACACACTTTTGTAGAGTGCTTAAGTACCTTTGTTTGTATAATTCATCCTCAGTGGGGAAGTACCTTCCTGCCCTCCTCTTTATCTTAGTTGCTTCCTGGGATTCTTCGGGGAGTTGCCCTATCATTAGGTAACTCCATATCGGCATCCTTCATCTGTTATCTATGTTCATTACCAGCATAACATTGATGCTCAACTTTTCTTGATAAACCCATTGTTCAGCTGTCTTGCCTAGGGCATCAACTTGGGCATTCTTTTTTCTAGATACTTTTTCTATTTACATGTGGTAAAATTTCTTGGTGATAGCTGAAGGGCTATCACCTACGAGACTTTCTAATTTGCTAACTTGACATTACCCTCGGAAACGTCATAGCCCTAACCTCAGGGGATTCTCCACACCACCTTCGAAAAGTTATACGACCACCTTCGGGAAAAAGATGGGCCTCATCACCCTCGGATTTATGAAGCCACCAACCTTGGAAAAATAGATCCACCATCCTCGATAGAGGAAAAATTTTGCTGAAGATGGTCCACTCTTCCGAAGGGCCTTCCCCAGTAACCCTTGGGGGTAAATCTCTGCCCGAAGGGGTCTCACATCTCTAAAGGGGTCTCACGGAGAAACAAAAAAAACAGTTAATGAGCCTCTGACAAAGAGACCTCGCACATGCCCCTACCTTCTAGCCAAACTGCCTATGGCCAGCTAGAGATACCCGTCTCCGAAGGTACGGACCAGATCTAGCTGAACATGTGTCATGATCCAGATAGACTGTACAAAATGGCCTCATTCCTCAACCCTCCTATAAATACTTAGGAGGGTCCTTGGTAAGAATAATGGGACTCTTTCTTTCCTACTCTTTGCTCCCAAACAACTTCTCTCCTGTGTACTGACTTGGGCCTGAAAACACACTCCTGGGAGCTCCTAACCCACGTTCTTCAAAGTCTTGCAGATATCTTTTGATCGGAAGTCTCCCCTTCAGGCCAACATGTCATCCAACGAGGATACTACCGGGCGTCATTTGGCAACGTCTATGGGAGACCATTCTCAGGTCGCTGTTGTTAACACCCAGCATTCAAAGGATGAGGGATTCCTGAGGTCCCAGTCCGCACTGGAAACTCAAGCAACAACTAAACAACCCACAACAAAGACTTCCTTGCCTGAGGATGAACGTCCTCTAACAGTCACGATGGGCTTTCTACGTGATTTTTAGCACTCTATCATGGCCGAAATGACACAACAGCTTGACCAAAGGTGGTCACAATCACCTCCAAAGGGAAAGGCATCACTCCAGATAAGCGTCAAGAGGAAAGCCCTAAGTCATCTCGCCAGAGCTCTGGAAGTAGGGCTTCTCACGATGAGTCCTCAATGGAGAACATACCATCCAGGAGATGTCGCACGGGAGGAACGGTGTCAGAAAGGCCCAGAACTTCCCATCAGAAAAGTCCATCCCAAGATGGGAAGTCCTAGTCCCCCCACCAACAAAGTTACTCGCCAAAAAGAAGACATCGCTCTCCGTTGCTAACAACTACCGGGCAACAAGGAAAGGACATTGCTACCATCCTCATCAAGAGAATCCTGGAAAGGTTGGAGAAGGCGGAAAAATAGTTTTCCCGAAAGCCTGTCTACTCATGGTTGTCGGAGACCTTCACCAGATAAGAGTCACCCTTCATCCGTATGATAGTAGAGTCAACAATACCTAGCGATTTTCGAGTACCATGCCTAGAGACATATCATGGGCGTTGCGACCCCCAAGCCCACCTGATGAAATATAGGCGCAGCACGGTGTTGCATAGTGCTGATGATGCCACCCTCTGCAAGTGTTTTGAAGTCACCTTGTCAAGGCCAGCAACTGCGTGCTATAACTCCCTGGCTCCCAGAACCATAACGGGTTTCCAGGAGTTATCCACCGCATTCACCCAACAGTTCATTGGAAGCAGACCGACAGTGAAGATGCCTATCCCAAAAGAATGGGGAGACCATTCGTGACTATGTCGAGAGGTTCAACCGAGAAGCCCTCAGTGTGCCTGACTTTTGCCCCGAAATCTGCATCTTTGCCATGATCAGGGGACTTAGGAGGGACTCACAACTCTTCTATGAGTTCTCTAAAGACCCGTGAGACCCTTAGAGAATTCTACTGAATGGCAAACTAGCACATGACAGCTGAGGAGAGGTAATGATGATGGAATTCGACAACCTAGCGAACAAACTTGTTCGAAAAAATGGGTCTACTATGAAGTTTGCACACGATGACCCTCTCCTAATCATGGCAAGGATAGGGAGCTGGGATGTCAAAAGGGTGCCCATTGATAATGGGTCAAACGTCGATGTTTTGTTCTCTCATTTGTTGCCGAATTTGGGAATCTCCTGGGGTGATCTTAAACCCGTTACCTCTCTAACTTTCGGTGTAGGTCTCTTAAAACTCCTAATACTCGGTTGGATCGATCTACCCTTGATTTTAAGGGGAACCTCGGTTCAGACTAAGGAGGAACTCTTTGGTTCCACCATGATGAGGTTTATCATCATAGATGTCCCTTCTTCATACAACGCCATCCTCAGAAAGCAGAAACTAGGTAATCTTCACATTCGCCCAGATGTGAAATACCTAACGGTCACATTCGGTGCAAAAAATGGTGATGCAGAAATACTCTTCAACCAAGCCGAAGTAAGGAAAGTTTTCGTGAAAGCAAGACAGAGCCCAATGAAAATTCACACATAGACTTCGGGACGGAAGAGCATGATTGGCGATGACGCAATAGAAGAAGCAAAAAGTGACTTTGAAAAAATAGAAACAGAGGATGTAGAACTTGTCCCAGGCTGAAGTACTCGAGAAAGGAAAACACTAGCCGAAGGTGACAAGGAAAAGATTGTATCTTTTCTATTAATGAACAAAGATCTGTTTGCCTACTCTTTGAAGGATATGCCCAGGGTAGACCATGGTATAATTCAGCACTGTCCTAAAAGTATGTCCGAAGGTGAAGCTTGTTCGACAGAAAAAGCGTAGCCTCTCGGCACATAAGAACAATTTTGTTAAAACCGAAGTCCAACGGTTAATGGAGGCGAGCATAATAAAAGAGGTCAAGTACCCCGAATGGCTCAGCAATGTTGTTGTTACCACGAAGGAAAGGAGTGATAAACTCTGAATGTGCATCGACTTTCGAAACATAAACAATGCCTGTCCAAAGGACTCGTATCCTTTGCCACCAATAAACCAATTGGTAGATTCCACTGCCAAATACGGTCTAGTTAGCTTCCTCGACACTTTTAGCGAATATTACCAAATTCGGATGAATCCTAAAGATGAGCAAAAAACCGCATTCATTATCGAAGTTGGGACTACTGCTACATCAAAATGCCCTTCGGCCTTAAAAATGTAAGAGCAACATACCAAAGGCTGATGAAGAGGGTATTTAGCTCCAAAATCAGGGGAAATATGGAAGTATATGTCGATGATATAATAGTTAAGAGCAAGCAGCCTAGTAGTCATATCATGGACTTGAGGGAAACATTCCACCAACTTCGGGAATTCGGAATTCATCTTAACCCTGAGAAGTGTGTATTTGGGGTTACTGCTGGAAAATTCCTTGGGTTTATGGTATCCAAAAGAGGTATCAATGCCAACCCCAGAAAGGTCAAGACCCTACATTGATTCCAAACTCACACAATGAACAAGGATGTGCAAAGGCTTACAGGAAGAATCACAGCCCTTAGCAGGTTCATCTCCAGATACGGGGACCAGTGTCAACCATTCTTTAAAGTGCTCACCAAAGCAGCAAATAATGAAGGCAACTTCGGCTTTAAGGAATACCCTTGGAATGAAGATTGCCAAAAAGCTTGGGATGAACTCAAGAGCTACTTAACCCGTCTGCTGACACTTCAGTAACCGCTGAAAGGAGAACCTCTCATCCTCTACCGCGCCGCCACTGAAAAGGCAGTAAGTTTGGTACTTGTAAGGGAAGAGGGAGGAAAGCAATGACCAGTATTCTATATGAGCAAGTCCCTGCACGGTGCCGAAGTTAGGTACCCTCTTCTGCAAAAGGCCATCTATGCCCTAGTGTTGGCAAGTAGGAGGCTGCGACTTTATTTCCAAGGACATCCTATCACTGTTCAAAGTAACTTACCACTTACGGATGTCTTAAGGAGGGTAGACCACTCTGGAAGATTGTCAAAGTGGTGCATTGAGCTCGGTGAATATGATATCATCTATGAGCCAAGAAGGGCAATAAAGGCCCAAGCATTGGCAGATTTCATTACCAAAGTACCAAGAACCGAAGGTACTCCAGAGGACCCTGGAAATGACAAACCTGAGTGGACATTCTTCATCGATCGCGCCTCCAGTTCTAAACATCAAGGAGCTGGAGTCATTCTGTGCGGACCTGAAGGTATGGAAGCTTCAAAGTCCATCAAGTTTGGTTTCAGTGTCACCAATAACATAGCCGAATATGAAGCCCTCATAGCAGACTTACGATTGGCAAAAAGAGTTGGAGTGAGAAATCTGAAGACCTACAACGATTCTCAGCTTGTGGTCTGACAGATGGTAAGGGATTATAGGGCAAAAGACACGAACTTGGCAAAGTACCATGATCTCATAAAAAAAGCTTATCCAAGAATTCAACAGAGTACAAAAAGAAAACATACCCCGACGAGATAATATGGAAGCGGATACTTTGGCCAAATTAAAGGAGTCCACCAAAGTACTAGATCAACCGAGAATAGCAATAATGTCCATAGCAACCTTGTTTACAGGATGGAAGGATCCTATTAAGAAATATCTCTAAACTTTAAAACTTCCCGAAGACCCTCTTAAAGCTACGAAGGTGTGAAAGCGCTCGAGAAGATACTTCCTGATCGGGGAAGAATTGTACCGACAAGTGTATGTAAATCTGCTGCAAAGGTGTATCAGCGAAGAGGACCGTGAGATACTCCTCAAAGAAGTCCATGAAGGGACTTGTGGCTCTCACATTAGGACTGACACCCTAGCTAGTGTACTACTTCAACAAGGATATTTCTGCCCTACTTTAAGGAAAGATGCAAGGCAATTTTTCAAAAAATGTGACAAGTGCCAGAGACATGCACATATCCAGAGAATGCCTTCGGAAGTGATAACTTCAGCAAACTATCCTTGCCCCTTCACTATTTGGGGAATTGACCTCATCAAGCCTCTCCCAATGCCCCAAAAGGAGTGAAGTTCTGCACAATCGTAGTTGATTATTTTACTAAGTGGATCGAGGCAGAGCCTTTGGCACCAATCTTAGCAAAGGGCATATAGAGATTTGTTTGGAAGAACATCATATGCAGATTCAGCATGTCGAGGGTGATAGTAGCTAATAATGGTTCCTAGTTCATTGATAAAGGATTTTAAGAATTCACAACCAACCTCGGGATAAAGTTGCACTTCGCCCCAGTTGCCGATCCCTAGAGCAATGGACAAGTTGAAGTGTCTAATAAGACTATAAAAGATGGTCTAAGAAAGAGGTTGAAAGAGGTAAAGGGGAAATGGCCGAAAGAACTCCCAAGCATGCTATGGAGTTACCGAACAACTCCCAGAAGGGCCACAGGTGAGACACCGTGAGACACCTTTCTCACTTATCTTCAGCACCAAGGCCATTATCCTTATCGAGTCTTTCAACCATCTATCAGAATACAGATGTTCAACAAAGAAGGGAACAACCTCGATTTAACAACCAAGTTAGATATGATTGATGAACATAGAAAGATGGCCGAACTCAGAAGGAAAGCTTTTTAGCAGAGGGTAGCCGTCATTGCAAACTTGCATGTCAAGCCTAAAGGGATCAAGAAAGGAGACCTAGTTCTCCGCAAGGCTGAACTGGAACCCCGAAGACCATCTCATAGCATACTTCAGGCAAATTGGGAAGGACCTTATTTAGTCCTCAAGGAAGTTCGGCAAGGAGTCTATAAGCTCGGGAATACCGAAGAAGAAGAGTTCAAAAACACATGGCATTCTAACTCTTTGGAAAAATTCTACACTTAGAAAAATTTCAGGTGAAAAATTATGTAGAGTATGCCCCGAAGAAGGGGAACCAAATGTGGTCACTTCCAAAAGTGAATGAGTAGTATTGTACAAGTTTTACCAAAGGTGGTCAACCGAATATGGTCGACCCCGAAGGTACTTAACTATATCTGCACAAAGCAAGTTTTACCAAAGAAGGTTGACCGAAGGTGGTTGATCTTGAAGGTACTTAACTATTTTGGTACCAAAGCAAGTCTGTCAAAGAAGGTTGACCGAAGATGGTTGATCCTGAAGGTACTTAACTATTTTTGTACAAAAGCAAGTTTGTCGAAGAAGGTTAACTGAGGATGGTTGATCCTAAGTGTTTCCTTTGGAGAGACTGAGGTTGTGAATCCTTGATAGTATCTTTTAAGGATAATACACCACCAAATGAGCTAATCACTAAAGATGGTTAAATGATGAAGATTGAAACAATGCCCGAAGTCATGTCCATTGTGGACTTAGCCAAAATTTTCAGCAAAAAAAAAAAGAAAAGTTCCATTGAGTCCCACTGATGAAGTACCAAGTACAAATACCAAAAAAAAAACTATGATCTATTGGTTATCTAGCTCCTCATCGAGCTCCTCGGCAATAACACCCTTGTCGTCCTCATCTTCGATGCCATCATCATCATCCGCAGCTAAAGGTGGAAGGGTCGGAAGGTTAAGATACTCAATTCTTGACCAAGGGGAGGAAGGACCTTCGAGAAAGTCAAGGGCCCTTAGGAAGGAATCGTCGAGGTCCAGGTACTGGGAAAGAACTTGATGATGGGTGAGGCAAAATCTGTCCTGGAAAGAGGACTTGGTTGCCTCATCTGACTTTGCCTTTTCAGCCTTCAAGTCCTCTAGCTCCTTCTTCAACTGTTACCACTCTGAGTATTTAAATACAGTGAAGTCATCATACCCATGTACCTTTTCCCCTATATTCTTCTAGACTTCACAAATATTTTCTTGGACTCAACTTGATCCATATATATGCGTGTGTCCTTTCATTTTGGCGATAAATGTCAGCGTTAAGTACTTGATGTCATTCCTTATATGAAAGTTTGCTTGAGTAAGTTTCCTAATGATAGAATTATATGGGAACAGGCTATCTACCACTATGAACCTTTTCATATTGCATGTGCCAAGTGTGGCCTTACTCATTAATGACCTTCCCTTTAGCATTAGAGAGAGTTAAACCCATCCAAGCATTGTTAACTCAACATTGTTTATGTTATACACAGATGACACCATCATACCAAGTTTTTAAATAAGGACATTCAAATTCTTGAATGAATGGGCAAATAGGATGTCCATGTTGGTTCTATTATCACACAATACCCGGTTCATGACCCAATCACCAATCTAGGTTGTAATCAGGAGAGGGTCATCATATAGGATCTTAATCACGAATCTATCCTTTCTTTCGAGCATCCGTTGGGGCCACTGAGCTTCACACATGAGATTTCCATTTTGCTTTGCTTTCTCTTTACTGCTAGAAGATAGGTTATGATGGTGCAGGCAACTTTGCTCATAGGTGTTCTTTCTTCACTTGACCTTTAGTAGGACTTCTCCAAGGGGCCATTAATGGTCTCCAAATATGTTGTCATGGTGACGAGAGCTATTGCCAATTGGTCTTCCAATATGCTACCCTCCAAACTATCACTTCATAAGGTGGGAAGTGCCTTGCATTATTTTGCCTCTCCTTAGTCGGCTTGTGGCTGGGTTTCCATAAATGGTGCCATTTGGTGGCCACTGTCCTCTTCTTTTTTCTATGAAGGGTCTTCACACTGCCCTGATGATTAATTCTTCAAAATAGAAGGGTAGGGGGATCCTGGAATGTATTCCTGGAAAAGACCTTTGATGCTCAAGTTAGGCGAGGTTTGGGATAAGAATTTGAATGGAAGAGGACAATGTAGTATTACCTCCTTGATGAAGAGAACATCTCTCCTTTTATGAGAATAGGGGTCCATAACCATCAGTCAACCCTCCAGTGATGGGTGGGCACATGTCGAAATAGTCCAGCTACTGAAGGATCGTAATGCAACCCTATTTTGGGGTTCAACTATGGTACTTTGGGGACTACCCGAAGTACTTCGAAGAGAAAAATTTCGTTGAATATCCTAGATACTTCAAGAGGACCCAGAAAGGGCCTGCACACTTTACCAAGGTTCATCTTTTTATAATGTTTATCGCAACAAACTTCCTTGAATGAATTCGTTTGGCATGTCCTTATCCTGAAGGACATTCACTGATTTGGCAATTAAGGATGTGCCCTACTTTGAATATAGCTCCAAGTAGTGTGTCGCTCCTAATAACTCCATGTTTGAGGTGTATCGATATTTTTTAGATTTTATGAGGTACATATGTAACTTTGGCAGTTATAAACAATTTTATCAAACTTTCACACTCTAGATTGCATGATAAATAAGGTGTCCACATGAAAAATTGGGGAATTGTTAAACTTCCAAAAGGATTTGGAGGCCTTAGGTTCAAAGAAATATGACTCTTTAGTTAGTTTTTTCACAAAAAACCTTTTGGCCAACTTTTTACAGATAACCTAATAGACTAGTAATTCGTCTCTTGATAACAAAATATTGATACTCACATTCTACAAAACAAGTGAAGGTTGCTCTTAGTGCCCCCACCATGTGGTGAAGTCTAGTTTGTGGTGGGGAGTTAGTAAAGGAGCATCATTAATGGTACTTTTATTACATTATGGGAAAAGCCTTAGATTCTAGGAGTCACCCCATCCCACCTTTCAAGCTAAAGCCCACTAGCACCATAATTTTGATTTGAAGGTTTTAGATTTGATGGACTTTTCAAACAAAAGATGGTCACTATCAACTATTTGGCAAAGTTTACTGGACCATATTATCGACCAAATAATCCAACTTCCTTGCATCTTTGATAAAGGTTAATTAGGAATAAGTCATTTGCTAAAGGAAATATTTCATACCGAGTAGGGTTATAGTTTGGAACTCCACAAACAGTCTTCCCTCTTTTCAACTCTGAAGTGAATACATAGGCTATAACACACCACTCTAATTTATCCTTAATCCTGGAAAGGAGTGGGTTTTCAATGTTGCTCATAAATTAAAAGTCATTTTATGAAAATTCTTGCTTAATGCTCTCCCAACAACTAGCAATCTATCATTTCATGGTGGGCCCTTGAACAGCATATGTCAAGATGCTAGGTAGATCATGAAACTTTAGTTCAACTATTCTGGGAATGTCAAGGTTCGTAAGATTCGTAAGAATTATGAGGTAATTTCTATACAAGGACATCGAAGAAGAGATTAGGAGATTTCCTATTTTTAAAGCACAACTTTTTAGTTTACTTGTTGGTCAGAATAAATGGTAATTTGAGTTGTTCATATATTTCGTCTCAACCCTCTACCCTATTTGGTTAGGTGGAAATTAAAATGCATTTCATAATGGAACATTTCATGTCCAATTAATTATAGAAAGATGAGGCAAACTTATCCAACAAATTCTTGTACTTCAATAATATCAAGTCAAATACCTAAAGTCTTTTTTCAATACACCATTCCTTCTATGCCACATCTAGGTACCCAATAAGCCACATCCTATGTTTCACTTGAAAAATCTTTATTTATCAATGGTGCTTGGAGATAATCAGTTAGAATTAGAGCTGCAGCTTGGGTTTGGAAAGAAGTCAACGGACAACCAAAACTATAGTATGGAGTTCCTCTCCCTATTTGTTCCTTAGCTCTAGAAGCCAAACTACAAGGACTTTTTCCAATAAGACAACATGTAGTCTCCTTATCCCTAATCCTACATTTTTCTTAGACATGCATTAAAGGGATCTCTCTCTAATGTGCCATATATGTTGCACGTGGCCTAATAGATGATAGCAAATGTAGAAGTTATCCCTCAACACTTGGTGGTTATTATTCCTAGAGGAAAGGTAGCACTAGCAGCTACCCACCACATCGCAGTGTCTCTCATCTCTTAGCTCTTAGTTTATGTTTTCTATCATTATTAAGAAAAAAAAAAGAAAATTATAAAACCCCCTACATCAAGTTTGGCATAACCTATATTTTGCCCTCTCTATTTTCAAAAAAGGTAAAATTCAGTATAAGTCCTTTAACTTTTTTTTGTCTTATTTAGGTGACATAGCTCCATTTTATCCTAGCAAGGTCCCTTATCTCCTATAACACGTCCTACCTAGATCCTTTCTATTACTTTCTCCATTGCTTTTAATAGAATTTTAGGGGAAATGCCTAATTTAATCCTAAGATTTCGAACATCTTGCTCACTACGCCATAAAACTTCTAGATCTGATACTTCAACAATTATCTTCATCAACAAAATCTTCTCTTTCCCCCTTCACAATTGCCATGTAAATAACCAAAAACAGGTCAAACTTGATGGGTTTCGGGAGCCAAACAGCGCAGCGGAATTTAACAGAAACCCTCCAGGATCCAAGTGAAACGGGGTAAACCGGGTGTTCAAAAATTTTCATACCTAATTTTCCGTTGAGATCTCTCACTCAACTGTAGAGTTGAATCACAAAACCTGAACAATTGATGTGTTCAGGCTCTCTATGGTATCCACACGAGCCTCTTGGGATCACCACGCTTCCACCACGTCCCGGTAGATGCGTTTCTCTTGTGCTCGCAGTGCTAGCTTGCGTCCTCCAAGGAATTGCAAGAAAAGAGTGTGGCTGTCCTTTTTGGAGGCTAGGGCAAGGAGACCTGCGAATTTCTCACTTAAAAATTGTATTTATAGTGATACTCAACTTCCAGGCCTAATGGGTTTCAAAGCCCTAATCCAATTAGGATTTAATTTCGAGCTTAATAATAGCTCAACTCTTGGGCCCATTATTAATACGAAATTAAAGTGAAACCATAACCTAAATAATTAGCCCATGCACTCTAATGATCCAAATAGCTCTATGTGCGCGACCCAATAGGCTCTTGCCATGTTGGCAATGATCATAAATCACATTTATGATCATAAGCAATGAGCGGTGTCTAGCAACACATCATTGCTACCCAAGTGACAAGATTGTCGGTGAATCGACTAAACCTTTATGATCATCATCGATATATGCCATTGTCCCTTTGTCCAAGATATTAAGACTAAGCACGAGACATGGAATGTGTCACTCTCGTATAGCCCAATCTTTGGTTTCTTGATTACCAAGTAGACCAACTTAAACTGATGACATTGATATCATATATCAACTCATCCGAGCATGGCCATGCATTTTCTAAGTCTCACTCTATCAAGGGGCCCGAAGATATCACTCCTGTTACATAGGAGGGACAAATCCCATCTTGATCATACAAATCCCTCCGCATGATATGTGACATACCCAATGACCTCCTTCAAGTTCACTCAGTTACGAGCAACAAAGGAAAGTATCAAAGTATGTGACTCACATGTAGGGAACCTTGATGATCTTAGGTCGAAGGACTACATATACCATGATCACTATGAGAATCACTTATGACACTCATATAACGATCCATGTAGTGTTCTCATGGTGGGTCGGTCCAGTACACAAGTTCTCCAACTTGTACCCATATGTAGACTACATATCTCATATTAGTCTCCACATATGCTAGTCGTTATGTATTATTGCAACTCGCTCCACAATAATACTAGACCAAGGACATTTAAGAATATCATTATTCTAGGGTTACGATTATGTTTGTTAAGTTACGCAGAAACAAAACAACAAACATAATTGTTGGATTAATGCCTTAATAAAATATCATGACTCAATGTGAAAAAATACAATCATCTCATGATTGGCTTTTGGGCACAACACTAACAAAACTCCCCTTGTCACCTTCACAATTTTTTCTCTTTGATGATTCATCTCCCATTTCCCCTTCACCGCCCTCCCAATCCCCAGTCACCAATTGTCCTCACCACCCTGACCTTTGCCTTCATCACTCATCGTCCTTGCTGCCTCAACCTTGAACCCATATCCAATCAAATCCAATCGACCTCTACAACTCTCGATCTCCACTGCTGACATCTATCTCTCCCTCCATCATCGACCTCTTACTTAATCAATCCAATTGGCCTTTCCGTCAATCAATCCAATCATGCCCTCCATCAATTAATCCAATCGTCCCCTTCATCAATCAATCCAATCAACCTTAGAGTTCTTTCAATTCATCGGAGTTCATTTTGGCGATAATTAGAAGGCCATAGGATGAGTCGATAGGAATAGTGAAGGGCCTTATCCTAGTAGCAAGCTCCATCGAAGATGTCTTGGAGGTCAGTGTCAGCAAGGGACATAAAAGACGATAGCGCTGTTGGTTTGTTTTCAAATTCGGGAAAAATTTTTTCCTGGCCCAATTAAAAGTGGACGGTCATTGCAACCACAAAAAATATTTCTAATTTCACAAATAGCTCAGAATAAATAAATTTGTATTATGGTAGTGAAATCTATATAGAATCCCAAAGGAAATTTTATCTAAAAGCTTCTTAACAGAAAACTTCAAATTAAATATTTGGGGGATTGTTTGCAATTAGAAATGAAGCAAAACAAAAAACAATAATTAGAGAACAAAAATTAAGAAACTTATCATGTAAGAAATAAAATAGAATAATTAAAAATGCAAACCTTAGCATCAGTCAACATCCACCACCAAATTCCTACAATTGATCATCGATGCATTGATAGATCAATCAAGACTTTAAATATTTATTATTAGAGCTATCTTCTTACCTCTTCTTAGTTGCAGTTAATCAGAAAACAAGCAATCTAATTACCCTAACTGCTAAACAACCTAAGACAAGCGCTTTGATTTAATTTAACAATTGCATTAAAAATTAAAGAGATTGATGAAACTAAATAACACAAACATAAATGGTTGCATTTAATTTAGCTAAATGTTCTCCCTATGACCTAATGATTTATGATGCAGTAAATCAATAAACCTTAGTTGCTTCACAGATTAGAGAAACCAAACAATTATGGATTTGATTTCTAACCCAACAGTAGATTGAATTCGAATAACAACTAATAAGCCTCCTAGCATATAAATGAAACAATCATGAAATTAATTATAGAAGAATATTCAATACTCAAAGTATTAATTGAATGAATAAAAAAATTTTAAACACATAGTACTGAAGAATTTAGGGTTTCAATCTCCTTCAACCAAGAATAAAATGATTAGCCGGACATGGCAATGGAAAACAAAGAAAAGGAAAAGAGGAAAAAAAGAGATTGATGAATAGAAGGCAAGAGCACCAAATTGAAACTTGTAAAATTGAAAATTAAATCCACTTTTAGTCAATTGAGTCCAGATATGCTCTAAGTTACAAAACATACTCAAAATAAATCTTTAAGGTTCAAAACACATTAAAACATACTAAATATGAGAGAAATAAATATAAAAATGTAAGCTTATCAGAAAGTAACAATTTCTTGATAATTTTTATAGTGAATTTGAAATTTTGATTGCAATTAGTTGTAGGTTTGAGCAATTGTGCAAGAATTTGTTTCTAACCCAGTTGAAAGTATGATTTATGGCTATTTTTTATGGCGAATTTGAAACTTTGATTGCAATTAGCTTTTGGATAAGATTTTGAAGAGTGACGTCAGGTGTGGTGGAGAGAATGAAGGAAAAGGTTTTGCCATTGGGGTTCTGGGTTGGTAGTTTCAGGTAGGTAAAGGGGGAGAGAGTGAGTGATATGAAGAGGGTGGTTGAAATATAAAATTTATAAATTTTATTATGCTTGGAGTCAAATGGAGACAATATAAGGACGCTAGTAGACATTGTTTACCGATTTTTCATCAAAGTTAATGGTGAAAGTGATGATAAGGACTTAAATAGGACACGAAACATTAATCATAGGACCTTGTTAGGACAAAATGGAGTTATGTGACCCGAATAGGATAAGAAAATATGTCAAAGCATCTACAGTGGATTTTAGCCTTTTCAAAAACCTTCACTTTCCCACTTCCTTTACACTGTTGCCAACAACTTCTCAAACTCTAATTTACACTATATGATAATTATGTTTCAGTAATTCAAATTTTTTGATAGTTCTACATAGTAAATTAACATTAAAAAAATACTAATTCGCATTTACAAAAAGGAAAATCCATTTACAGAGAAAAAATTGTTAATTTAAAATATCTATTTAGAAGAATAATGAATAGATTGTGATAGTTGATGGGATCGTGTAGGATCCTAATTTAGAGGTGTAGTGGATCCTAAAGGTGAATCCTAAATACAAAGACAGCATCAGAGCCTCGGGGTGTTATCCTGGGGGAAACCCTCTAACAGTCAAGTTAAATTTCCTTTGAGCAGAGAGTAAAAAGGAGTTGGAGGGTTTAAAGTCAAAATCACATACCTCGAGATTCATGATTGAACGGGTTTATATAGCCGAGAATGACCCAAATAAGTAGCTCTTAGATAGGAACCCTTCAGCTAATCCTGTGATTTCAAGACCTTATTTCCTTTATGAGTAGGAGTCTCTTTTGTTAGCTTATTAGGCTTCTCGGCAATAAGTCCATGGGGTAGGGATTTAATCATCTTGGGCCCTATATTGAGCCAATTTCCTACCAATGGGCCCCCCTTCCTAAGAAAATATGGGCTGAGGTCTTACATTTTCTTAAACAACGTTGCCTTGAAGGATGCTTTTCTTATGTCATATAGGGTACAATTCCTACAAGCCGAGCATTAGCTATCATCATTTTGCTGGGAGGGGTGCAATGCCTCTCTGGGCAGCTTCTTGAGGAAGTTGTGGAAACGTTGTCATTTGTACATTTTCCCTTTTACCTTATGTTCTCATTGCATATGGCAAGCCCAACTATCTAGAAGATAAGTGAGGCCACATTCGTTTAATGCTCCTGAAGGAGGTGACCAAGCATGGCCATCTTTGATGGTTATTCATGGCCATGTGTCATCTTCTTAATGGGCAAAAAATCAGCAATAATTACAATGATGGTTTTCAAGGAGGTAGCTTGGAGATCATAGTTTTTCCTATATATACAGTAAGGTGTTTCACTATTTTTTTTCACAATTTCATTACTTTCCTACACTGTGCTTCTCCTTGCTTTTACTTGCTTGGTGTTCTTTGCTTTTGCTACTAAATCTTCTTTTAGGCCACTTATCCATCAGCTTTCTTTGATTAGGTAATTAGCCCTTCTTTTCCCTTTTGTAGTGTAGGGTTTGTTTATTTCTTTTAGCAATTTTGGTTAGGGGGTTTTCTCCTATTTTGGCCACTGTCAGCCATTCCTTAGCCACCCTTATTATGCTAGTAGCAGCCCTAACATGTTGCATAATCAGTTTTTCCTGATGGTGTCTTTTAAATCTCCATCCAGGGCTACTACTAGAGAGGCCGATTATTCTAAGGTGTGATTTTTCCCAAATGTGAGGGTGCTGAAAAAGGTTGTGACTCAACATGATAAAGGAACTTTAATGATGAATTTCTAGTAGTTTTATTGGCCCAATTGTGTTATGGCTACCCTCTCCCATAATCAGGCACTACGGGATGGAGGCTTGGAGGGCAACGATTAAAGAGCGGATGTTTTGACAGCGTACACTGATCATCTCCAAGCAGGGGCTCCACTTCCCTCTTTACCCATTGGTGGAGCAATTTTGATAGCACTATTAGGTGCCACCATCACAGCTAACCCCAAACTCATCTGTGCACATAAATGGGTTTATCATCTATTGCAAGCTAGCGATGGTGATCCCCCTGTTGAAGGTGTTCCTCCAGTTCTACATGTTGGACCTGAAGAAGGACTCTAGCTTTTTCTATATTGCTCTTACTAACCATGGTGGGAACATGTCTTTTATCTTTATCTCCTATAAGGACTTATGGATGGATGGACTACTTCATTTTTACCTTGCGGGAACAGGCATGGGGGTTCTTATGTGAGCTTTCTGATGCACCTCAACAAGCCCTTATCCCATGGTTGCTGATATAGGAGGGCTCAGAGGGCCATCATTCCTACTTTAGGCTGGTCTTTTGGCTCAATTCAATGGTGAGGAATAATAACTTTTTAGAGTAGTTCCCCACTCACTACATTGATATTAACAAGCCTACTCTTAAGTGGGTCGGTAGTTACCCCAATGTAAAAAAACCCAAGAAATTGAGAGGAAGGTAAAGATGGGAGGCTAGTGGAGTCTTTTAGGAATGCTTTTCAGACTCAATGAGGCCCCCCAGATACAAAAAGTTTTGCTCTACACAGGCACTTCATTTTTCTCAATTTTCATGCCTTCAACTATTCGTAATCTTTTGTTTATCCCTTGTAGGGATGAGCAGCTGTGCCAAGGAGTACATGAAAAAGTGAAAGAGCATCGCCAACACCTTGACGGATGGTCAAAAGATTCTAATCCATCTAGCCAAGGTAGCTCATACCTGGGGGGGAAGGGCCTTTTGAGAAGACCCTGGAGGCACTTGCCCCCAAGTCAGCCTCTGAAGTACTAGACCTATCTGAGGTTCCACCAAAGGCTTAATTAGTTTGCAAGAAATAGCATCCCAAAGCACTTGCAAGTACCGACGGCTCCTAGGATAGTGGTAGCAATAGGGCTCTGATAGAGAACTTGTCCTTCCTCCAAGTTAGTTCCATAGCCTTGACATTATTTTATGATGATAGTGGATCTTTTCATTTAGCCCCTCCAAAAAAAGCACATGAAGATTCCAGGCCTCCCTATTGTCGTTAATCTAAATGCTTCGTTAGTACCACAAAAGCAGAAGAAGGTCGAGGAAATGGCCCAGAAAAGGCCACAAAGAAGTACTCAACAAAGGCACCAGTCCAACTACCAATCCCTCTAACTCAAGTCCCAAAGGGGATCATTCCTGAGAAGCCACCCCCTACTTGATGGGGGCTACCTATGTTGGCCGTGGGCGATTGATTTCAGCCACATATCTTGATCCTTACACCCAGTTAGGCATAGAAGCAAAATCTAATGCTAAAGAACATCGCACAAGGTTAAGTCTTCAATCCTCAATGGATGATGGGGATCGACAATCAATTCTTGAGGATCAGTCAGACGTTATCTACTGAATACTTGAAGGGCTAAAGACCTCTAGAGATTGACATTTCCTAGCTCATCCTTTTTAGTCATATAATAGCCATATGATGAGCATAGGCTACAATCTTCTCTAGGTATAGTTGTGGCTCTATTAGCATTCGTAGTCCTTTGTTAGTTAGGTTTCTAATGAGTTAAGTGGCATAAGATGCCATCATTACCAACATCTTAGGGGATTGAAGTACAACTTGTGAGAAGGCCATGTAGTCTCAGATGAAGATCCTTTATCATGATAAGGACTACTTGAAGAAGACGCTTAAGGGCAAGCACACCACTCAGAGCACTTTAGTTGGGGACCTCAATGGATGCAGGAAGTGAAGGATACAGGGGAAGGCCACAGTAAAGAGCTTAAGGAGGAGCTGGAGAAGATATGTTTTAAGGCATCCCAAGAGAAGTAGGCGGGAGCTCTAAAAGTGGTCGCTCACCTGGCATCCTTGCTAGAGTGCTCAATTACTACTAGAATGCCCTTCTTAGAGCAGATTGAGCAAGTTCATTTTGGGGGTTGCTTCGGTCACCTGGCATACCAGCATCTCCAGACCTAGGCTAACACTTGTGTAAATGAGCTCAGCCCAAACCTTTGGAAGGCCAAAATAGGGCTTGGAAAGGATGCTTTCCTTGAGTTTAAGGAAGCCTTTTTTTCTTGCTGCTTTTAAATGGAATGAGCCCGTTTGGACCTAGGCCTCTTGTTTCTATCAGGCTATGAGGAGTTGGGTTTAGATTATAAGGCATGGCCAAAGGATGGACAAGCCAGGATTCACACCTTCAACGAGGATGCATCGATGACAAACACTGATGAGGCTCCTATTTCGAATGAATTTTAGGAGTCCCCATTGCTTCTTTCTTTTTTATCATTTTTGTAATTTTAAGCTTTTTAATGAGATTTTGATTTTGCTCAATATTTTCATGTATGATGCTTCAATGTACTTCATTTTTTTTATTATTTTGTTTGTGGTGTGCAAAAGAGTAGTTTTTGCACTATTTTTGTTTACTTATGCTCTTAAGTTTTTGGAGAGTTTGTTTTTCTATGATATCTTGACTATTAGCCTCATAGGTGATTATATGTTTAGGTAAGTGATGGGCCACCGTAAATTGCCTTAGAGATAGTTTTGAAAAAATCATCAAAGTGGATTGTTTTTATTTCCTATGAATGCGATAAAGAACAACATAGCAATCCTGTCAAGATGTAATGATATAATCATGCAAAATGAGGTAGCAAATCATATGAATGAAAATTTCTAGGTAGCCTATTCCCTTTGGGGTTGGATAACTCATAAACTCCGTCTTTGATTTTTTTTTTAATTAAGAAAGGTCCGTCCTAGTAAGGTCTTAGGGCTTCGTACCCAAGGTTTCTTAAAGTTAGCTTCACCCTAATGATGGCCATGCCACCTACTCGTATGTCCTTCCTTTTCACCTCATTGTTGTGAGTCAGGGTGTTGCACTACTTGAAGTCTTTCATACAGACCCTTGCATCATCTCTTAATTATTCCAACAAGTGAAGGTTCCCTTCGAGTGCTTGGTTATTTGTGCTTGGGTGATATACTTGGGCTTGTAGTGCCGGGGATGAGATTTATGCTAGTATGAGGGCATTAGTCCCATAAACCATCATTAAAGGAAACTCTCCTAGTGTTCTCCGAGGCATCATCTTGTAGTCCCACAAGACACTTGATAGTTCTTTAGCCCATTTGCCCTTACTTTCCCTTAACCTTTTCTTTCGTCCATCTTTGACGATTTTATTAGTCACTTCAACTTGCCCATTTGATTAAGGATGTGATATGAATGCGAAGTAGATGTGAATGTCTTTCTCTTCTACAAATTGGCAAACTCATTGGTTATCAAATTGTTTGCCATTATCAGTGATGATGGCTCTAGGGTATCCAAATCGGCAAATAATGTTCTTCCATAATAACTTAGTAACTTCAGAGGCTGTGATAAATGCCAGGGGTTCTACTTCCACCCATTTAGTGAAATAGTCCATTTCGATGATGCAATATTTAACCTACCCTAGAGTCGTGGAGAGTGCCCCAATCAAGTCCAAGCCCCACATGGAGGGTAGTCTTTGGATGCATGAGTTGAGCTGGCAAGGGTGACATTATTGGACTAGTTTTTTGGCATCAGATTGTGGGCCAAAAGTAGCCTTGTTGTAGAGTTTTGTGGGCTAGGCAGTTGGGCACAATATGGGCTCCACAATCTCCTTGGTGGATTTCTCGAAGGGCCACCTACCTCTCTTAGAGTGTTAGACATCATTGCAAAGGGAAAATGAACCCTCATCTGTACAATTTATTTTTTATAATGACAAATTTCCCAACTCAGATCCTGGTCCTTCTGTTTCCTTGGGCATTCTGTTTAAAGCTCCAGTCTCTAAGTAGAGCATGATTGGCTTCCTCCATTTATCTTCAAGAGCCATGCATCCTATGTGGTGAATGAAGGGTTCTACAAGCTCTTCTATCATATCTTCTTCCCAGCCTTTCGAGAAGGTGTCCACCCTTGCATTCTACTTATTATACTATAGACATATATTTAATTAGATATACTAGTCCATCCTTAATTCCCTATATATAATCCACAAGTAAATTTAAAATTTGACTAATTTGCCCCTAGACTAAAACTCACGCTCACCCCCAAAACCCTACCTCACTACTGCTGCCACTGCCGCCGTCTCTGATGGACCGTCTAGATCATTCCCTAGAGATCTCATTATCATCATTCACCTCTGGATCTTGCTACCCTTGCCACCACAATCACATGTGAGTGTTGTTCACCTCCAGACCAAATTGTCGTCGCTTATCTCCAGATCAACTAGCCATTACCTCCAGATTATGCTGGTTAAAGCCTCTGATCTTCACCTTAGTTGTCACCACCAATGAGTTGTGTGCTAAAACAAACTAGAAAAGTGTCAAAGACAAGATACAAAATCTCTAAAACAATAGGTAAAAGTGCCTAAAGAATTATGTGAAGTATATAACACAATATGTAGGCATTTTGTTTTCTTCTAACAATGTATAAAGTATAAAAGTGTCTTAAGAAATATCTAAAAGTGTTTGAAAAAGTAAGTAAAAGTGTATGATAGTTTAAAGACATTTTTATTTTTTTAGAGAATATATGAATTGCAAAAGTCTTTGAAGAAATATGCAAAAGTGTCTAAATAAATATGTAAAAGTGTTTGAAGCAACATATACATATAATTTACTCTATTAAAAAGTTCAAGTGTTTGATTCGATAAGTAAACAATATTTGAACTAATAAGTAAAATGTCTGAAACAATATGTAAAAGTGTTTAATGTTGTATGTGAAAAATGGTTGGAGTATTATATTATAGCATCTATAACAATATGTAAAAATGTCTATGAATATATATAAAAGTAACTACAAACAGAACGTAAAAAATTTGTTATCTTCAAATTTAATAATCTCTAAAAAAATAGGACAAAGTGTCCAAATAAATTTGTAAAGGTGTCTTAACAGAAGTACAAAAGTGTAAATAAGCATGTAAAACTAAAAAAATTTCCACCTTGTGTCATTTTCATCCTCTCCTTCTATAATCAAATAGAGCAACATCAGAGATCATCATTCTTCAATCTTTCTAAGCTGAAAATAATCACAGTTTGATCTCTTTAAACCACTTTCTTTCTCTACAATTTGATTTGCTCATAGATCCAGATCTCACTCACAATCATGATCTCTTTTGGAGGTGGTTACCACATTTTTTAATCATTACGGAGAGAACCTGGTGCGATCTCGGGGTTTCATGAAAGCGTTTCATTAGTTAGTGGGTAGGGTGATTGGTTTCCTTGGCTACCACTAGAGTTATGCAGCCGATCTCTGTTGTTGCAAGAACCATGGCAGGTGACCTTGACTACCAAAATTTTTTGCCATTTCTTGTTGGCATACGAACTACCAGCACAGGCAGAGAGGAGGATTAACAAAGACCAATGGGTGACAGTGGCTAGAGAATAGGAGGATTGAGAAAGAGCAACGCTAATGCCAATTGGCAAAAGAATCAAGAAATAACGGGCAAATTTTGGCCGGCTAAGGAGGATTTGTGAAATAGGGGCATGGAGAGAGAGGGGGGGAAGGCAGTTGGAGAAAAGGATGAGATGTCATTTATGGTGAGGGTAAATTTGCAAAATCATTATGTATGTCTAATTAAACATATGTTCACCATAGCCTTAGTACTTGCATTTTGGGCTCTTTGGGATATTCTACACCTACACGTGGTCAAACATCATCATAAAATATTTTGCCATTTTAGGTACTTGTAAAGAGTAAGCTCTTTGGCTCCTGTCATTCCAATGACTTGATTCATTATTAGTTTTGAATTAGTATGTATTTGTAGGCATCGTACCCATACCCAACCAGCATCCATAGCCTGGCTAAAAGGTCCTCGTATTCGGCAATGTTGTTTGTGATAAAAAATTGAAATCTATATTTTGAGCTGGCTTTTAAGCCTATTTGCCTTTTGAGTATGATGTTTGCACATCGGTTTTTAGGCCCTAAGGCTCCATCGACATATATTTCCCAGTGTGAGGATTTCTCTAACTATCTTTCTTTCTCTTTCTCAGAACTTGTTATTTCAATGATGAAGTCTGCTAGAGTTGTACCTTGATGGCCTTTCGGGGTTTATAGCTAATGTCAAGCTCTCCTAACTCGATGCACCATTTGGCAAGCTTCCCAGATTTATCAAGTCTTTGTAGTTTGTCCTATAGGGGAAGTTTAGTGCGGACAATAATGCAGTGCATTTGAAAGTATTGGTGTAGTTTCCTATAGGCAATAACTAGCACTAGGACTATTTTTTGCAGTATCAGGGTATTTGGATTCGGCCTCCCAGAAGGTTCAAGTGACATAGTATATGGGCCATTGCTCTGCCCTATTTTCTCATATGAGAGCAACACTAATGGTGCCTCTCGTTATAGCTAAGTGGAGTACAAGCAGTTCATTGAGCTTTGGCTATCTCAGCATTGGGAGGCATCGTAAGTAATCTTTGATCTATTTGAAAGCCTTTTGGCATTTGTTTGTCCATTCAAATATAACCTCTTTTTTAAGTATCTAAAAGAAGGGTTTGCAACGATCCTTAAATCGTTATACGAATCACCCGAGTGCTATCAATTTTCCTGCCAATTTCTAGATATCCTTTTTACTTTGCAGATTAACCATCATGAGGATGGCCTCAATTTTGTTCGAGTTCATTACCACCTCACAAAAATAGGAGAACTATAAAATGTGGCATAATGGTAAAAAAACCATTATATTATGTAATTCTCATCATAGTAATTAAAGTGTGGGGGGTAAAAGGCACGATCAACACCTCCTTAAAAGTGTTCTAAGTTGGTAACTTGGCCCCCAAGAAAAGCCTTAAGGATTGCTTGTTTGTCAAGCAACCTGTGAATTTTTTTGTAAGATTTTAGAAATTTGGTTACTCAATTGAAAAACTTTCACAAAAGAGATTTGGAGAGTTATGAGAAGGATATGAATGGTATGAAAGTGCTATTGGGGACCAAATTGCTTATGGAAGACAACTAAGGACAAAGAAAACACAAAAAGGCATAAATGACCAAAATGTTCTAATGTAGGCCTTAAGATGTGTATGTCTTTGACTTAAGTCAAATGGTGAAACTGTGGGGTTATCCTACACTAAGGAGGGTAGCTAAGGCATGAGATAAGGAAGTCAAATGTGGGCCAAGAAATTAAGGTTAATAAACCATGGTCTTGTAGCAAGGAAAATCACATAAAGCAAGGTTAAGACTACTTAAGTGTGTTTAGTGTACTTTCGACCATTTAAGTAGTCAAGACCACCTTTTCTTCTATTATATTTGGCCATACAAGCCAAGGGACATAGCCCACCCTCCTCCACACTTCCTCTATAGCCACCATACCTTTCAAAATTAAAGCTACTGGAAATTGAAGTCAATGAAGAGCAATTGGAAGCTATTTGGTGCTATTGCTTGGGAGCACCTAGGATCAAGCTTCAAATTCAACTTACCCATCAAGGTAAGGAGTTCTCTTGCTCTCATAGAATGTTTACTATATTTTCAATCATCCATGGAGCTAAGGCTAGGCTTGGAAGAGAGCCATGAGCTTGATGAACTAAGCTTAGTGAGGGGAGTACACTTAATGAAGGTTTTCTGACCTAGTGTGAAGTGCATAGTGACGGCAGCAAAAATTAGGCTTTCTAGAGCCCAAAGTTAGTACTAACTAGTGTTAAAACTCTCCTAAGATCAAGCTTATGCTTGAGGAGGGCTACCATAGTGATTTACTTAAGTTTATTGTGTGTTTTATGGACTAACTTATGGTTTATGTTGCTGCCCCATTTCATGTGTTTGTTGGTTGTAAATGGTTGTTGCATTTGGTTGCTTTATCTTGTACATATGCATTGGGGGCTTTATGTTTTAGTGTATTTGGATTTAGGTTTTAATGAGGGTCACAGTTCTTTAAGAGTGCAAGTGTTACCCTTACTAAGTTTCACAATAAAACTTACTTCCCTCAAATCTACCCAATCTAGGTCAAATAGAAAGATCACATTCAAACTGATCTTTTTGGTTTGAGTTGTGATATGAAATTTTAGGTACTTGAACTTCCATATGTCTAGTTGTGATCTGGAAAGTTTGGTGATTTTAGGAGCACATTTGGTATTTTTAGTGGTGGTCCTTATTGTGTTATGCAGCAACTGTCCAGCACCCTGTTTCTGAAGTCCATTGTGTCTCAGGCACTCTTGTAACTTAGGGTGCATATTTAGCTAAGTTAAGACTATTATGTACTACATGTATGCATGTACATGTAGTGTATGTAAAATGAGACAAGTATGTGAACATTTGAGTAGTGCTTTAGCTATGTATGTGATGTGGTGCAAAGCTGCCTAAGTGTGAATGATAGACTGCTTACTTGTAAATTCTATTTTGGCCACTTGTAAATTCTGTTTTGGTCACATATTGTTATTAAAAGTAAGAGCTTGTATTTCCTACGTGTGTTGGACATATATGGGATAGCCTTGAAGGGTTTATCCCTTGTGAATGAAGTGTGTTGCCTGGTTTGGAAAAATTGTATGGGCAAAATGGTCCAAAAGTAGCCAGATTTTTTAGCCTGCACCTAAAGTTTAATATCTCTCTATGTAAAATGAATTTTGGTATAAAATTTTGACAATATTTAGAACACATCTAGAGGTTGAACTGGGATTTGAAATTTCTAAATTTGGAGCCCTATAGTGAAAGATATGATGTTACAAAGTTGGCTAAGTTACTGTTTATTTGGTCAGAATTTTGTAACCAACTTAAAAAATCCATAACTTGGTCCATAGGTGGGCTATTGATGTAAAACCAAATTTCTTGGTTTGCTTAAAACTTTACTTAATAATGAAGCAAAGAAAACATGGTTTTAAATGGCTAGATTAGTACAGTTTTTTGGAAGGAGTTTCAGGTGTAGTGGCTGGTCACTTACACTTAATAAGATTGCCTAATGTATGGTAGCCAGGATTAAGACTTGTGCTAGTGTTTTCCTTCCTTGCTGTCATGGTGGCATAAAATGTGAATATGTGTGTAATGATTGGAGTAATATGCATGCATTTACATAGTACCTAAGAAGGCCACTTGGGTATGCACACTAAGGATATTATTCTGATGTCCAACAGAACATACCAACCCTGGGAGTTTTAAATGCATAATTTTGGCACCATAACTAGACTACCCCATAGTGGGTAATAGAGTTGGCATCTATTCCTCGTTCAGAGACCATGTAACCTAGGAATTTGCCCACCCCTACCCTGAAGGTGCATTTTTTTGGGTTAAGCCTTATGTTGAATTGGTGCATCCTTTAGAAGGTTTCACGAAGGTCATCAATGTAGTGTTCTATTACCTAAATTTTGACAATCATATCATCCACGTATACCTCTATTTTCTTTCCTAGCTATTCTACGAAGACCCTCTTCATAAGTCTCTGGTTACTCAGTCTAGTGTTTTTCAAGTCAAATGGTATCCGCTAATAATAGTATACTACATTTCCAGTTGTGAAGGCTATTTTTTCTTCATTTTTTGGGTGCATAATAATTTGGTGATAGCCACTGAAAAGCATCCATAAAAGACAATATTTTGTATTCATAGGTCGCATCGACCAATTGGTCTATAGAGGGGAATGGATATAGGTCCTTTGGACAAGCATTCATTCAAATTTGTTTAATCAGTACACATGCGCCATTCACCGTTCTCCTTTTTAGCCAAAACAACGTTCGTGAGTCATTTAAGTTATCGTACTTCTCGGATGATGCCTGCTTTTAATAGCTTGCCAACTTCTTTCTTGACAAAATACCCTTGTCAGGTGCCATATTGCGCTTCTTCTATTGTACTAGTTGGGCAATGGGACTTGCTTGTAGCTTATGGGTGATTACTTTGAGATATATTCCAGGCATTTCACTAGGAGACCATGCATAGATATCTATATTATCCCTTAAGAACCGAATGAAGATTGGCTTACCTCAAGAGGGGGTCTTTGCCAACTTTCAATATTTTTTCAAATGCCAGCTTACTTCAGGAGGGAGGTCTTTGCCAACTTTCAATATTTTTTTAGGGGCCACTTCTACCGGCTCTGCATCTTTAGATAGTGCCACTTTTGCCATGTTTTCTTGGGGTCATTCTCCTTCCTTGTTTGCCTTCACATGCACAATTTGATCATTCTTTGGACTTTGCAGGGTGGCCACATAGTTCTGCCAAATAGAGGCTGGGTCAATCAAAATAGTGGCATCCCCTATAGGGGTCGCAAAAAGCATCATTAGCCACCTAACATCAAATCAAATGTGAAATTGTACTTGGGCCGGCCTCCTGAGGATAGTGTTGTAAAGTGGATGTCTAAGACAATAAATTTCTATAGTATGTGAGTCACAAGCAATCCTCCCTTCTTTATCCGTACCTATTAGCATAAGAGATAAATTAATGGTTCTGAGATATGGGACTTTCCCTCTACCTACTTTGAAGTGCGTCTTGTCATGAGGGATAAAGAAGACCTTTTAATCCTAATTTTCTCAAACAATTTGGTAAAAATAACCTTTAAGATGGCTCCAATGTTGAGGTAGACTCTTTCTAGATTGAAGTTGTTAATCCAAGCTTTGCATACCAATGGATCCATATAGGGCACAAGCACCCTAGACCCATTAGATTTAGTCAAATTTTGCTACGTCCTTGAACATTTTTTGGTGGCCAATGGCTCTCCTTTGATTATCATATGGATGACTCCAACCGGTGATCTAGTGTGGTCTATTAGAAGAGTTCATTACCTTTCTAGTCTTCATCCTCAGTCTTGGTCTTCACCATCATTCCTTCTTATAGCTGAAGGGCTTTACCCTTGGAGAACTCCCAAATCGGCCTGATGAGCATCACCCTCGGTAAACACAAGTGACAAACCTCGGGGAAAATGGGGCCCTCACCATCCTCGAAGAGGGCTTAGCACCACCCTCGAGAAACACACACGACCAACTTCAAGGAAAGGTGTCTTTCACCACCCTCGGATTTTACAAACCTACTGACCTCGAAAAAGTAACTCCCCATCCTCGGAAAGGGTGAACTTCTCTTGAAGGTACCTCGCTCTACCGAAGGACTTATCCTGATGGCCATCAGTGGTGATATCTAGCTGAAGGAGGTCTCTTATTCCGAAGGAGACTCATACCCTGAAGGGGTCTCATTCCCTAAAGGGGTCTGGCAAAGATGCAACAAAAATGGTTAAGGAGCCTATGACAAAGAGACCTCGCACATGCCCCTGCCCTCTGGCCGGAACGGCCTATGACCAGCTGGCGATACCTATCTTTGAAGGTACGGATTAAATCTAACTGAACACATGTCATGATCTGAACAGGCTATGTCAAACGGCCTCCTCTCTCTGTCCTCCTATAAATACTTAGGAAGGACCTTGGTAAATAGGAAGAGACTTTCTTTATTCCCCTACTCTCTGCTCTATATTACTCTTACTCTTGTAAACATTGACTTGGGCGTCGGAGGCTCCTCCCCCAGAAATACATTCCGAGGAGTCTCTAACCCCTATTCTTCAAAGTCTTGCAGACACCATCATATCGGAAGTCTCTCATTTAGGCACCTCCACACCAAAAGTCTTTCCCTCAGGCAAGAATGTCATACAATGAGGATGCCACCGGGCATCATTTGGCACCGTCTGTGGGAACTCACTCCCAAGTCGCCATTGTTGAGACCCAACATTCTAAGGACAAAGGACTCCCGAAGTCCCCGTCCACGCCGGAAACTCAAATGGCGACTGAACAACCTACGGTAGAGACTTCATTACCTGAGGATGAGCGTCCTCTGATGGTCATGATGAGCTTCCTGTGAGATTTTCACCGTTCTGTTGTTGCGGAGATGACCTAGCAGCTCGACAAAAGGTGGTTTCAACCACCCTCGTTCGGAAGAGTACCTTATTTAGTCACTCATCAGGGAAAAAGTCCTAAGTCACCTCACCAAAGTTCAGAAAAGTGAGGGGTTTCACAACGAGTCCTCAAAGGAGAACGTGCCCTCCAGAGAATGTCACACTGGGGTAATAATGTCAAAAGACCCTGGAACCTCCCGCCGGCGAAGTCCATCCCCGGAAGGGAAGTCTCAATCCCCCTACCGACGAAGTTACCCTCCAAAAATGAGACATTGCTCTACTTTGTCAGCGGCTAACAGGCAACAAGAAGATGGCACCAATACCATCCTCAGGGAGAGGATCCTAGAAAGGTTAGAGAAGGTGGAAAAACAGATTTCTCAAAAACCTGTCTGGACAAGGTTGTCGAAGACCTTCACCGGAGAGGAGTCACCCTTCATCCGTGCAGTAATAGAGGCACCTATGCTAAGTGACTTTCGAGTACCATGCTTGGCAATGTATGATGGGTGCAGTGACGCCCAAGCTCACCTGATGAGGTATAGGCGCAGCATGGTGTTGCGTGGTGCTGATGACGCCACCCTCTGCAAGTGCTTCGAAGTCACCCTTTTAGGGCTGGCAACGGTGTGGTATAACTCCTTGGCCCCCGGAACCATAACAGGTTTCCAGGAGTTATCCACTGCGTTCACACAACAGGTCATCGGAAGTAGGCTGACGGTGAAGATGCCCATCCAAATGTTTGACATAGCTCAAAAAAATGGGGAGACCATTTGAGACTATGCCGAGAGGTTCAACCGAGACACCCTGAGTGTACCCGACTTTCACCCTGAAATCTGCATCCTTACCATGATCAGGGGACTTAGGAGCGATTCACAACTCTTCTACGAGTTCTTTAAGGATCCCTCCGACACCCTCGGAGAGTTCTACCAAAGGGCCGAACAGCACAAGATAGTCGAAGAACTGAGGATGGGAGGATCGAAGTCTGATCAACATCACTTCGAGGGTCAGAGTCACCAACCTCGGTATCCGACCGAGGGTGGGGGCAGACCTCGGAAGCAAAGAGGGAAGAGGCCAGTGTCATTCACTCCCCTGAACACAATAACGACAAATATATTGATGGCCATGGAAAGGCAAGGGGCCACGATCCAATGTCTGAAGGCCACGACCTTGGAGAACAAGAAGAACATGAAGAAATTTTGCCAGTTTCATCGAGACCATGGGCACGACACCGAGGATTGCTTCCAGCTAAAAAAGTACATCGAATCTCTGATCAAGCAAGGGTAACTTCGGCACTACCTACGGATGTCGTCCCCCAAAGGAAAAAGGGAAAAAAATAGGAAAAGGGAAGATGAGGACTACAATTCCGACCGACGTTGTAACCGAAGTGCCAAAAAGCATCCAGCGCCTCCAGCGGGAGTAATCCTGACAATCACTACTAGGATACCCTCAGCCGAGAGAAAAAGGAAAGTTAGGGAAATCTCGAAGATGGAGTTCGGAAACCCAGCGAACAAGCTTGTTGGGAAAGATGGGTCTACCGTGAAGTGCTCTCATGATGACCCCCTCCTAATCATGGCAAGGATAGGGAGTTGGGATGTCAAAAGAGTGCTCATTGATGATGGCTCCAATGCCGATGTTCTGTTCTCCCACCTGTTGCTAAACTTGGGCATCTCCAAGGGTGATCTCAAACCTGTTACTTCCCCTATGTTCAGTGTAGGTCCCTCCGAACTCCCTGTGCTTCGGTGGATCGACCTGCCCTTAATGCTAAAGGGAACTTCGGTCCAGGACAAGAAAGAGCTCTTTGGCTCCAGAATGACAAGGTTCATTGTCATAGATGTCCCTTCCTCATACAATGTCATCTTCGGAAGGCAGACACAAGGAAATCTCCACATTCGTCCAGATGTGAAGTACCTAACGGTCACCTTCAGCATGAAGGAAAAGGACGCAGAGATATTTATTGATCAAGCTGAGGTAAAGAAAGTCTTCATGAAGGCAAGACAAAGCCCAATGAAAGTTCATGCACAGACTTCGGAAGAGAAAAGCATACTCGCTAAAAAGGCAATAGGAAGAGAAAAAAGTGACTTCAAAAAAATAGATACAGAGGATGTAGAACTTGTCCCAGGCCGAAGTACTCGAGTGGCGAAAAAACTGGCGGAAGGTGACAAGGAAAAGCTTGTATCTTTTCTGTTAATGAACAAAGATCTGTTTGCTTATTCTTCGAAGGACATGCCGGGGGTAGACCCTGGTATAATTTAACACAGTCTTAAAGTACACCCGAAAGTAAAGCTTGTTCGTTAAAAAAAGCACAGCCTCTCGGCATATAAGGGCAATTTCATTAAAACCGAAATCTAACGGTTGATGGAGGTAGGCGTAACAAGAGAGGTTAAATACCCCGAATGGCTTAGCAATGTTGTTATTGGCACGAAGGAAGGGAGTGATAAACTCTGAATGTGCATTGACTTTCGAAACATAAACGACGCTTGCCCGAAGGACTCCTACCCTCTGCCACCAATAGACCAATTGGTAGACTCCACGACCGAATACGGTTTGCTTAGCTTTCTCGATGCCTTATGTGGATATCACCAATTTGGATGAATCCGGAAGACGAGGAAAAAAGTGCCTTCATCACTGAAGTCGGTACATACTGCTACGTAAGAATGCCTTTCAGCCTTAAAAATGCGGGAGAAACGTACCAAAGCCTGATGAACAAGCTATTCAGCTACCAAATTGGGAGAAATATGGAAGTATATGTCGACGATATGATAGTCAAGAGCAAGCAGTCTAGTAGTCATATCATAGACTTGGAGGAAATATTCCACCAACTTCGGGAATTTAGGATCTGTCTTAACCCTGAGAAGTGTGCCTTCGGGCTAATGGTTGGAATGTTCCTCGGGTTCATGGTATCCGAGAGGGGTATTGATGCCAACCCAGAAAAGGTCAAGGCCTTGCTAGGATTTCGAACTCCCACAACCACCAATGATGTGCAAAGGCGTACCAGGAGAATCATGGCCCTTAGTAGATTCATCTCCAGATATGGGGACTGGTGCCGACCATTCTTTAAAGTGCTTACCAGAGCAGCAAAAAATAAAGGTAACTTCGGTCCCAAGGAACACCCTTGGACCGAAGACTGCCAGAAGGCTTGGCAGGAGCTCAAAAGCTACCTAACCTGTTTACTGACACTCTGGCAGCCACGGGAAGGAGAACCCCTTATCCTCCACCTCGCCATCATTGAAAAGGCAGTAAGCTCGGTGCTAATAAAGGAAAAAAGAGGAAAGCAATGACCAGTGTACTATGTGAGTAAGTCCCTGCATGGTGCCAAAATTAGGTACCCTATTCTGCAAAAGGCCATTTATGCCTTAGTATTGGCCAGTAGAAGGCTGCGACCTTACTTCTAAGGGCATCCTATTATTGTCTAAAGTAACCTACCTCTTCTAGATGTCATGAGGAAGGTAGACCATTCGAGAAGACTATGAAAGTGGTGCATAAGCTTGGTGAGTACGAGATCACCTACGAGCCAAGAAGGGCAATAAAAGCCCAAGCACTGGCAGACTTCATCGCCGAGGTACATAAAACCGAAGGTAGTCTAGAAGACCTTGGGAATAACGAGCCTGAGTCGACATTGTTCGTTGATGGTACCTCAGGATCCGAACACCAGGGAGTTGAAGTAATCCTTCGCGGGCCCGAAGGTATGGAAGCTATGAAGGCTTTTAAATTCGGATTCAATGTCACCAACAATTTCACCGAGTATGAAGCCCTTATAGTAGGCTTGTGGCTGGTAAAAAGAGTTGGTGTAAGGAATATGAAGGCCCATAGTGATTCTCAGTTATTGGAGACTACGGCGCAAAGAACCCAAACTTGGCAAAATACCATGACCTCGTGAAAAAGCTCATCTAGGAGTTTGACATGGTACATATAGAAAATGTACCTTGACAAAATAATATGGAAGCAGATACTTTGGCCAAATAAAAAAAGTCCACTGAAGTACTGTATCAGCCAAGTATAGCAATAATGTGCATAACAACCTCGGGCAAAGGGTGGAAAGATCCTATCAAGAAATACCTCACAACTTCAAAACTTCCTGAAGATCCTCTTGAAGCCGCGAAAGTGTGAAAGTGCTCAGGAAGATACTTCCTAATTGGGGAAGAGTTATACCGACAAGGGTATGCAAGTCCACTACAGAAGTGCGTCAGTGAAAAGGATGTTGAGACGGTCTTCAAAGAAGTCCATGAGGGAGTCTGTGGTTTTCACATAAGAACTGATGTCCTTGCTGGGGTACTACTTTGCCAAGGATACTTCTGGCCTACCTTGAGGAAGGATGTGAGGCAGTTCATCCAGAAATGTGACAACTGATAGAGACACGCTTCTATCCAGAGACTACCCTCAGAAGTCGTAACTTCGGCAAACTACCTTTGCCCCATCGTTGTTTGGGGTATTGACCTCATCGGACCTCTCTCAACAACTCCAGGAGGAGTGAAGTTCTGCGTAGTCGTAGTAGACTATTTCACCAAGTGGATCGAGGCAGAGCCTTTAGCAGCAATATCGGCGAAGGACATACAAAGATTTGTCTGGAAGAACATAATATGTAGATTCGGCGTGCCGAGGGTGATAGTAGCCGATAATGGTTCCCAGTTTACTGATAAGGGGTCCCAGGATTTTACAACCGACCTCGGGATAAAATTGCACTTCACATCGGTGGTCCATCCTTAGAACAATGGACAAGTTGAAGTATCCAATAGAACGATAAAATATGGCTTGAAAAAGAGGCTAAAGGAAGCAAAGGGGAAATGGCCAAGAGAGCTCCCGAGTGTGCTATGGAGCTACCGAACAACTCCCCGAAGGGCCATGGGTAAGACACCCTTTTCACTCATCTTTGGCACGAAGGCCATTATCCCTGTCGAGGTCGTACAACCAAGTATAAGGATACAAGTATTCGACGAAGAAAGGAACAACCTTGGTTTAAGAACCAAGTTGGATCTTATTGACGAGCATAGAGATATGGCCAAGCTCAAAAGAAAGGCTTTCCAACAGAGAGTAGCCATTGCTACCAACTTGCATGTCAAGCGTAAAGGAATCAAGAAAAGGGACCTCGTTCTCCGAAAGGCTGAATTTGAAGCCCGAAGACCATCTCACGGAGTACTTCAGGCAAACTAGGATGGACCTTATTTGGTCCTCGAGGAAGTTAGGTCAGGAGTCTACAAGCTTGGTAATACTGAAGGTGGAGAATTGAAAAATACATGGCATTCAGACTCTTTGAAAAAATTCTACACTGAGAAAAATTTTCAACAGAAAAATTGTACAAATCCTTACCAAAGGTGACTGACCGAACATGGTTCGTTCCAAAGGAGAAAACTGAGAATGGTTATTTCCAAAGGTGCATGTATAAAATTATACATTTTTTTTTAAGGGTACCGACCGTACATGGTCGCTTCCGAGGAAGGCAAATTGAACATGGTTATTTCCGAAGAAGCATGTGTGAAAATTTGTAGTCTTTGCCGAAGAAGATCGACCGAACATGGTTGGTGAAAAAGGCACTTAACTATTTTTTACACAAGTTAAGTTTTGCCGAAGTCATCCAACTGAACTTGGTTGGCCCTAAAATGCCTAACTATTTTTCCGAAGGATGCTAACCGAAGATGGTCATGAAGCCCCTCGGTGTTGAAGATAGTTAAGTTCCAAAAAATGACAATAATACTCAAAGGACAACCAAGGAACTTAGCCAAAATTTTGAAGACAGAAAAATTTCATTGACACTTTAGTACAAAGTACAAGGAGTGAGCTGCAAAAAGAAGAAGGAAAAACAAAGAAGGAGGAGCCTATTGTTGAGGAGCCTATTGTTGTGCTTGATCACCTTTGAGGACATAGACATCATCGGTCTGATCACCTTCGGCCTCATCATCTTCGTTTGTACTAACGTCGGGCGCCGAAGGAGGAGGGATGGGAAGGTTGAGGAACTCTATCTTTGACCATTCCAAGGATGGCCCTTTGGGGATATCCAGAGCCGCCAAGAAGGAAAGATCAAGGTTGGGAGACTTGGAAAGGACTTGGTGGCAAGCAAGGCAGAATCAATCTTGGTAGGACGACTTAGTCGCCTCGTCTGACTTGGCCTTCTCCACCTTCAAGTCCTCCAGTTCCTTCTTCAAGACCTCAACCTCCTTCTCCAACTTCTTCTTACTCTTTTTTTTTTTCTCATTCTTTAGTCGATCGGCCTCAGCTTGGAGTTTGGAGTTGAGGCAAAATGCCTTGGAAAGATCAGCAATGGCTTCATCCTTCTCCTTTTGAAAAGCCTCATTTGCTGAGGTTAGTGATATCATCCTTGCCCCGAGGTCAGATAACTTGAAGGAAAAATCCTCCATCAGTTCACCTTGGCTCTTCAGAACTTCCTGCCGGAGGTTGGCCAAGTCCTCCTTGGCTATCTTGTTAAGCTCACCGTACTTGACGACGAAGCTAGCAAAAGGTTCCTTGGCCTTAGCCAAGCTTTCCTCTGACCAACTTCAAATCGAGGACTACTTAACTGCCCAGGCCTAAAGGTACCCACTGTATGCCAACAACAGCAAAAGGGGAAAATTCTGAGTAAGGGTAAAAAAGAAACAAGACTCAGAAATTTTCTATGTGCTAAAGGGTTAAAGTTCACTTGGGTAGCATGTTCGCTCATCCTCGCGGCGAAGACCTCCTCATTTGGGCACTCTTCGATTAGGGACTGAAAAGTGGCATTCGTTATAATGTCTTTCGCCATCTGGGGAGCCATCTTTTGGCTATCCTCAGAAAACAAGTCCACGTCCTCTGTGAAATTCCAGAAGGGCTCCCTTGAAACCTTGTCCCTCGGGATTTTAGAGTCCCGAATAGCCCTCTTCCGAGCATGGTCCTCCACCCATGGAGTCTGCGTTCCTTCGCCTGCAAAGTCACGCCAAAGTTCCATTAGAACGTTATCCCTTAGCCATTCGTCTATAAGGTCTAAAATACCAAAAATTCCCAAACTCATAGAAGAATGGCTAAGGGACAAACTTGGCAGAAGTTCGGTGTCTTTTCCTTCAGAGTCACTGACATCGAGGACCTCAACGGGAACACCTTTGCCTTTCTTCTTTCAGCACTCCTCGAGCTCTTCGGCCGAAAGTCCTCCAACAGAAGTGCCCAAAGTCTCCACAGCCGCGTCGGGACTAAGAGAAGTAGAACAAATGGCCGAATCTGAGGTCGGCGTGAATAGGAGTTTGGTCCAGTACCTCCACAGCATCTTCGGGCGGAGGAAGTGAGTCCTCCTTGGCTTTCTTCGACTTTGACGGCGAATAGGGTCCACCCGGTGCCTTTTTCCTCTTAGGCGCCGCCTTCTTCTTCTGCTGTTCTCCCTTCTCGGCCTGGTCGAAGAAGAGGCCTTTGTAAAAAGCAGCAGACTTGTCACCCATCTTTGCAAAAAAAAGAACATCAGTGTAAGTAGGGAAAGGCATAAGTAGCAAAACATTAGAATGACACTTACTCTCTTTCAACGCTGAGTATGTAAGTTCACCCCGAAGAAGCTGCACCAGCCACGTCTTATTCCCATCAATCGAAGGCTTTGTCATACCTTCGTCGGTAATATGTTCCTTGATTACGCCAAGCACCACCTCCAAAGAAGGAAAAAGACAAGAAAAAATCAGGGAGCAAAAGAGAGCGAAAGATGAGAAGTGTGGAAAAATTTGAAGGAGGAAGAGTTTATATAGACCGAAGGGGGCAGGCGAAGCGTCGCCATAATGACCCTTCGCAGTTGAAAAGACATGACCGACGTAACGGACATGACCGTTCACCAGTCCCCTGATGCCACGTGTCACCTGATGCGAGAAATAAGGGCACGCCTTCTGACAGCTGGAAGACATACGCAAGCATAGCCTGAAGTGACGCATCCATTTGGTTAGAATATGTGATGATTCACTAGCAAGCAACAAAAAACCCAGAAGGAGAACATGCACTCTGGTCCGAAGGAACAACTTCGGGAACATCAAAAGCTCGGACAAAAAGTGAAGAGTACCACTTAATGCCAAAGGAACTACCTCGGGTAGGAGAGGCATCTTGAAAAGAAGAGGTGCCGTCTTCCGAAAAAGGTAACCTCGGTAAAAAATTCAGTCATACTAACTGAGACAACTATCACCTCCCACAAAGAGTTCCACGATACGCTTGCAAAAGCTCAAGCACCAAAGATATAACTTCGGCTTTCCAAGGAGGGCATGACACAGCCGAATGGCTATTACCTTGGAGAACTCCCAAATTGGCCTGATGAGCATCACCCTTGGGAAATGCATGTGACCAACCTCGGGGAAGAGAGGGCCCTCACCATCCTCGGAGAGGGCTTAACACCACCCTCGAGAAACACACACAGCCAACTTCAGGGAAGGGTGTCTTTCACCGCCCTCGGATTTTATGAACCTACTGACCTCGGAAAAGTAACTTCCCATCCTTGGCAAAAGAGAACTTCTCTTGAAGGTGCCCTGCTCTACTGAAGGACTTATCCTGACAGCCCTCGGTGGTGATATCTAGCCGAAGGGGGCCTCTTATTCCAAAAGAGACTCATACCCCGAAGGGGTCTTGCAAAGATGCGACAAAAATGGTTAATGAGCCTCTGACAAAGAGACCTCACACACGCCCTTGCCCTCTGGCCAGAATGGCCTACGGCTAGCTGGAGATACCTATTCTCGAAGGTACGGATCAAATCTAACCGAACACGTGTCATGATTTGAACAGGCTATGTCAAACGGCCTCCTCATTCTATGCTCCTATAAATACTTGGGAAGGACCTTGGTAAAGAGGAATAGACTTTCTGTATTCCCCCACTCTCTGCTCTATACTACTCTTACTTTTGCAAATACTGACTTAGGCGTTGGAGGCTCCTCCTTCGGAAATACATTCTAGGGAGTCTCTAACCCTTGTTCTTCAAAGTCTTGCAGACACCTTCATACTAGAAGTTTCTCATTCAGGCACCTCTACACCGGAAATCTCTCCCTCAGGCAGAAATTTTATACAACAAGGATGCCACTGGGCATCACCTTGTACGTGGCCTTTCTTCTAATTTTTAACAAGGGGACAATAGCTTAAACAAATACTCTTTTAACTTTCCTGCACAAATAATTTCCTCCATGAGCTTTTTTAGCTACCAGCATTCCTTGATATCATATTCCTTGTCTTTATGGTACCTGCAATATTTTTGCAGATCTGTTTTTGTTCGAGGGCTGTATTGGCAGCAACCACCCTGGTACTTGGTTTTCCTCTTCAGCGCATACAGAACGTTGGATATGGTTTTTTCAGTGGTGGGAGGGTTGGTTCCATTTGCGTACGCTTCTCACTCTTACTTTTTGCCATCTTTACCTTTTACTTGTTCCATTGTCCCTTGCGGGTGGTTGAGTTCCTCAATGTGCATATACTGAGTAGCTCAGTCGAGGAACTCCTCTATATCCTTGACCGAGTTCTCATCAAGGTCCCAGGCTAATCTTGAATCTTGTTCCAATCCTTGAGTAATAACAACCAAGTGCAGCTCTAGGGACAGTCCCTATACCTGACAAGCTTTTGCGTTGAATCTTTGGATGAAATCCCTTAAGGGCTTGTCATGGCCTTGTCGAACCTTTAAAAGATGAGCCCACCATCCTAGGGGTAGGGCGAATTCCCAGGAAGTGACGCAAGAAGGCTTGGGAAAGGTCCCTAAAAGATGAAAAAAGACATCCTCAATAGGTCCCAAACCAAGAGGTAGTGGCCCCGATCAGTGTCAAGCTGAAAGCTCTACACATGATTGCATTTAAGGCCCGTTCCAACCTCACATAAGTGACATATTTTTATAAGTGGTTGATTGGGTCGGTGAGGCCATCGTACAGGTCAATTTTAGGCATGTAGAACCCCTCTGGGGTAGGTACATTAATTATCTTATCTGTGAAAGGCTAGAGCTACATGTATTCAACGTTGATGCCAATGCTAAGGCTTGTACTCAAAGGCTCAGGGGCTCGAATGTGTTGCTTCATTTGATTGAGCCTTGGTAGTATGACACTAATTGTCACACCTCACTCAGGCCCTGGCCTATAAGTTTCAAGGTTTAACTCCCAAACCCACTTTTGTACTAAATTTCCTCAATTTGGCCAAACAATCAATGGAAACCTTAAGTCTTATTTTCTTAAGGTGAGAAGCCTGGGAGGTGGCCCAGGAGGCTTTTAAAACAAACCCAATAGTTACTTGCAGCAAAGGCAAGGCCCAATACCACTAACTTGCACAACAAGCAAGGCTTATATTGATTACTTGCATTCCAAGCAAGGCAACACTTAATGAAGTTTTAAGTGCATAATTGGTGTGCAATCAAGTGTGCTACTTATATGACAACCAAGAAGCCTCAATGTTGGTTTTTGATTTTGAAACCATAGGTAAAATGCACATGATGCTCTCGGCCAACAACATACACATACTGGTGCACAACATTTCCATAAGACAAGGCCCACAACTAATCACATAAAAGTGCCAAACATTGGCCCAAAACATTTAGCATCCAAGTACAGGCATAAAGCCATCCATAAGTCCATACATAACTTGGCATATAAACCCAACAAAACCAACACAAGTCTAGGCATCAAGGACTACACATATGTACACAAAAGAGTAGTCTACCTAGTGTCCAACATGGCTACATGCCATGAATCCAAAAGCCAAACATGCCAAGTTATTACATACCAAGACCACTAATGGTCAAACATAACCTTGAGTATGCCATACAAGAGTACACACTGTAACACCAACCCAATTGCCTGGTTCATTGTCATGAAAGAAAATACTATGATCAGAGCCAAAGTCCAAGTATCCATAGCTTTCCTAGACAAGTCTCCAACTACAGCCTGCAAACTTAGCTCATAAGTCTCGGCCAACAAAGATATAAGACTTGTAATGAACCTAAAATGATAAGCCAAGCACACATTGGCACATACCTTGGAAACTAAGCAAATTAGTGCAAAACACAAGCAACAAGCAAGCTAGCACTACTCAGGCCGAATGTCCTTGCCTGAAATAAAAGGATGGGCAGTGAGTATAACTCAGTAGGATTCACTTATATACATATACAACTCAAAAATGAGTCTATTTAGTTAAGCTGAGTGTTCACTCAAAGCTTAACCACCCATTTGTCAGCTTTACCTGCAAAACAAACACAAAGACAAAGGAAACCAAGCATATACATATACAAGATAATTAACCATAGCAAATAATCCATAATACCATAAGTGGGGTTAGCAAGCACATGGAAACACCAAAGCACACAAGTACACACACACACTCCACATGTTTGCTCTCGGCCATAATGAACCATACATGTACCCATGTGCACAATGCACACAAAAACCTTCAACATACCACTTCCACTTAGAGCTCCAAAATGCCAAGCAAATAGGCCACATTTACTTGCATTTCTAGTACATGTACAATAGTCAATTAGCTAATCAACAAGTAGACCAAGTATTCTCAATAGCCCATCAAGCAACTAAGGTCATTTGGCAAATTTTAACCATCACTTAGCCACTCTAAACACTTGAACCATGGTACATTACCAAGCAACATCAAGTGTTAGTGAACCCTACCTCAATTGCTCTCGGTCACAACCAAGCTTCAAATGCCCAAGTGTTCCTCAATCACAATGCCTACCATAACAACACATAGGCATCAACAACACATACTCATGGACTAACTACCATGATTTCTATGAAGAACACTACAATATACAAGCTTAAGCTCTCGGTCACAATGCCCAATTCCACATTTTTGTGTTATCCATCAAACCAACTCATTACATGATCATCTAGTCATCAATGAACATTACTCATGGCATCATTACCATGTAACCAAGTGAAGAACACTCAAGTACACTAATCCAAGATTTCGGCCAAAATGTCCATTTTCACACAATAATATTCTTCATCAATCTAATCCAACACATGCTAATCCAAGCATCATTAAACCTTAACCATGGTACAAATACCATGTAATAATGTGAAGAACATGAAATTACCTTCACATTGAACTTTCGGCCAACATAACAACTTGCACACTTTGATGTTCCTTACTCCAAATAGCCTAGCACAAGATCAAATAGGCAACAATAACACTTAGTCATGGATTAATTTCCATGGAAACGAAGAAGAACATCAAGTTATGTCACCCAACACTCTCGGCCAACAATGGACTTGCAATCCACCATAACACATGCTCAAGTAACTCAATCCAACATCAATTGAGCACTTAAATCCCTTGTTCATGGAAGAAATACCATGGAATCAAGGTGAACATAAGAAATACCTCAAACCCTAGCTTGATTAGGCTCAGGCTTCCTTGAATCTCCAAGAACAAAGTTTGATTCCAAGCAAACAAAGGCCGAAATAAACTTCTCCAAGCTTGAATCCTTCAATGCCCTCAAGATTTCTTGGATTCAAGACCAAATGGTGAGTGAACTTTCAAGGACAACTCTCGGTCAAGTGATGAGCAAAGAACCCGAAATGGCAATGTAATGGTCTTGACTAGTTTCGGCCGAAAGACTTGTGTTTTAGTTAGCTAAAATGCTAACTTTTGCCTCCATTTCTTTGCATGAGACAATGTAGTCCTCCACTTCACATGTTCACAAAACCGCCACTAAAACATAGGTTTTCTTGTCACTTAAGTCCATCCATGGCTTTAAATGCCAAGCATAAGACAAACACAAGTACCAAAGTACTATAATCACCCATGTGTAACCGGCCATGTAACTAGCTAACAAACTAGTTAATTTAACTAGTTAACTAGTGAATAGTTCTTTAGTGGTAGACAAGACTAGACTAGCAATCATTGTTGTCTCCCGCAATTTGGCTTAGTATGGCACTAGTCACCTTAAAAACTTGCATGGCCGAAATGATCAACTTAAAGTTGATAGTTCTAATTGTGCCACTCATTTAAGTGTACAATTTGATCCCCTTTCTCTGTTTTCTGTCTGTCTTTCCATAGTCTAGTTTCTATGTGCAGTTAAGCCCTAAAAATTGCCAGCTTTACACATAGACCACTGTACTAGACTCCATAGTTCTCCTTATCCTTCCTTTTTGTTTTCTCTTGTTTTCCTTTGTTTTTCTTGGCCTAAGCCAAGCCCTTAGGAGGTACCTAACAGCTGCGCTATGTCGAACATCTGTACTGGCATCTTGGCTGTCGGCCTGCTGCCAATGAACTACTGGGTGAAGGCAGTAGGCAGCTCCTGGAAAGTTAGCAAGGTTCTATGAGCAAGGAGTTATTGTTGGGTTTCTCACTAGAAGTTGTATTTATAGTGAGAATCAACTTCCAGGCCTAATGGGTTTCAAAGCCCTGATCCAATTAGGCTTTAATTTTGGGCTTAATAATGGCTCAACTATTGGGCCCATTATTAATATGAAATTATTGTGAACCTAAAACCCAAATTATTAGCCCATGCACTCTAATGATCCAAATAGCTCTATGTGTGCGACCCAATAGGCTCTTACCATGTTGGCAATGATCATAAATCACATTTATGATCATAAGTAATGAGCGGTGTCTACATCATTGCTACCCAAGTGACAAGATTGTCGATGATTCGACTAAACCTTTATGATCATCCCCGATAGATGCCATTGTCCCTTTGTCCAAGATATCAAGACTAAGCACGAGACATGGAATGTGTCACTCTCGTATGGCCCAATCTTTGGTTTCTTGATTACCGAGTAGACCAACTTAAACTGATGACATTGATATCGTATATCAACTCATCCGAGCATGGCCATGCATTTTTCTAAGTCTTACTCTATCAAGGGGCCCGAAGATATCACTCCCGTTACATAGGAGGGACAAATCCCATCTTGATCATACAAATCCCTCTGCATGATATGTGGCATACCCAATGACCTCCTTCAAGTTCACTCAGTTACGAGCAACAAAGGAAAGTATCAAAGTATGTGACTCACATGTAGGGACCCTTGATGATCTTAGGTCGAAGGGCTACATATACCATGATCACTATGAGAATTACTTATGACACTCATATAACAATCCATGTAGTGTTCTCATGGTGGGTCGGTCCCGTACACAAGTTCTCCAACTTGTACCCATATGTAGACTACATATCTCATATTAGTCTCCACATATGCTAGTCGTTATGTATTATTGCAACCCGCTCCACAATAATACTAGACCAGGGACGTTTAAGAATATCATTGTTCTAGGGTTACAATTATGTTTATTACATTACGCAGAAATAAAAACAACAAACATAATTGCTGGATTAATGCCTTAATAAAATATCATGACTCAATGTGCAAAAAATACAATCATCTCATGATTGGCTTTTGGGCACAACACTAACAGTTATACCATTGCCGTTGCCGGACCGAAGAGGGTCACTTCAAAACACTTGCAGAGGGTGGCATCATCGGCACCGTGGAGCACCATGCTTTATTTGTACTTTGTGAGGTGCGCCTGGGGGTCACTACGCCCGTTGTAAGTTTCTAAGCGTGGCACCCTGAAGTCACTAGGCTTGGGCACCTTCACCACTTCCCGCAGAAAAGTGACTCTTCTCCGGTATAAGTGTCAGACAATCTCGACCAGACTGGTTTTCGGGAGATCTGCTTCTCAACCTTTTCCAGTCTTGCCAAGATTTTTTCCATAAGGGCAGTCGTGTTGGTTTCCCCTTGCTGGCTAGTGGTCAGTTGCAATGGCGAACTTCTTCTCCTTCTTGGAGAATAACTTTGGCGGCGAGGAGACTGAGACCTTTAGTACGGGGATGGACTCTGCCGAGAGGAGGGCTTGGTTCCTTTTGGTCTTGTTCCCCGACGGGTCGCGCCCTATGGGGCACGTCCTCCATAGAAGATGCATCGAGAAAGTCCTTACTCCAGGAGCTCTGGTGGGTGGACCTCGAACCTCTCTCTCGGGGTACTGCCGAAGGGGAGATCCTTCGGCTCAGTGGAGGCTGGGGCTACCTCTGGTCGAGTTGTCGAGTCATTTCGGCAACTATGGAGCGCTGGAAGTCTCGCAAGAAGTTCATCGTTACTGTAAGAGGGCGATTGTCTTCCGGCGTAGAAGTCTCTGCAGTGGGCTGCTGGGTCACCGACTGAGCCTCCGGTTCGGAGGTGGACTTCGGGATCCCCTTGTCCTTTGAGTGCCGAGTCTATATTACAGCGACCTGGGAGATGTTTCCCACAGATGGCACCAAATAATGCCCCCCGGCATCATCGTTGTGTGACATAGTGAGCCTGGAGCAGAGACTGCCGATGGGAGAATGCCTAGGTGAGGAAGCTTCTGCGGAAGGAGGACTGCAAAGAATCAGAAAAATAGGGGTTAGGAGGTCCCCGGAGTGTTTTTCCGGGGAGGGACCTCCGACGCCGAAATCAGCGTTTGGAAATAGAGAGTAAATAAGAGTGAAGGGATTTCCCCTTGATGTCCCCAAAATCCGCTTACCTGGGGAATTTCCCGAATATTTATAGGGAGGCAAATAGTAGAGATTCGTTTGACATGGCCCACCCAGATGATGACACGTGTTCGGTCCGATATAACCCGTGCCTTCAGAGAAAGGGGGAGCCTCTTAGCCGACCATAGGCCGCCCGGCCGAAAGCCTAAGCAGCACAGGGGTGGCGTGTCAGAGCGTGTCTGGGGGGCCCGTGTCGGGGGCCTATGAGTACGGTGTGTCAGAGACTCCTTAGCTGTTTGGTCATACACCCATGTGGCCTTTTCGGGTGACCGAACTCTCTCGGGGTACAGAGCTTATTCGGGGAAGTGAGCTTCTTTGGAGGGAGGTCCCCTATTTTATATGAGACACCTTTGGTTGGGCCCTCCCGAGGTTAGGCTCGGGCTCCTGAGAATGGTACTTTGTGAATGTGTCCCGAAGGCGACCGAAAGAGTATCCGAAGGTGGTCTTGGGAACGTGAGGTCGGCGCGACGTTACCCTCGGGAGGAGTGGTGACCCTTCTTGGCCGAAGTTGGCCCCATGGGTTCCCTGAGGGTAACGCCTATCCGGCTTGTCCGAGGATGCTTGAGGCTCTCTCTTTGCCGAGGTTTGGTCGCTTGTTCCGACCGGAGGTGATGCGTTGGTCAAGGACGGCATGCATGTGTGAGGTCCTTCAAGGGCGATTGCCCTTCGGCTATCAGAGTTGTGAATCTCTCCAAAGTCCCTCGATAATTAGGAGGATGCAGATTTCGGGGCAAAAGTCGAGCACAGTCAGAGCTTTTCGATTGAACCTTTCGACATACTCGTGAATGATCTCCCTATTCTTTTGGGCTATGTGAAACATTTGCACGAGCATCTTCGCTGTCAGTCTACTCCTAATGAACTGCTGGGTGAATGCGGTGGATAACTCCTGGAATCTCATTATGGTTCCAGGAGCCAGGGAGTTATACCACACAGTTGCCGACCCTGACTGGGTGACTTCGAAACACTTGCTAAAGGTGGTGTCATTAGCACCATTTAACATCATGCTATGCCTATATTTCGTCAGGTGAGCTTGGGGCTCACTGCATCGATAATACATTTCCAAGCGTGGTACTCGAAAGTGACTTGGCGTAGGTGCCTCTACTATTGCACGGATGAAAGGTGACTCTTCTCTGGTGAAGGTCTCCGACAACCTTGACTAGACAGGTTTTTGAGAAACCTGTTTTTCCACCTTCTCCAGCCTCTCAAGGATTCTCTCCATGAGGATGGTAGTGCTGTCCTCTCCTCGTTGCCTGGAAGTCACCGGCAACGGGGAGTAACATCATCTTTTCGGCAAGTGACTTTGCCGATGGGGGGACTGGGACTTCCCATCAGTGGATGGACTTCGCCATAGGGAAGTTTTGGGCCCTTTTGACACCGTTTCTCCAGCACAACATCATCTGGAGGGTATGTTCTCCGTTAAAGACTCACCGTGAAAACCCCCACTTTCAGAGCTCTGGCGAGGTAACCTTGGGCTTCTGTCTTGGAGGGTACTAGGAAAATGTGCCCTTCTCCTAGGAGGTGGTGTGACCACCTTTGGTCAAGCTGTTGGGTCATTGCAGCCACGATAAAGCGCTGAATGTCCCGTAGAAAGCCCATCGTGATCGTTAGAGGATGTTCCTCCTCAGGCAAGGAAGTCTTCGCCGCAGGTTGTTCAGTTGCCGTTTAAGTCTCTGGCGCGGATTGGGACTTCGGGAGTCCCTTGACTTTAGAATGCCAAGCCTCAACAACAGCGACCTGAGAGTGGTTTCCCACAGACGGCACCAAATGATACCCAGCAGCAACTTTATTGAATGACATGTTGACCCGCAGGGAGGACTTCCGGTGTGAAGATGTCTGAAACACTTAGAATAACAAGGGTTAGGAGCTCCCCGGAGTGTGTTTCCGGGGGAGGAGCCTCCGACGTGCAAGTTAGTATTTGTGAGAATGATAGATGAAGAGCAGAGAGTAGAGAATAAAGAAAGTCTATTCTCCTTACCAAGGTCCCTCCTAAGTATTTATATGAGGGAGAAGGCCCTTTGACACAGCTTGTCGAAATCATGACACGTGTTCGGTCAAATCCGATCCATGCCTTTGGAGGTAGGCATCTCCAGCTGACCGTAGGCCGCTCTGGCCAGAGGAAAGGGGCGTGTGCGAGGTCTCTTTGTCAGAGGCTCTTTAACAATTTTTGTCGTATCTCCGTGAGACCTCTTCGGTGTGTGAAACCCTTTCAGGCATAGATTTTCCCCCTGAGGGCTATCGGGGAAGGCCCTTCGGCAGAGTGGGTCACCTTCATGAGACTTTTTCCTCTGTCAAGGATGGTGGATCACCTTCTCCGAGGTCGGTAGCTTCGCAAATCCAATGGTGGTGAAATACACCTTTTCCTAAAGTTAGTCATGTTCCTTTTCTGAGGGTGGTGTTAAGAATGCCCCGAGTTCGAGGCTAAGCTCCCACCGAGGGTGGTGTCAGGATAGCTGATCAAGAGTTCTTAGGGGCAGTAGCCCTTCGGCTATCACTTTGTATAGGATAATTTGGGATTCTTATCTAAATGGTGGTGGAGATTTAGGTGGGAAAAAAGATACATTTTGGAGAAGGGTTGTTAAATCATTATATGGGCAGAAGGAGGGTTGGCAAAGGTAGTTAGCAATATACCAGTATGGAGTGATATCTTAAGAATCAATGTCGATCAAGCCAATTTGGGCATATCTTTAAACGATAAAATTGTCTAACGAGTGGGAAAAAGACAAAAAATCAGATTTTGGCATGATATGTGGTTAGGTTTTATACCATTTAAGCTGAGATTCCCACGTTGTTTAAGCTTGCTATAAATTTAGATAGTTTTGTTGCAAACTTAGGAAGTTGGGTGCTAGGCACATAGAAATGAGAATTGTTAGGTTCATTCCTTAGTGCTTGGCCCTGGCCAAGGAAATAAAGAGAAACACCATGGAGACATGAAAGATTTGTGAAAGCAAGTCATAGTGGTGTATGTGCTAAATTGAGGACTTTCGGGTTCTAAATGCACAAAGAAAATGGCCATGGGATTATTGCAGGAAAATAAAATGAGAGGACTATAGTGCACACTTAAACTAGTGGTGCTGATGAAACTACAAACTATGAATGGGGGCTTTCGGCCATGCAAAGTTGTAAGGGGACTAGTGGGATACTAAGCCAATTCTTGGTAAAATTCAATGATGACCAGTTAAATCTTGTCCCCCACTAAGGAATTAAGGCATCATTGCCTTGAATTGCCTAATTAGTACTTTTTATGGTACTTGGCCGAAACTTACTTGGGACTAATGGTCATTTTGAACTCCTTGGAGTAGTGCTTGGCAATGTAAGCCATGAAGTAATAGTAGTATCGAAATATACTTATGTTTTAGTGGTAAAAAGGAAGCCATGGAGACATGAGGGCTCATTAGTACCATGCAAAGTTAATGAGGTCGAGAATTAGCCTTATACCATTTTAGTTACATGTGGCTTATCACCGAAATTGCATGTTTCCACTAAAACCATTTGCTATCATTTTCGGGCTTACCTCTCCAAGACCGAAACTAGTTTTGTTGTGTTCTTGGAGCTCCTACTGAAATGGTTTCGGACTAGAGCAAAAAGGAGGCGAATTGGAGCTTGAATGAAGGAATCAAGCTTGGAGTCTCCATTCTCGGCACTAGGCAACTCAAGTTTGAGCTTTGGTTTGAAGAAACAAGGAAAGGCTGAGACGTTCAAGCTTGAGATTGAGGTAACTAATTGTGATTTCCTTGAATACATGGTATAGATTCCATGAACAAGGGGTATTGATGCCTAATTGGTAATTGAAATGTGTTAGGCCATCTTTGTTGAGGAGCATTTCGGTTTTGGGTGTTAAGGCATCAACCGAGAAGCTCAAGCTTTGGTTCAAAAGGTAGGGTTCACTAATTTACTTGATTGCTTGGTAATACACCATGATTCAAGTGATAAAGTGGCTAAGTGATGGTTAATTATGCTAAATGACCTTAGTTACTTGATGGGCTTATTGTGATGATTCGGTTTTCATTGTTGATTAGCTAATTAAGTATGGGCATGTGTTAGAAATCCTAGTAAATGAGGTCAATTTGCTAGGCATTTCGAAGCTCTAGTGGATGTGGACTAAATGGTGAAGTTTGATGTGCAATGGTGCACAAGGACACATGCTATGGGTTTGGCCGAATGGTCATTATGGTGTGTGAGTGTGTACATTGTGTGCTTGAGTGTTGCTTTGTGCTTGCTAACCCCTCACTTGTATATTCTTGCCTATTTGTCTCGGATATGTTAGTATGTTGTGATGGCCAGGGGCCTCATCGTTTAGAGTCATGATGACTGGAGAAGAGACTTCTGGGAGGAAGAACGCCTGGTGGATTGGATCGCCCAAAGGAGAGTGCCTGAAAGCTTAGAAACAAAGGGTTAGGAGGCCCCCGGAGTGTTTTTCCGGGGGGGAGCCTCCGACGCCCAAGTCAGTGGTGGCTGAGAGAAAGGCAGAGAAAATAGCACAAAGGGCTGAGGAGTCTCGCCTGGTAATTTTCTCAGAGTGTGGGAGCAGTGTTTTGCCAACCAGCCTCCTGCCAAGTATTAATTCCTGGTATTTATAGGAGCGCCTAGCCCGTTCAGATCGCGACACGTGTTCGGTCGGATGTTCCTGAATTTCTGGGCGTAGGAGACAGATAGCTGGTAGCAGGTTGCCTTGAGCCGTGTGCTGAGACGGGCCATGATGTGATTCTGATGGCGTCAGCGTGGCAGTGCGCCTTTTGAGGCGGATTGTGGCGTCTGCGAATGGATGTGTCAGAGGCTTCCTTAAATGCTTCCATAAATGCTCCTGCCGTACTCCCGAGGTCCCTGGGTGAGGTCGTCCTTTGGTACGGACAGAGCCTCTTCGGGAAACAAGCCCTCAGTTCGGGGGTTCCCAGTTTCAGGGAGTTCCGCCTTCGGGGATATCATGTTCGGCTCGCTGTGTCTGGTGCCGCTTTTCTGAAGGCGATCTGTTCACAACCTTGGGGGGCCGAGTAGTGTCCTCGGGTTTTCCTGGCGTGCCGGGCTCGGAGCTCTTCGGCTATCTCCCGAGGTGCATGATCACACCTTTTCTCGGGTAGCGCCAGCTTCTTCTGGCCATTCTTGTGGCAGGGAGTTCGGCCAGATCGAGGCAATAGCGTTTGGCTATCATGTTGTATATATATATATATTGTGGTTTTGGTCTTTTTATGTCTTATTTTGCAGGGTATCATGAGCTTAAGGAGGTTAAGTCTTGAGTTGTATACTCGGCTTAACTAAATAAACTCTTTAATGAGTTGGTATGGTAGTGAACTCTACTGAGTATTTGTACTCATTGCCCATACTCTTGTGTTTCAGGAAAGGATATTCGGCCTGAGTAGTGGTAGCTTGAGCTGCTAGTGTGTGTGTGCTGGCTTTGCTTGTGTACTAAGGTATGTGCCAATGTTGTGCTTGGCTTGATTAACTTACTGCATACAAGTCTTTTTTTTTGAAGTTGGCCGAGACTTATGGTTTAAGTTATGCAGGCTTGTAGCGTGGGACTGTCTAGGTGGGCAGCAATGGATGTGTGGACTATAGCTCTGGTAGTGGTCTTCGCTTTTATGACCATGAACATGGCCATAGGACTTGTACTTCAGTGTGTCTTGCTTTATGGCACCCTTAAGGTTTTATTTGGAGAGTAAGGGTTTCGGTTTGTAAGCATAACTTGGATAATGAAAACTTTGGTGAATCATGGCATGTAGCCATGTTTGATGTACTAGGTAGACTACTTTTGGTTATGTACATATGTGTGTAGTCTTGGATATGCCTAGTTTTTGTGGTACATATAGTACCTTAGTAGGCCGAGTTATGCTTGCTTTTTTGGTATGGTTTTGTACATGATAAATTATGGGCCTATATGTGGCTTGTTATGAATGTGAAGTATGTTTTATAATGTGAACCCCCCATGTACTATTTATGGCCGAATGTTCATGTGCACTCAAACTTGAGTTTTCAAACTTATTAATACCTTGGGCTTCTTGGTTGCCATACTAAGTAGCACACTTGATTGGACACATCCTAAACACTTAACTTCAATGAGTGTTTGCCTTGCTTATTATGCAAGTTACCTATTACAGCCTTGCTTGTCTTACAAGTTAATATTTTGGGCTTTACTTCTGTTGCAAGAAACTAATTGGGTACTTCTCAAAAGCCTCCTGGGCCACCTCCCAGGCTAAATACCTTAAGAAAATAAGACTTAAGGTTAAGTAACTTTGGTTGGCCGAATTAAATGTTGTTAATAACACTCCTGAAATATCTTAGTTGTTAACTATAACTAAGGTTTGGGTGAGTGTAGTACAAAATGAATGGGCCAGGGCCTGTGTGAGGTGTGACAAGAATTCTGTTGGAGGAGACGCTTGAGGGATAGAGAATGTTCAGAATTTGATTCTCTTTCACAGGTCCTTGAAGATGTACAACTCTAGCCTACTGTCTCAAACAAACTATTCTACACTCTATCAAATTCAGATTCATTCCCTGTCAACTTAATCTCGAGTTTGGTGGACTTAAAGAAAGGTGTAGCTATGCGTTGCTTGTCTGTCTCTTATTGGTGCAAGTTGATCCGCCAAAAGTTCAACATTTTTGTCTGGAAGGCTACTTAGAAGAGGCTACCCACAAGGCTCAACTTGTTCAACAAAAATATCTTAATAGCCAGTTTTCTTTGCCCATTGTGTGACAAACATATGGAGTCTGAAAAACACTTACTATTGCATTATAAAGTAACCTAGAGACTTTTGATGCTGATATGGAAATGGTGGAATATTTCTTCTATAATGGGGGAATCGATTGCTGGTTTATTACATTAATGCCCAATGTTCTTCAACTCTAAGGACTCTAACAAAGTGTGGCTTGTAGGTGCTCGTGTAGCTTTATGGATCACTTGGAAAGGTAGGAATGATAAGATCTTCAACAATAAGGCTTTCTCCATTGATACTGCACTTTTTGTGATCCAGACCTTCTTTCATCTCTGGAATTCAAGCAAATTACACAGTCATGATGTGTCGTTATAAAAGTGGTGCTTTAATCTAGTTCTTTCTTGCAGTAATTGGTTTTAGTCTTATCATCTGAGTTTAGGTTATCGTGGCTCTAGTGGATTATGCTCTCCCTTTGCCTTCCCTATCATGTTCCCATATTTGTGTCTGTGGTTGGTGGGTTTAGGTAGTTTTTGTGCTTCATTTTGTATCTGATGGAACTCCGTGTACATCCCAGCATCTTGTTGGTTTCTTCTTTTAATTGAATTCATGTTTCGTTAAAAGAGAAATTATATTGAACACATCATATGTTTCAATGAGTAATGAATTTTAGGTACTTATGAATTGTTAATTTTGTGAATCTTGCTAGTTTCATCAAACTTACTGCTGGGATTTGGTGAATCAAAACACTATTAGGGTTCAATTCTTCCACTTGATGGGCAACCACTACAATAATAGGTTGAACAATTTGGTGAGTGCCATAATTGATAGGCATTTCAGGAAGGTCTGACTAGGTAAAGAATACATCTTTTTTATTCCTAACTGTCCTTATTATATTTTGCCCAACCACTGAGAAAATTTATGTGATGATTGGAACTCGGAGGAATAGAAGCACTTGAATAACGTACACATGACATTTATTTTGTGTAAATTCATTTCTTTATAAGTAGCTTAGATAACTTTTGTGCTTTAATCACAAATTTTAAAAAACATGTAAATCAACAAGGGTGCACCTAAGGGTGTGCAAGGACCCAAGCATTCTTTAGGTAGCCAAATGAAGTAGATGGCTTGGGATAAGATGGTGATATTAGCATTGTTTCGAACATAGGAGTTTTTAAATTTTAAATTGTAAATTTTCATTAACAATTTTTGACAACCTTATTTTCATTTTGTATGACATATGAAGGATGTCCAGCTTCCATTATTTGGTGATTTTGGTTAATGGATGTCGACATGATGTGGAACAGGTGAAAACTTCTCGTAGGAACAACTAGATGCAATGGTAGGTGACAAAGTGTTTAAATTAACATACTATTAATATTACTTTTTTACATAAATTACCTTTAACCTTTAATTGAAACTTGTATGTCTATTTAGGCGAATATGATGCAAAGCTTGGATTCAAGTATAGGGAAGATAAATTTAAGCATGCCCCATTTTGTCAGGAGTGCTAGGAGAGGGTTATCGGTAGGTCAAATAAAGGAGTGTGGATGAGGGTCTTGCAGGTATTGGCTTTCCCGGACCATTTTCGATGTGCAGGATTAGAGGTACACATTTAAACCTTTAACATCCATTTACAATTTATAGTCATTTTTTCCTAACTGTATTTGATTTTCAAGTACGAGGATGATTGTACAGAGCAATTATGTTTGGAGAATATAGAATGTCGGTCCAATTGCACCTCTATTAAGGAGAGGCTGGTGGAGCGGATGCGATTAATGCAGACTCAGATGGATGGGAGGATGCGATTGATGAAGGAATTCATGCAGATGTAAATGGAGATGTCGTCATGAGCTAGCCCTAGTATGATGGTTGCCTTCAATATGGCCTTTGGCCAGATGACTATTCAAGAGAACCTGCCCCAAGGTATTGATCCCGGCTACGTAGCTGAAGGGTCGAGAGTAGCTAAATCCTATCCTTTGTTGCATGGATCCTATCTAGTGATGTCAAGATCCAATCTGACATCCTTTGGACCCTATTCAGGGATGTTGGGATCCTATATCATGCTCTTTGATCCTTTCCATCAATGATGGGATCCACCCAGTAGTAGGCTCACATGACATTTTATTAGCCTCCATCGGGATTGATTGGGCTGTTAGGATCACACACGTCACGCGAGCATGGCAAGATGGAGGCTTATAATCCCCAGATGCCTTGGATGTCTCAGCAAACTCAGTTCAAGAGTCGGGTTTCCAAGATGCAAGGTACCTCGGGCAGACGTGACACTAAGCGTAAGCAGACTCAGGATCGTGCATCCAACGAGTGTCAAGTTGAAGGCTATGAGGATGATCTCATTTTTAATTTCACGTATTACATTTAGGTGTATATGTACTTTGTTTTACAATATTAGGTTGTATTAAATTGACTATTCAATGAATAATTATTTTATTTTATTTTATTTTTCATTTCATTTAGTTATCAATTTATTTAAAATATTTAAAATAACTTAATTCTATTTGAATTTTAGAACATAAAATTAAAATAAAAAAAAAAGGATGAACAACTCAACTTGTGGCCATTATGTCTAGAAATTGCAAGTTTAATCATTGTGATCAGTTGCTCATCAGTTGTTTCTAAATAAAGATTAGCACTTTTGTTTCTGAACTAGTGACTAAACTTGCAATCACTTGTTGTAAGAGTAAAATCCACCATGAGTCCCTTAGCTTATTTTTTTGTCTCAAATAAGTACCCTACCTTAAGGTTGTCCTATTGAAACCCCTTGTCTCATATTGCACGTCCCAATTGAGTACTTTATGTCAATTTCACCATTGAAATGAACAGATTTTGCTAATGTGGCATTAATTAATATTAAAATAAATGTAAAATAACAGTTTTGGTCCATAAAACATTTTCAATCAATACCTTTAACTAGGGGTGTTCATGGTGCAGGTTTGACCGGATTCACACTAAATCCAAACCACACCGCATAGGTGACCGGGTTATATAATATAAAATCAAACGACACCATTTACCATAAACTCCAATTGAAACCTAAACCGCATAGAATGCGGTTCAGTGCGGTTCAGTTTGGCTGGTTTATCTTTTCTATCCTGTAAACAATTTAAGCTACTTCATAACAGTTGTCTTAATGTTAATACATTATTTTGAAAACTAAATAGTTTTATGAAACATCAACAATTCCATACTTTAGAACATCGCAGGCACAAAAATAGACTTATTGTTATGAAATGCAAAGATACTATATGGAGTCCAAAACACCTGCCACAAAAGATTGCCAGAGCTCATACTTGATTATAGTGCAACATTACTTCAAAATTCTTCAGCTTCTTATATGCAATGATCTCAACTTCACCCACATGAAACCACTAAGTGTAAGTTTCAAGGCATTCAAAATGAATTAAAATTATGAACAATAAATTCCTAAATATGAGAACATGCTTACATAGAAAAAATATGCAGTGGAGGAGTGGTCATCAATCAATACCAACAACAAGTGATGTTTGAGTTACCCCAAAAAATTCTGTAAAGTTGTGGAATAATAAATTACAAATTAGATGTATCATAATGTGTATATTATACAATAAACTAAACACAAATACAAAAGGAACTATTTTACCTAATTCAATTTGTTTAAGCTCATCAATTCTTTCCTCAACCTCGACCAGAAGTAATGCAGCTCGGCACCAATCTTGTGTAGCAACAAGGGAAAGGACAGACTTGATATAACTGGGTTTTTCTTTTTAGACCAAAAAAGGGGTTGGACTTAAGTTTATATAAGGTTATTAAGGTTGTAGTTTGGTCCGAGTTTACACGGTTTCAAAATTAAAACCCGAGTCACACCACATATACATCAGTTTAATTTTTAGAACCCAAACCACACCATAATTCACATAAACCCGCATAGCCAACAGGTTGATTCGGTTCAATCTATGCGGTTTCACGAATTAAGCTGGTTGGATAAATACCCTACCTTTAACCCTTCCAAACTTCCTAAATATCAAGAAGGAGCTCAACATTTTTATTTTCTCCCTTCAAACACAAGAACATCAAAAACATCTAGAACATTGACTTGACCCAATAAAATCATGGTATTTCCAATCACTAATTTCAAACCAAAACTCTCTGATTTTTACATTTCTGCCTCGTTCTTCCACCCAGATTTTGCCTAGGTCCATAGGTGAAATTGCCAATTCAACTCAGATTTCACACAGATGAAGAAGCGGCCCAAAAACCTGAAATCACCCTTTATGCTCCCTAGCCTTTGCCTAGAATCTGTCTTCTAGGTTGAATCAAATATTGGTAAAATTGTGCCACCTGATAATCGCGCCACCTAGGATTACACTGCCTCGGAATCGCGTCGCCTGTGATCATGTCGCCTGGGAATCACACACTCCTGGAAACACACTGCTTGGAAATCGTGCCACTTGGGATTACACCGCCTAGGAATTGCATCGACTGGGAATCACACACTCCTGGAATTGCGCCGCCTGGGAATTGCGCCGCCTGGGAGTCTTTGATGAAGGAGCAGCGGTGTTGAAGGAGAATGGAAGGTCAAGGTTGGCGACGGGAAGGAAGGCGCAGGGAAACAGCTGGATTAAAGGGTGATTTCAGGTTTCTGGCGATTAGAGGGCAATGGGAAGGAAGGTGACAGACGAGCCCTAGTGAAAATTTAGATAAAATTGTGGTATAAACAATATATTTAAAAGTTTAAGGGTTAGAGTTATTAATTTGAAAAATGTGATGACCATAAGTGTAATTTTAAATGTCTTTTAGTGTTAATGATTGCTACAACAGTATTTTTCATCTGATTTAACGATGGAATTGACAGAAAGGACCTAATTAGGATGCACAATATAGGCTTTGGGACTCTGGTAGGATAACATTTAAGCTCAGGTATCAATTTAAGACAAAAATAAGCTAAGGAACCTAGGATGGGTTTTACCCTTTGTTGTAACTAAAGTGTGAATGGAAGCTCAGTCAATTATTTTGCTTCAGTTTTGTTGTGTTAATGGTCAATGTAAACAAATTGACTGGAAACCATAAGTTTCCAAATGCGGAGCATGGAACGAATCCTACAAATAAAATATGTCCAGCGCTAAAGTTAAATGTCTCACAACTATCTCTAGTGCATGTTTGTCACCTGTCAACTTCTTATATATCTTGGCAAGAAAATTGACTATGGATATTTGTTTTTACAATGCCTTATTCAACGGTAAAAAAACCATTGCACTAAAATTAGCAGTAAAGGTAGTGCCTGAAGTATTTTAAAAAATAAAAAGAAAAAATAAGAATAAATGAATAACGACCTCACTCGAAATCGTGTTCGATTGACATATTGTAAGAACATGGGTTTACCTGATTTAAGATATATTTTTAGTTTAAAACGGTTTTGGAGGGTGTAAAACTGCCCAGCTCTTTATTAGATTTCCAAATTTCTTTAACGACCAAAGATCCTAGTCTTGTAGTTGAAACTTCTTATTGTCACTAGAAAGTTTATGATTCAATCCCTACCCTCTTGCTTCACTCCCATATATCGAAAAAGGGGCGAAAATGAAGAAAATGACTACTGACTTTTTGTTTCACTTAAATAATTTAAAATACAAGAGTTATGATGGTTAGAAGGGCTTATAGAAAAGCTAAAACGTGAAGTATTTGCTGCGTGAAATCTTGAAAGGCTTCTGTCGCAATTTATCCACTTTTACATGTATGATATTTTGGAATGATATTTTAGAATGGCTTCACTCAAAAAGTGATTTTTTAATTGGAATATCCTCTTCCTTGTCAGCTTAGGTGGGAACGTGAGACTGCTGTCTCTCTTAAAACCACCAGATTTAATATTAAAAGGAAAAAAAATGCTCAGTATCCAATAGTCTTAACCATTTTTAAACTAAAATTCTTGTTGTCATGAAGCTGGGCCAGTCTGCTTGCTTTAAGCCTGAAACATTTCCGGACCAATTCCTATTCATAAAAACAATCTTCGGTTTCAAGATTACATACTATGCTGGTTTTGCTTTTCTTTACTTGCCATGAAGATCAAAGTTTAAAAGCTTGCCCAAAAAGCTGTTAATTAAATTCAATCCCTACGATTGCCAGTGAAAGTTAGGTATTTTGATATTTTACTTTTGTTTTTTTTCCCCTAATTTCTTTCAAAACCGTGGCTTTATATATCTTTTCAATTCTTCAATTTAATTAACAAATTGTTGCTAATTATGCTTACAGGTCACAGTCAGCTATAATTAAACAGAACCAGAATCAGAACCCAATTGACTACGGAATTTCAAATGTCGAAAACTGAAAAAATATACTTCCTTCCTCACAAAACTTTTGCTCTATTTAACTTTTTGTTATGTTTTGACTTAAATTTAATTATATTATTATTTTTTGAAAAAATTAAAAAAATATATATTTAGAAACTACATATCTTGATTTATCATTCATATATAAAAATTTTAAAAACTATATGTCTTGCTTTATTATTCATATACATGCCTTGATTTATCATTCACATATATTTAGAAACTACATGTATTGATTTATCATTTATATATAAAGTAATGCATTCCAAGCTAAATAACTGATATTCTTGCCTGGTCCAAGTGATTTTTACCTTATTCTGATCTGACTTTTTTGTCACTATTTGAAAAACTCATTTTCTCACATGTTAATTTTGATTAGATCCAAAGTTCAAAAATCTTAGCTAAGATTTTTTGTATCCTTCTAGATTTACCTCTAACGTTAACTTGAGTCCCTTACTATCTATAACTACCTGTTGCTCTTTGTTTGCCAATTGTCCAAAACTCGAGCTCTCTTTTCCTCTGTATAAACTTTATGCTCTCTTTTGCTGTTTTGCACTTATGTTGATTCTTTGAGTATCTCAGTTGCAAGTTCACATACCGTGGAAGACGCATTGTATCATGGGGGGATTTTCGCATACCTATGCTCTTACACATTTAGGAAAGTCGTAAACGGTAATTCTTAAGGGCAGTATTTGCACACCTCGAGTTTGCAATCTTGTGGTTTGTAATCTTTCAACATCAATATCCTAAAAAATTTAAAGGATTACAACCTGGATTAGACCCGTGCTAATGGTGTTGCCTCCATTGATCCCTTCAACATTGTCCAAGAAGAACCCGAAGATATTAAGGCTATTATTACCAACTGTGAGAATGCCATCTCCAGTGTAATTGCAAATATCAATAAGGAGCAAAACTTCAACCTTGCTATAGCTGCCGTAGTGCCAATGCTGCGATCAACTTTAGCCAAGCCATTCCCTAACATTTCAAAGATTGAAGTTGGTAGGAAATAGGCTCAAATCTTAGGCCCAAATCTAATAGAAGCTTCTGCTGGGGGCCCAAATAAAATTGCAAGGGAATTCTACCTTGTATAGAAACAGTATCACGAAACTACAAAATAAGCTACAGGATTCCTATCCTAAATTGAATTCCCAAAAGCTTCCCCTAGTTATATAAACACCTTCATTTGCCAGTCCCGAGGTACGATGCACTAGCTCTCTTTTTGCTACTCCCTTATTGTCGAAAGTTTGACTTGAGCATCAGAGGGTTTGCCCCGGGGACACATCTCGGGGCCTTAACATTTTCTTTGCATGTAGGTCATCAATCCCTAATTAACGAGGTTTCTAAGCTAGGTCTATACGATCTCATCAACTATCTAATAGGCGCAATTTATGGGAAACATGGTGAATACTCGCAAGTCATGCTTGGAGAACCAAGACTTGTCAAAGAATGAGTAGGAGAGCCATCGCCTTGCTGGGCCATATGGGCCCACAAGCAGCAAAGCACCCTAAAGGGTTGATTTGGAAGACCCCGGGGTGCTCTAGAAGGACCCCTGCTAGGGAAAGGGCTCCGCATCGCTGAATGAGAAAAACTTTTAGGCCTTGCAACATACCCTGTTTGAGTAACCAAGGGCAACACTGTAACAGGAAATCTGGAAAGCCTTATCGAGGGTTCTAGAGGAGGCCACTGAAAGCCATATGGTGCCAGAGGAGCCACGGTAGGCTCCTCCTAGAGACCAGCCCCCAAGGATGTAAGGCCAGTCATCCCTAGGCAGTTTTGAACGACCCCTAGGCTATTGGGTTTTGGGAGCCAAACAGCGCAGCAGAATTTAACCGAAACCCTCCAGGATCCAAGTGAAACGGGGTAAATCGGTTGTTCAAAAATTTTCATACCTAATTTTCGGTTGAGATCTCTTACTCAATTGTAGAGTCGAATCACAAAACCTGAACAGTTGACATGTTCAAGCTCTCTATGGTATCCACACGAGCCTCTCAAGATCACCACATTTCCACCACGTCCCGGCAGATGCGTTTCTCTTGCGCTCGCAATGCCAGCTTGCGTCCTCTAAGGAATTTCAAGAGAAGAGTACGGCTATCCATTTGGGAGGCTAGGGCAAGGAGATCCTGTGAATTTCTCATTAGAAGTTGTATTTATAGTAAGACTCAACTTCAGGCCTAATGGGTTTCAAAGCCCTAATCTAATTAGGCTTTAATTTCAGGCGTAATAATGGCTCAACTCTTAGGCCTATTATTAATACGAAATTAAAGTGAAACCATAACCCAAATTATTAGCCCATGCACTCTAATGATCCAAATTGCTCTATGTGTGCGACCCAATAGGCTCTTACCACATTGGTAATGATCATAAATCACATTTATGATCATAAGCAATGAGCGGTGTCTAGCAACACATCATTGCTACCCAAGTGACAAGATTGTCGACGATTCGACTAAACCTTTATGATCATCACCGATATATGCCATTGTCCCTTTGTCCAAGATATCAAGACTAAGCACGAGACATGAAATGTGTCACTCTCGTATAGCCCAATCTTTGGTTTCTTGATTACCGAGTAGACTAACTTAAGCTGATGACATTGATATCGTATATCAACTCATCTGAGCATGGCCACGCATTTTCTAAGTCTCACTCTATCAAGGGGCCCGAAGATATCCGAAGATATCACTCCCGTTACATATGAGGGACAAGTCCCATCTTGATCATACAAATCCCTTAGCATGATATGTGACATACCCAATGACCTCCTTCAAGTTCACTCAGTTACAAGCAACAAAGGAAAGTATCAAAGTATGTGACTCACATATGGGAACCTTGATGATCTTAGGTTGAAGGACTGCATATACCATGATCACTATGAGAATCACTTATGACACTCAGATAACGATCCATGAAGTGTTCCCATGGTGGGCCGGTCTAGTACACAAGTTCTCGAACTTGTACCCATATGTAGACTACATATCTCATATTAGTCTCCACATATGCTAGTTGTTATGTATTATTGCAACCCACTCCACAATAATACTAAACTAGGGATGTTTAAGAATATCATTATTCTAGGGTTACAATTATGTTTACAATTATGTTTATTATGTTACGCAGAAACAAAACAATGAACATAATTGCTGGATTAATGCCTTAATAAAATATCATGACTCAATGTGCAAAAAATACAATCATCTCATGATTGGCTTTTGGGCACAACACTAACATAGGAAGCAACATTTGTGCTATCCTATAGAAACTTGACTAGATGGAGTAGCGGATATAGGCTCCTAAGCCCCTGATGGATAGTCTTGGACATAGAATCAATGTGAAGTACTTGTGGCTCCAACTTTTTACAAATGAGATACACAACCCCTTCACTCCCTGATGGGTTCCGCATGCCTAAAATTGATTTTTATGATTGCCTTATTGATATAGTTAACCATCTGCAGCAGTATGTTACATCCATAAAGCTTGAGTGGGCTTTCAATGCAATTATGTGTAGGGCCTTCAGCTTTACATTAACAGGAGCTGTTGCCTCCTAGTTTAGGACCAATGAGGGGCATCGCTTCTCCTCATTTAAGGACCTCTCCTAAGAGTTCTTGTGAAACTTCTTAGGGAGTCAATCGACCTAAAAAATGCTGGGCCACTTGTTGAAGATTAGGCAAGGTCTTGATGAACCCCTGAGAAACTTTGTCTGAAGGTTTAACATAGAAGCTGTATAGGTACAGGGGTTGTCCTTAATGCTACACATGGTAGCCATTCCCTAGGGTTTGGTGCCAGACTAAAGGTTGGCCTTGAATCTCCAAAAGAATCCCATAAAACATATAGAGAAATTCTTCAATTGAGCCACACGGTATATGTTGGGTTTCGGGAGCCAAACAGCGCAGCGAAATTTAACCGAAACTCTCTAGGATCCAAGTGAAACGGGGTAAATCGGGTGCTCAAAAATTTTCATACCTAATTTTCGGTTGAGATCTTTCACTCAACCGTAGAGTCAAATCACAAAACCTGAACAGTTGATGTTTTCAGGCTCTTTATGGTATCCACACGAGCCTCTCAGGATCACCATGCTTCTACCACGTCCCGGCAGATGCGTTTCTCTTGCGCTCGCAGTGCTAGTTTGCGTCCTCCAAGGAATTGCAAGAGAAGAGTGCGGCTGTCCTTTTGGGAGGTTAGGGCAAGGAGACGTGCGAATTTCTCACTAAAAGTTGTATTTATAGTGAGACTCAACTTCCAGGCGTAATAGGTTTCAAAGCCCTAATCTAATTAGGCTTTAATTTTGGGCTTAATAAGAGCTCAACTCTTGGGCCCATTATTAATACGAAATCATTGTGAAACCATAACCCAAATAATTAGCCCATGTACTATAATGATCCAAATAACTATATGTGTGCGACCCAATAGGCTCTTACCACGTTGGTAATGATCAGAAATGACATTTATGATCATAAGCAATGAGCAGTGTCTAGCAACACTTCATTACTTCCCAAGTGAGAAGATTGTCAGTGATTCGACTAAACCTTTATGATCATCATTGATATATGCTATTGTCCCTTTGTCCAAGATATCAAGACTGAGCACGAGACATGGAATATGTCACTCTCGTATAGCCCAATCTTTGGTTTCTTGATTACCGAGTAGACCAACTTAAACTGATGACATTGATATCGTATATCAACTCATCTGAGCATGGCCATGCATTTTTCTAAGTCTTATTCTATCAAGGGGCCCGAAGATATCACTCCCGTTACATAGGAGGGACAAATCCTATCTTGATCATACAAATCCCTCCGCATGATTGGTGACATACCCAATGATCTCCTTCAAGCTCACTCAGTTATGTGCAACAAAGGAAAGTATCAAAGTATGTGACTCACATGTAGGGAACCTTGATGATCTTAGGTCGAAGGACTACATATACCATGATCACTATGAGAATCACTTATGACACTCATATAACGATCCATGTAGTGTTCTCATGGTGGGTCGGTCCAGTACACAAGTTCTCCAACTTGTACCCATATGTAGACTACATATCTCATATTTGTCTTCACATTTGGTAGTCATTATGTATTATTGCAACCCGCTCCACAATAATACTAGACCAAGGACGTTTAAGAATATCATTATTATAGGGTTACAATTATGTTTATTACGTTACGCAGAAATAGAACAACAAACATAATTGCTGGATTAATGCCTTAATAAAATATCATGACTCAATGTGCAAAAATACAATCATTTCATGATGGGCTTTTTAGGCACGACACTAACAATATATGCATGTCGAAGAGCTTAACCAACTGACAGACCCGAAAGACCAACTAAAGGCTAAAGAAGGTAGGTCCAGGAAAAGGAGGATGGGTGACTCGAGGCCAGAGCCCGTCCTCCCACCACTGAGAGAGACGGGATCAAACATCCTATAAGCCCTAGAGAAAAACTAAGTTCCTCGATGGCCTCTATCAATGTCTCTTTGGGGCAAAAAAGACCTCCAAAAATACTATATAACGAGGATAAGGGCCATGATACCGAAGAATGTTGGCAACTAAAAAAGCTGTTCAAAGAAATTATCTGGGCAAGTAAACTGAAGGAATATTTGTTTAGACAGTCATCCCCTTGTTGAAACCAAGAAGATAGCCCTTGCGAGAGGGATGATGAGGAAGATCGTGATCAAAGGCGAAGTGATAGCCAAAGGGCTATCGCCTCTATCTGGCCGAACTCCCTGCCGAAAGAACGGCCAGGAAACCTGACGCTGCCTGGGAAAAGGTAGGATTACACACCTCGGGAGCAAAGCCGAAGAACTCGAGCTCGGCACGCTAGGAAACTTGAGGATACTACTAACCCCCCCGAGGTATTAAGCAGATCGCCTTCGGAAAAGAGGCACCAGCTATAGCGGGCCGAACACGATCTCCCCGAAGGCGGAACTCCTGAATATGGGAACCCCCAAACTACGAGCATGTTTCCCGAAGAGGCATCGTCCGTACCTGAGGACGACCTCGCCCAGGGACCTCGGGAGTACGGCAGGAACATTTAAGGAGCCTCTGACATGTCGCCTACTAACGCTACAGACCGCCCCAAACAGTGGTCTGACACACTGACGCCATTCAGGTCACGTCACTGCTTGTCTCGGTTCAGGGCTCAAGGAGACTGCCACCGGCTACTTGTCCCCTACGTCCAGAAATTCAGAGAACATCCGACCGAACACGTGTCACGATCTGAACGGTCTGGACATTCCTATAAATACCAGGAAACAAGCCTTGGCAAACGGCTGACAAAGAATCCGACTCTCCCTCTGTGAGAAAACACTACCAGGCGAGTCCACTACGCCTCTTAGTGCTATTTCCTCTGCCTTCTTTCAGCATCACTGACTTGGGCGTCGGAGGCTCCTCCCCGGAACAACACCCCGGGGACTCCTGACCCACTTTTCCTGAGCTTTTCAGGCGCACTCCCGTCGTCGATCTGGCCTCCAGGCGTTCTTCCTCGCAGGAAGTCTCTCCACCATTCAACATGACCCTCAACGATGAAGCCACCCGGCATCATTTGGCGCCGTCTGTGGGAACCCGCTCTGAGATCGCCGTCGTTGAAACTCAGCGTTCTAAGGACAAGGGACTCCCGAGGTCCCCGTCCGCGCCTGAGAACCAACCGGCTGCTGAGCAAACACCCCAGGGACTTCTGCGCCCGAGGAAGACCGACCCCTAGTAATCACTGTGAGCTTTCTACAGGACTTTCAACGTTCTGTTATAGCTGAAATGACGCAACAGATGAACCAAAGGTGGCCGCAACAGGCTTAGGCCCAAAAACCTCCCTCGCCAGCACGCCCTCGGGAGAGAAGCCCCAAGTCGGCCCACCGCAGTTCGGGAAGCGGAGACCCGCGCGAAGAATCTTCTACTGAAGACATACCCCTCAGAAAACGGCCTTTGGGACTAGCGGGATCCAAGCGACCGAAAGTCTCACAACGAAAGAGTTCATCGCCTGAGGCAAGGTCTCAGTCTCTTCACCGCCGAACTTGCTCCCCGAGAAGGCCCCAGCGATCTCCCTTCCCAGAAGAAGGGCCCAACGCCATGATCCTCATGGAGAGGATACTAGCACGGCTAGACAGGGTGGAAAAACAAGTGGCCAGAAAACCTGTCTGGGCCAGATTGACGGGGACGTTCGGTGAAGATGACTCCCTATTCACTCAGGCCGTCGTTGAGGCAGCCATGCCAGGTGACTTCAGAGTACCTCGGCTGGAGATTTATGATGGCCGGACGGATCCACAAGCCCATCTGACCAAGTACCAGTGCAGCATGATAATGCACGGCGCCGACGACGCCAATATGTGCAAGTGCTTCGAAGTCACCCTCACAGGGCCAGCAACTGCATGGTATAGCTCATTGCCTCTAGGAACCATTACTGAATTCCAGGAGTTGTCTACGGCATTCACACAGCAATTCATTGGAAGCCGGCCAACGGCGAAGATGCCTGTTCAGATGTTCGACATAGAGCAGAGAAACGGAGAAACCATCCGAGACTATGTCGAAAGGTTCAACAGGGAAGCTCTGAGCGTCCCGGCCTTCCGGCCAGAAATACGCATTCTTGCCATGACACGGGGCCTTCGGCGAGACTCACAGCTGTTTTACGAGTTCTCAAAGGACCCCCCGGACACCCTCGGAGAATTCTACCGAAGAGCCGAATAGCACATGACTGCCGAAGAGCTGAGAATGGCTATCCCGAAGTCCGATTATCCCCACGCCGAAGGGCCCGACCGACAAGCACGGCACCAAACTGAACAAGCAGGTCGACCCCGGAGGATGCAGGGAAGGAAACCCCCAACCTTCACACCCCTCAACACCACGCGGACTAACATCTTCATGACATTGGAAAGGCAAGGGACGCAGATTCGGCGACCAAGGGCCATGACCGCCGATAACAAGAAAAATATCAAGAAGTTCTGCCAGTTTCACCGCGACCACGGCCACGACACCGAAGATTGCTTCCAGTTGAGGAAGTACATTGAGTCGCTAATCAAACAAGGCCAACTTCGGAAATATCTACGGATGCCTTCTCTAAAAAGGAAAAAAGACGAGGAAGAAAGGGCCGAAGATGAGGAGTATGACTCTGATAGACGAAGAAACCGAAGTCCGAAAAGGCGCCCCCCACCTCCGGCAGGGGTAATACAAACAATCACCACAGGGCTCCCATCCTCGGAAAGAAAGCGGAAGGTCAGAGAGATCGCGGTCATGGAATATCAGAATCCAGCAAAGAAACTGGCCCGCAAGGATGGATCCACCGTCATCTTCCCCCATGACGATCCGCTGCTGATCATGGCGAGGATAGGGAACTGGGACGTCAAAAGAGTGCTGCTTGATGATGGATCAAACGCTGACGTCCTATTTTCTCATTTACTGCCGAACTTAGGCATCCACGGCAGCAAGCTCAAACCTATCACCTCGCCCACTTTCGGGGTTGGACCCTCCGAGCTGCCCGTCCTCGGAATGATTGATCTCCCCCTGATGTTGAAAGGAACTTCAACAGATGGAGCAGCTGACTTATATGCCTCCACAATGGCAAGGTTCATCGTCATGGACGTTCCTTCTGCCTACAACGTCATCCTCGGAAGGCAAACACAGGGAAACTTGCATATTCGCCCTGATGTGAAATACTTGACTGTCACATTCGCCACCAAGGATGGAGATGCAGAGATCTTCATAGATCAAGCCGAAGTAAGGAAGGTGTTTGTAAAAGCACGAAAAGCACCGACAAATAACTTCGCACAAGCAATAGAGGCAAAAACGCCAGAGAAGAGCAAAGAAGAAGATCTCGCGAAAGCGGAAAAGGAAGCAGTAGAACTTGTCCCAGGTCAATCTACCCGGATAGGGAAGAGCTTGGCCGAAGGAGACAAGAAAAATATTGTATCCTTTATACTGACGAATAAAGATCTGTTTGCCTACTCGCCGAAAGACATGCCAGGGGTAAACCCTAGCATAATACAGCATAGCCTCAAAGTAAGCCCGGATGCAAAGCCCGTCCGGCAAAAGAAACGAAGCATCTCAGCCCATAAGAGCAGCTTTGTCAAAACTGAAGTCCAGCGCCTGTTAGATGCTAAAGTCATCAGGGAGGTCAAGTACCCTGAATGGTTAAGCAACGTGGTCATTGCCACAAAAGAAGGCAGTAGCAAGCTCTGGATGTGCATCGACTTCAGAAATCTGAACGACGCTTGCCCGAAAGACTCATACCCTCTCCCACCAATAGACCAACTGGTAGATTCAACCGCTGAATATGGACTCCTAAGCTTCCTAGACGCCTTCAGTGGCTACCATCAAATAAGAATGGACCCCGAAGATGAAGAAAAAACCGCCTTCATCACCGAGGGAGGAACATACTGCTACGTCAGGATGCCCTTCGGGCTCAAAAATGCAGGAGCCACCTACCAAAGATTGATGAACAAAGTCTTTAAGGACCAAATGGGGAGAAACATGGAAGTGTATGTTGACGATATGATAGTCAAGAGCAAGATGCCTGGCAGCCACGTTGCAGATCTAGAGGAAACCTTCCAAAAGCTCAGAGCCTTCGGGATCCGTCTCAATCCCGAAAAGTGCATCTTCGGGGTAACCTCGGGAAAATTCCTTGGGTACATGGTATCCGAAAGAGGCATCGACGCCAACCCGGAAAAAATTAAGGCTCTACTCGAGTTCCGAACTCCTGCCACAGTGAAAGATGTGCAAAGACTCACTGGAAGAATAACCTCTCTTAGCAGGTTTATTTCCAGGTACGGGGATCGGTGTCGACCTTTCTTCAAAATCCTCACTAAGGCAACAAAAAAGGAGGGCAACCTTGGAAGGGATGATCATCCCTGGGATAAAGATTGCCAAAAGGCCTGGGAAGAACTCAAAATCTACCTGGCCACCCTGCCGACTCTGCGACAACCTCGCGAAGGGGAGCCCCTCGTACTATACCTCGCCGTCACGGAAAAAGCAGTAAGCTCGGTCCTCATAAAAGAAGAAGGCCCAAAGCAATGGCCGGTCTACTATGTAAGCAAATCCCTACATGGCGCCGAAGTCAGGTACCCTCTGCTGCAAAAAGCTATATACGCCTTGGTGCTTGCAGGGAGAAGGCTGCGACCATACTTCCAGGCTCACCCCATCATCGTCCGAAGTAGTTTACCACTACGGGATGTCATGAGGAGAGTTGACCATTCGGGGAGGCTCTCCAAGTGGTGCATAGAGCTTGGCGAGCACGATATAACCTATGAACCTCGGAAGGCCATAAAAGCTCAAGCATTGGCAGATTTTATCGCTGAAATACCCGCCACTGAGGATAGCCATTTAGATCCCAACGAAGGTGAGCCGGAATGGACCTTGCATGTTGACGGAGCCTCGGGGTCCGAACACCAGGGAGCTGGGGTAATTATCAGAGGTCCCGAAGGCCTAGAGGTAAGGAAGGCTATCAAATTCAGCTTCAGCGTCACTAACAATGTGGCCGAGTATGAAGCCCTCGTAGCAGGATTGCGCTTGGCCAGAAAAATTGGCGTCAGAAACTTGAAAGCTCACAGCGATTCCCAGCTAGTAGTTCGGCAGTCGGCCGGAGACTACGGGGCGAAGGACCCAACCTTGGCAAAGTACCACGAGCTGGTAGCAAGACTCATTCAAGAGTTTGACGCCGTATGAATCGAAAACGTACCTCGGCGGAATAACACTGAGGCAGATTGCTTGGCGAAATCAAAAACGTACACCGAGTTGCTAGAACATCCGAGCATCTCAGTGCTAAGCATAGAAACCTCGGGAAAAGGATGGAAAGATCCAATAAAAAGATACCTCGCAGAAAACATGCTACCCCAAGACCCCGGTGACGCTGCGAAACTACGAAGGCGCTCTGGTCGATTCTTCCTAATTGGCGACGAGTTGTACCGGCAGGGATACGCGAATCCACTGCAGAGATGCGTGGACGAAGAGGACACTGAAATGATCCTCGAAGAAGTTCACGAAGGTATGTGTGGTTCACACATTGGAACCGACGCCCTTGCAGCAGTAATACTCCGCCAAGGATACTTTTGGCCTACCCTGAGAAAGGACGCAAGGCAGTTCGTCCGGAAATGCGGATCTCTACCAAAGAGACACGCGAACATCCAGAGGGCACCCTCGGAAATAGTAACTTCGGCCGACTATCCCTAGCCCTTTGCGGTCTGGGGTATAGACCTTATTGGGCCACTACCCACAGCGCCCGGAGGCGTGAAATTCTGCGTGGTAGCAGTAGATTATTTCTCCAAATGGGTTGAGGCGGAACCCTTGCCAACTATCTCGGCAAAGGAAGTGCAGAAGTTCGTATGGAAAAACATTGTCTGCAGATTCGGCATACCGAGGGTGCTAGTAGCTGATAATGGTTGCCAGTTCATAGACAAAGGATTCCAGGAATTTATCAGCAACCTCGGAATAAAGATGCATTTCGCCCTAGTAGCTCACCCCCAAAGCAACGGGCAGGTGGAAGTATCTAACAGGACCATAAAAGATGGCCTAAAAAAGAGATTAGGGGAAGCAAAAGGGAAATGGCTGGGAGAACTCCAAAGCGTATTATGGAGCTACCGAACGACGCCCCGAAGAGCCACAGGGGAGACTCCCTTCTCGCTCATCTTTGGTACAGAGGCCATCATCCAAATCGAGATAATCCAACCATCAGTACGGGTGCAAGTATTTGATGAAGAAGGAAACAACCTCGGCTTAAGAACCAAGCTTGACCTCATCGGCGAACACAGAGAAATAGCCGAACTGAGAAGAAAAGCTTTTCAGCAAAGAGTGGCCACGGCAATAAACTTACGGGCCAGGCCAAAAGAAATCAAGAAAGGGGACCTCGTTCTCCGAAAGGCTGATTTTGCACCTCAAAGGCCATCCCACGGAGTACTTCGCGCGAACTGGGAAGGACCTTATCTGGTTCTTGCTGAAGTACGAAAGGGCGTGTACAGACTTGGCAACGCCGAAGGCGTAGAATTGAAAAATACTTGGCACTCAGACGCCTTGAAAAAATTTTACGCTTAAGGCCCCATGGAAGAATTCTGTCGTACAAAAAATATATTCTAAGTACAGAAAAATTCTCGAGTATACTGAATTGTGCAAGTCAGAATTCCGCAAAGGTACTCGCCACGAAAAGCCCAGAGCAGGATTTCCGAAGTCCCTTGAACAAACGTGTTCGGAACAAAAGGAAAAGGACCCGCAAAAAGACTTAGACACATTTTTTGCTGGCTTTCCAAAAAAGTCTCTTGAAGCGAACATGCTCGGGACAATGGAAATGCAAAATCATACCAAAGAAGCTTAACCAAGAAAGATCTTCCATTAAAAATAAACTTACAAAGGCAATATGCCCGAAGAAGCAGTACAGAAAGATGAAGGAGAAAAAAGGCAAAGCCCTTAGAACACCCTAAAAGTCCTCGGTAGCCCGAGAGCCACCAGCTTCTGCTCCCTTTTTTGGCGCAGTAATTGAAGGAGGCAGCTTCAGGTACTCGATCTTCGACCAGGACCACCGAGGACCCTCAGGAATGTTCAAGGTTTCCAAGAAAGAGAGGTCCAGATCTGGGAACCTCTGAAGGACTTGATGCCGAGCAAGGCAAAAGCCGTCCTGGAAGGCGACCTTCGACATTTGATCAGATTCATTTTTCTTGAACTCAAGGTCCTCGAGCTCATCCCTCAGATCCGCAACCTCCTTCTTCAACGCCTTCAGCTTTTTCTTATTCTCAGGCTCCTTCTTCAAAGACTTTATCTCGGCTAGCAGCGCGTTTTTTTCAGCCACCAACGACAGAATAAGATTGTCAGATTCTGACTTATCCTATAGAAGCGCTTCATTGGCAGCAAGCATTCCCGCCACCTGCTCGCCGAGCTCAGAAATCTTCTGGGAGGAGTCCCTTAAAAGATCTTCCTTTTCCTTTTGGAACTCCTCCGAAGGGTAGCAACTTCTCTCTCTGCAGCATCTGCCAGCTGCTGGTTCTTGATGGCCAACTCCGAGCACAAGGCCTTTGTTTTTTCTAAGGCCTCTAAGGCCGAAGCTCGGAAAGATGACTGCCTGGCCACCCGAACTCGGAGGTAGCCGGCATACCCCAGCAGCTGCAGAAAGGTAAACGTAAGATCAGTGAGAGCCAAAACACTTAGGGATAATGGGGAAAAGGTGTTAAGCATACATGAGCAGCATGCTCGGTAACTTTCGCAGCAAGGGTGTCATCACCCGGGTGGGCTGCCGCAATAGCCCTGAAGGAGGCATCAGTGAGCACCCCCTTCGAGATCTCCTTCGCCATTTGAGGACAGTCCTCGGAGACAAGTTCATCTCCTCCGTGAACGTCCAGAAAGGCTCTTTGGGGATCTTCCCTTGCGGGACTTTGGCATCGCAGAGGGATCGCCTCCGTGAGTGTTCAGCCGCCCAGGAGGGGGTAAGTAACTCCCTTGCACGAAAAATGAGAAGCTGGTCAAAACAAAGAAAATTTTGGCAAAGTAAAAAGCATTATTACACTTCATCTGAAAGAAACGAACCTGGCGGTACCTAGGCAACTGTGTCCTCGGAGTCCTGGGGCTCCTCGGTGGAAATATCCTTGCCTTTCCTTTTACGCTGCTCCTCGGCAGAAGGAACCTCTATCGTGGCATCAGGAGGGGCCTGCGAGGCGGTAGGGCTCTAAGGAGGCACTTCAGGAGGCACCTCGGCAGGGACTTCGGGCGCCGGAATTTCGGCAACCTCGGGCTCCTCACTTACCTCCTCAAGAGTTTCCAATTGAGGAGGAAGATTGGTCTTCTTCGCCCTTTTAGCCGAAGGTCCAGCACTGGTGGACTTTTGTCTTCAGGAAACCGCTTGCTTTGTCTGTTCGCCCTTCTCTACCTGGCCGGAGAAAAGGGACTTGTAGAACGCAGCAGTCCCGTCGCCCATCTCTGAAAAACAAAAAAGACATCAGCGTAAGTCCGAGGAAAAAACTACAAGGGAGTAGAAGATAACTTACTTTCGAAAAACGTTTCAAAAGAGATTTCCTCCTGAAGGAGCTGCACCAACCAGGAATCCTCCCCGGCGATGGCAGGAGCCGGCATCTTGAGGTCTGTCTCGTGCTCCTTCACCACCCCTAACTCCCGAAGGACCTCTTCGGTCATCAACCTCCAGTTAATGGGGAAGGGATAGTGAGCACGCGAGGAAACCTCGGGACCCCAGTCGGAGACGACGCGAATACGCCCGTCGAAGTCCGCGAATACGGGAGCCAACTCCGGAGTCAACAGTATCCTCGGATCAACGACGTCCACATCCAGCCTCCCCCGAGCCCACTTGGTCGGAACATGCGACCAGGCCTCATCCATCTTCAGGAAGAAAAATTTCTGTTGCCACCCTCGCCAACTTTCCTTTGTGGCAAAGGTGAACATATATTTTTTGCTCCCGGATCCCCGAGGTAGCATGAAATAGAAGCCACCCTTCGGGACCACAAAGAGCTTATAGTACTGCATAAAAATCACAAAATGGGGTTTTATCCCGAACACGCCACACATACAGAGAAAGGCGTTAAAATAGCAGTACGAGTTCGGTGGAAGCTGGTTCACGCCAATGCCATGAAATTGGCAAAAGTCGCAAACCATCTTCGGAGGAGGGTACCGAAGTCCGGCCTTCAGCTGGGCTCGGAAAACGGTAACCTCATTACTATGGTTTGAAAAAGCATAGTGGTCAGCCCGTGGTAGCCTGGTGACGGCATATGAGGGAAGAAAGAATTTTTTCTTCCACTTCTCTAGTTTTTCGGGGGTGGTGCAACAGGGATGAGATAAAAGAGGCTGCCAACTCTCAGGGATAGGCATTTGTTGGACAGAAAAACGAGTTTGAAGAAAGGCAAGAAAACAACTTCCAGAAAAAACTTGAGGAATCAAGAAGACTCTAGAAAAACAGAAAACCCACCAAACGACTTGCCAAAATCGGAGGACGCCATCGTGAAAGGTTGCCGAAAAAAGCTCTGATTAAAAAAGCCCCGCCGCAAAAAGCAAGAAAAAGCGCGAAAACAGTGGTAGAACAGGGAAGAGAGCAGAAGCAAAAGCAAAAGGGACTTATGGTGAAAATGCCTATTTATAGGACGAGGGTGGGTAACCGAAACGTCGTCATAAGTACCCTTTGAAGGTGAACCATCGCCATAACTGCTCCCGGCACCCAAAAAGACGTGCTCTCTGAAACCGACGTGACTCTCCTCCAATGACAGCATGCCACGTGTCAGCCTCCTCCCGAAAATAGGGGACACGTCGCCTGACATCCCTAAAAAGCTGGGACGCGCCGCTCAGACTGACACGTCTGGTCATGAGGCGCGACGCTGCGCAGACCTGCACAAGGTAAGAAGCAGGTTGTCTCGAAGACACCAAAAGACAGCCTATGGCCGAACAGCCCATGACTTCGGGCAAGAGGTGTATCTTCGGCACAGGTGTTATTCCCTATAGACTCCCAATGAACATCCTCGGAAAGAGTGCAAAACCGAAGTCATCACTTCGGCTTTCCAAAGGGGGGCATGTGATAGCCAAAGGGCTATCGCCTCTATCTGGCCGAACTCCCTGCCGAAAGAACGGCCAGGAAACCTGACGCTGCCCGGGAAAAGGTGGGATTACACACCTCGGGAGCAAAGCCGAAGAACTCGAGCTCGGCACGCCAGGAAACTTGAGGATACTACTAACCCCCCGAGGTATTAAGCAGATCGCCTTTGGAAAAGAGGCACCAGCTATAGCGGGCCGAACACGATCTCCCCGAAGGTGGAACTCCTGAATATGGGAACCCCCGAACTACGAGCATGTTTCCCGAAGAGGCATCGTCCGTACCTGAGGACGACCTCGCCCAGGGACCTCGGGAGTACGGCAGGAACATTTAAGGAGCCTCTGACATGTCGCCCACTAACGCTACAGACCGCCCCAAACGGCGGTCTGACACGCTGACGCCATTCAGGTCACGTCACTGCCTGTCTCGGTTCAGGGCTCAAGGAGACTGCCACCGGCTACTTGTCCCCTACGTCCAGAAATTCAGAGAACATCCGACCGAACACGTGTCACGATCTGAACGGGCTGGACATTCCTATAAATACCAGGAAACAAGCCTTGGCAAAGGGCTGACAAACAATCCGACTCTCCCTCTCTCTCTGAGAAAACACTACCAGGCGAGTCCACTAAGCCTCTTAGTGCTATTTCCTCTGCCTTCTTTCAGCATCACTGACTTGGGCGTCGGAGGCTCCTCCGTGGAACAACACCCCGGGGACCTCCTGACCCACTTTTCCTGAGCTTTTCAGGCGCACTCCCGTCGTCGATCTGGCCTCCAGGCGTTCTTCCTCGCAGGAAGTCTCTCCACCATTCAACATGACCCTCAA